>NEWO01000083.1:1902421-1939183 GCA_003013225.1 Phalaenopsis aphrodite
GTGTTTGCTCTTTCCTCCACTGCACTTTCACTGTTCCTTACGCCGCACCTCATCCTATCGGTGATGGCTTCAGACAGATCGTATGCTGCTGCCCTTGCGGGTGTCCACGACTCAGGTACACCTAAATCATGCTCTTTCTCTCATTTGTTTGAGTGGGCGGAAGACATCAAACAACCTGGTAGGAAGAATGAGAAACATGATATCTTTTTTACAGAAGCTGAAGACATTCAACTTGCTTTCTCGTGTCATCTGAATTTGGTCCGAAAATTTTTGTATGACCATCCCAAAATGAAGCTTATTCGTAAGGAATTTGAGCTTATGCACCTTGTTGGGGAGTGAAAAGTTTGACTCTTAGATGGAATCCACATTTTTATTTAACTTAATAATGAAGAGGATTATACATGCTTATTTGCTAGAAGGATAATCTGGATTGATAATAAAATAATGAAGATTCTAAAATGGTTTGTGAATTTTGTCCCACAGACGAAACCACCAATCATTCCAGTTTGGATTCGCCACCATGGTATGAAATTTCATTATTTTACTCAAGAAATATACTCTATTGCCTCAGATTATGGTAAGATACTCAAAACACGCATTTCTACTTTTAATCTTTCCCGTCCATCTGAAGCCAGAGTACTTGTTGAAAGAGACATCACTTCATTTGCTTTCGAGGAAATTTGGTTGAACACACAGAACCATGAATATTGGCAAAAAATAGTGATTGAGCCTTTTTCTTAGTGTTGTTCGAACTGTCGTATGTTCGGTCACTCCATTTCTCAATGCCATCATCTATACTCTCATCTTAGACCAAATAAGCAAAGTTCTCCGCCAGAGTCAGTGAATCCATCTCCTCCTGATCAGCTCCAAGTTATTGACATTATTGATCATCAAAAGGATACTCCTGAAGACGTCACTATCCTCGTAGGCAATATGTCAATCATTCAGTCTCTACACAATGTTGTAGTTCCCCCATCTTTGGAACCTTCTATTGTGGGGGCGAGGGAGACTTTTCAAATTCCACCTCCCCTAGAACCTATCATTGATATTATAGGTGACAATACTTCTACTGCTTTACTACCTCATCAGGTTCAGTCAGATGTTAATTTTACTCATGTTCATAGGGATCATGATGTGCAACAACCTACATCTGTCCGACCACCTTTGGACCAATCCATTGATCAGATATGCCAATCATCAGATGAGGAATGACGGGTCTACACATCCAGGAGGAAGAAGAAGAATCGAGACCTGCTTGAGCTCAGGAATCTACGTATCTTACCAATTGTTTAGCCAGCTCCCTTCCGAGAACTAGAGGCAGAGGGAGGACTAAAGTGGAACGTCCCTAGCACTTTTGAGCCCGTTAGTGACTTTTTGGTTTTTTATCTTTATGTATCTTTGCTTTATTTGAGGTTTTGTGTGTGTTGTATTGTGTGAGGTTGACTTTATTTTAGGTCATCTCATACAATCTATCTGTACCTTTTCCTCTTTAATATATTAGCCCTTGAGATTTTTCAAAAAAAAATGTGCCACAAGCCTTGGCCTGATGGTGGTGGGGTCACGGTAAGTCCCCTCAGGTCAAGGGTTCGATCCCACCGTAGCGTGGAGATTCTGGAATATTAGGCACATGACGTAGACACCCTATCATAGGTGCCCTAGCACAAATGGGAAGCAATATTTGGGACCCACTGGATTTAAATATCGTTTCCTTTGTTTTAATATATATATATATATATATATATATATATATATATATATATATGTTAATTTTGGATAATTATATGAAGTTTTTATGAGTAAGACACAAGAAGGGAGACTTACAGAAAGACATCTAGAACAATTGTGGTATATGGATATGAGTGTCATGTGAAAAGATGCTACTTATAGACCGGTTACTTGTGGCATAAATGAGAATGTTGAAAGATGGACGTATTGTAAAAATAAGAAGAATACATCTAGAATTGATCAAATTTGAGAGAAGTTGGGAGTACTTGTTGAACACTTTGCAGTGAAAAATACATTTACATGATTTGGGCATTTGCAACCAAGGATAGAAGATCCATCAATATGTCAGATAAAAAAATGTGCGAGGTTTATGGTAGGGGAAATGGTTGGTTGAAGGTTCAATGGCTAGAAGTTTTGCAAATAGGTTTGCATGAAATAGAGCTAACACCTCAAGAAGCATTCAGGAGCACTCCCTCAATAGAAACAAATGAAGAGTGAGGATATATATAATTAAACCATAATATTTAGGTTAAGCCAAGTGATGATGAGGATGATGATCTCCATTACATTTTCCTCTTACTCTATATTTTTCACTTCTTTCTTGTATACTACAAGTTAACCTTCTGTCTTCTATTAAAAACAACTTCTGTGTTTTTTCTTCTTTTCTCATTGCTCAAAATTTATCACGATGGTTTGTCTCATGACCCAACCTCCTAGTTTAGAATTAACTAAGTGATGAATTACGGTTGGATGGTATTAACATTTTTTTTCAGTGGTCCTTCTGTAAACTAAGTCTTTCCTGTCATTCATATCAACTCACAGTTTTTATTTTCTTGAAAGAGACCATTAATTTTAATAATAAGTTTGATTTATAGAGTAATTATAATCTTAATATGCATTAATTATTATGTCAATGCTATACATGAATCATCAAAAGAAATGCAGTTCATTACTCTATAAAATTGTGAACTTTCATTTTAATTTTTGTCTCTTCGCGTTTCAATTCAAGTATTTATTATTTTTAATCTCTTTAAGAGTAATAATAGGATTATGGCCATACCCGAAGACATTAAAAAATGTTTCTGAATAGACCCTCAAAAATGTAATTGAAGATACATCCAAAATTTGCACTCGAAGGAAACATTTATTATTTCATTTATCGTGCACGGGTACATCACATCGTCTTTCAGTATCATTTACGGGTAATCCTGTATGACTTAATCATTTATTTAATATTTCATATCAAGTAAAATTCTTTAAAATGTATCGTTTCACATATCAGATATTTTTCTCCCATTTGTGAAACATATTTCAAACATTCGAATTGCAAGACATAAATGAAATATTTATTTTAAACCAATTAATACAACAACAACAACAAGCCTTTATCACACTAATCGGGGTCGACTGCATGAATCTTTTTTCTTCATTGTGTCGCATTGAGTGCCATATTTTTATTTAATTCTAATTAATTATGATAACTTTTTTATACAAATATGCCCAAGTCTTTCTAGGTCTATCTTTGCTTTTCTTAACATAAGTCAAATTAAAAACATCTACTCTCCTAATCGGATCATTAGTGTTCCACGCTTAATGTGACCAAAGCATCTAAGACGACTCTCTCTAATTTTGTCTGCCACTGGAGCTACACCAACCCTATAACGGATATATTCATTTCACATTTTGTCTCTAAGTTTAAGGACACTCATCTATTTGAGCATTCTCATCTTGGCAACACTTAACTTAGTTTTATGCTTCTCTTTTAAAGGCCAACATTTTGCGTCATAGGGCATTGAAGGTCTCATCATCATCTTTTAAAATTTTTCTTTCAGTGTAAGCAATACTTCTCTATCACACAATAGGCTAGAAGCATTTTTCCATTTCAACAAACCAACTTGAATTCTATTAATAAAATCCCCATCTGTATCACCATCATTTTGAGCAATCAATCCGAGATATCTAAAACGTTCACATATTTTTATAATTTGATCACCCGTAATTACAACTCTGTCACTAGAGCTACTACTACTAAAATTACATTCTATGCATTCGATTTTAATTCCACTCGAACGAAGGCTTTTAAACTCCAATGTAAACCTACATAATTCAAGTTTTTTTTTTAGCTCTTTTTCTAGTCTTATTCACAAGAAAATCATCCGCGAAAAATATACACCTAGGTACATCCTCCTTTAAATGTCCAGTAAGAGCATCTATAACTAAATAAAAAATATATGGGCTTAAAGATGATATCTAATATAATCCAACCGAAATAGGAAAATACTTGGTCATTCCTCCTGTTCGAACATAAGTAACAACTCTAGTATACATATCTTTAATGACTTGCAAGTCATGTCAATACATTTCTTCTTTAGAACTCTCCAAAGGATATCTTTTGAAACCTTTTCATAGTCTTTTTCTAAATCAATAAAAATCATATGTAGATCATCCTGATTGTCTCTATACTTCTCCATCAAACCTCTCAATAAATGTATAGCTTCCATAGTATGCCTGCCCGACATTAATCCAAACTGATTTTGAGAAATCATTGTAATATGTCTCAACTTTTGTTCAATTACCCTCTCCAATAATTTTAAAGTATGCACATCAACTTAATTCCTCTATAATTTGCACACTTTTGTGCATCTCCTTTATTCTTAAAAATGGGGACCAAAATACTTTTCTTCCACTCTAAGACATCATTTTAGTTTTTAAAATAATACTAAAGTGTTTAGTAAGCCAAGAAACTCCTAAATATCCTAAATATTTTCACANTAATAATAGGATTATGGCCATACCCGAAGACATTAAAAAATGTTTCTGAATAGACCCTCAAAAATGTAATTGAAGATACATCCAAAATTTGCACTCGAAGGAAACATTTATTATTTCATTTATCGTGCACGGGTACATCACATCGTCTTTCAGTATCATTTACGGGTAATCCTGTATGACTTAATCATTTATTTAATATTTCATATCAAGTAAAATTCTTTAAAATGTATCGTTTCACATATCAGATATTTTTCTCCCATTTGTGAAACATATTTCAAACATTCGAATTGCAAGACATAAATGAAATATTTATTTTAAACCAATTAATACAACAACAACAACAAGCCTTTATCACACTAATCGGGGTCGACTGCATGAATCTTTTTTCTTCATTGTGTCGCATTGAGTGCCATATTTTTATTTAATTCTAATTAATTATGATAACTTTTTTATACAAATATGCCCAAGTCTTTCTAGGTCTATCTTTGCTTTTCTTAACATAAGTCAAATTAAAAACATCTACTCTCCTAATCGGATCATTAGTGTTCCACGCTTAATGTGACCAAAGCATCTAAGACGACTCTCTCTAATTTTGTCTGCCACTGGAGCTACACCAACCCTATAACGGATATATTCATTTCACATTTTGTCTCTAAGTTTAAGGACACTCATCTATTTGAGCATTCTCATCTTGGCAACACTTAACTTAGTTTTATGCTTCTCTTTTAAAGGCCAACATTTTGCGTCATAGGGCATTGAAGGTCTCATCATCATCTTTTAAAATTTTTCTTTCAGTGTAAGCAATACTTCTCTATCACACAATAGGCTAGAAGCATTTTTCCATTTCAACAAACCAACTTGAATTCTATTAATAAAATCCCCATCTGTATCACCATCATTTTGAGCAATCAATCCGAGATATCTAAAACGTTCACATATTTTTATAATTTGATCACCCGTAATTACAACTCTGTCACTAGAGCTACTACTACTAAAATTACATTCTATGCATTCGATTTTAATTCCACTCGAACGAAGGCTTTTAAACTCCAATGTAAACCTACATAATTCAAGTTTTTTTTTTAGCTCTTTTTCTAGTCTTATTCACAAGAAAATCATCCGCGAAAAATATACACCTAGGTACATCCTCCTTTAAATGTCCAGTAAGAGCATCTATAACTAAATAAAAAATATATGGGCTTAAAGATGATATCTAATATAATCCAACCGAAATAGGAAAATACTTGGTCATTCCTCCTGTTCGAACATAAGTAACAACTCTAGTATACATATCTTTAATGACTTGCAAGTCATGTCAATACATTTCTTCTTTAGAACTCTCCAAAGGATATCTTTTGAAACCTTTTCATAGTCTTTTTCTAAATCAATAAAAATCATATGTAGATCATCCTGATTGTCTCTATACTTCTCCATCAAACCTCTCAATAAATGTATAGCTTCCATAGTATGCCTGCCCGACATCAATCCAAACTGATTTTGAGAAATCATTGTAATATGTCTCAACTTTTGTTCAATTACCCTCTCCAATAATTTTAAAGTATGCACATCAACTTAATTCCTCTATAATTTGCACACTCTTGTGCATCCATTTTATTATTAAAAATGAGGACCAAAATACTTTTCTTCCACTCTAAGACATCATTTTAGTTTTTAAAATAATATTAAAGTGTTTAGTGAGCCAAGAAACTCCTAAATATCCTAAATATTTTCACATTTTAATTGGTATATCATTATTTTCTGCAGACTTTCCACTCTTGGCTTTCTTTAAGGTCTCCTCAAATTCATTTTTACTAACATGACGGTAAAAATGAAACATTTTATTTTATTAATGATATTAAGATTACTAAGGTCGATCGTATTTTCAAAAATTTTATTGAAAAGTTCATCAAAATTAACTCACCCACCTATATTGGATATCTTTTCCTTAGAAAAATAATTTTCTTGATTTTCAACTTTAATACGCTTTACTTGACTTAGATCATTTCTTTTCTTTTCTCTTTATTTGACTAGCTTATGCATATATTTTTCACTATCTTAATATCTAATATATTATAAAGTTCACTAAAAATAGAATTTTTAGCGTCACAGATTGTTCTCTTAGATTACCTGCAGCCCATTTTATATTTAGTTTTTTAAATCTTTTACATTTAAACCACTTTTTATAACTTAATTTCTTATATTTTATCTTTTCTTGTACAATATTATTTCTCTATCAACTTTTTTTATTTGTAGAAAATTTTTCTTTTGATTCTCCAAGTAAATCTTTTGTCACTTGTTTAATAATGTTTTTTATTATATCCCAAATAAAACTTGCTTCTTCATGAACATCCCAAATCTTGAAATCATTAGGTTTACTCATAAAAATAATTTTATTTATGTTTTTTAGGTGTCCTCATTTAATTCTATGACAATGATTCATAGTTTTTTTTATTTATTTTGCAACTCTTCATCTTAAAAATTATACTTGGGGTGGCCTTACAATATTTACATTCTCGTCAATCCCTTCTCATAAGAAAATAATCAGTCTGTGTTTTATTAGATCCATTCTTATAAGTAATAATCTGCTCATCTTTTTTCTTGAATAAAGTATTAGCAATATTGAAATCATATGCTAAAACAAAATCTAATATGACAATCTTCTTCGTTAATCACTCAAAAACCATAGCCACCATGAATATTTCTAAAATCTTCGACCATTCTACTGATGTGTCTATTTAAATCTCCTCCAATAAAAATTATTTCTTCAAGAGGTATCATTTGCATTGATTCTTCTAGGTCATTTCAGAATTTTTCTTTAGAACATATATCTNTTAAATCTCCTCCAATAAAAATTATTTCTTCAAGAGGTATCATTTGCATTGATTCTTCTAGGTCATTTCAGAATTTTTCTTTAGAACATATATCTGAACCTACTCAAGGATTATAAGCATTTATAATATTAAAATTCTTAATTTCAACAACAATTTTAAGGGCTCTAATTCTATCTCCAATTCTATTAATTTTCGCAACATTATATTTTAAACTCTTATTTATAATTACACCTACACCATTTCTAGCGCAACTCTCATTTGAATACGAAAATGTAAATTTAAGCTATCAATTTCTTTAGTATTTTATATAACCAATTTAGTTTCTTGAATACATAAGATATTTATCTTTCTATGAATCGTAATATCAACTAATTTCATTAATTTATTCGTGAGAGTACCTATATTCCAAAATCCCGTTCTAATATTAGTTTCATTGATTAACTTTTTTGCTCACATTTGTCCATAATGTGAGAACTTTGCTTATTTGACACTACACCCGGGTGCCGGTTTAGTGACACTGCACACTTTTCACTTTATTCAGGCTATACAATGTCTCGTTTCGAGCGGATGCCCTAACATTTACACAATGATAAAAAAAGATTCATGCCATAATTTTTCGATAAATTTTATGATGACTGTCGACTACGTAACACAAGCCTTCACTTTTCACATCCTGGGCTTGGGACCCGACAATGTCGGTAGACTGGTAGAAGATTTTAAAAGTATTCATGCTGGCTATTGTTTTGGAGTGATTAATAAGAAAGAAGAGCCATATTAGATTTTATTTTAACATATATTTTGTTATTGCTAATACTTTTTTCAAGAAAAGAGATGAATATATTATTACTTATAAGAATGGATCTAATAAAACACAAATTAATTTTTTTCTTATGAGAAGAAGGGATCGTCGAGAATGTAAAGATTTTAAGGCCATTCCAAATGAGTATTTAAGTACTCAACATTAATTATTAGTTCTGGATTTTAGGATGAAGAGTTGTAAAATAAAGAATACTAGGAATCATTGTTATAGAATTAGATGTTGACATCTAAAAACCAAAAATAAAATTATTTTTATTTAATAAAGTATTAATTTAAAGCTTAAAAAATAATTACTCACTTTGTTTAATGTGATAACTCTCCTTAAGTTTAAATATTTTGAAAAAAAGTTCTTCAATCCCTGGCGATATATAACGTAATATTAACATTTATTACTTATATTTATCTTACTAATCATTGAAAACTAATAACGCCTTAGACATGCATTTTTTTATTCTTTTAATAAAATCTACAATTCAGAACTTCAAGTATTACAGAGCAAAACGTCATCGATTTCTTGATATATCTTTAATAGATCTCAATATTACTAATCGAAAAATATTGAATTGAATAATTATTTATTACTTCGTTAACAATCACAAAACAACTTGAACATGATTCAATTTACTATTTAACTAAAAAAATTAAAACTCTTACTTACCAATTTGCTCAGATCGATCTCCCTTTTCTCTGCTTGCACATTTCACAAACTCATTTTCTTTACAAGCTGAAATCTCTAACTGTTTGAGTCTTAATTTCGAAAAACATTCCATTAACATTATTTAATAAACATAATATCATGCATACACATATATAATATTATATTAATTAACGTAATAATAAAAGTCTTAACTATATCATTATACCCTTGGCCGATAACCCATCCTGTGTGACAACTCACCCACTCCTCTTCTTCCCACATGCGAACAATGCCACAGTTTCTATTCCCTTTTCTCCTTCGTACAACTCAACATAGACAATGCCCGTGGTCTTCTTCTTCATCCTCTTCCTCTGCGCAAGCAAAGCGTCAAAGTTTCCTCCATCCTCTTCTGCTTGCGATTTGCAGCTCAACTTAGCTCCACAAGCATGTCAATGTTGCTTCCTCATTCTACAGGTGAGTGGCTAGTGTTCGATGTCAAATCCACACCTCCCCCTTCCTCAACTTCGATTTGCTAGTGCTCGAGACAGAACAACAATGCACGATCTTTCTCCTACAGGCGCAACATAAAAATTCCTACAGATGTACATGGAGACTTCCGTCCTCTTCCTCTTCTTCTTCTTCTTTTTGCTACTCTTCCTTTTCTTTTTGCGGCCTTCACTCTCGTCTCTCGGTTTCGTTGATTCAAATGAGGATAAGTGTTGAAATAAACGTGAAATAAGTTTCTTATGAGATGGTGCATGTCGTTTAACCGCCGACGCATATATATATATATATTATTATTATGATTCTTTGGTTTCAGTTATTACAGTTTGTTGTATCATTTAATAATGTTACTCTATTGCTGCGAACCATTATAATTGTTTCTTTCCTATTTGATCACATGGTTCCCATTTTTCTTTTTATATCCTCGTCTTTATCACTTTTTATTTTGATATAATTGATCCATGGTATGTACATATATCATATGAGGACTCGCTTTTACTTCTATTTTTTTTGCTTTATTTTTAACGTTTGATAGTCATTTGATATTAGATTCCGTATATTTAGTCTTTATTTGATTTATTATAAATCACTTTTATTTTATAGCATTTCTTTGTTATTGTAATAATTCATTTTAATTCATGTGATTTGAAGTGGGTAGTGGAGCAGAATTTACAAACTATATTGGATAATTTTGATTTTGATATTTTTAGAAAGAAGGAATCTAGTGTATGCGAAGAACCAGGAAGATAGGAGAAGAGAATTAATAAGTTTAGTTGAATGAATGCTTTAAAAGAAGGGAGGCAAGGAAGGGAGGCGGGAGTTAGAGAGGAATGAAGCAAGTGGAATGAATTCAGAGAACTAATCTGCTAGTGGATGACAAAAGTATTTTTTTTATTCACATCAAATCTTATTTAATTTCAGATTTGGAGCCATGATTAAAAATTGTCCTTCTTGAAAAATTTGAATACTGCCTTAAAAAAATATTAAAATGGCAAACTAATCCTAACTGGTAAGCAAGAATAACCATCATAATAGAATTGATTAACATACATTTGCACAAATAAAACTGAAGGGAATTATCTTGCATTAATCGATTCTCATGACAAAAAAGGACTGAAGTCCAGATAGTTAAATACTTGTAAAGGGAGAGCTGAAAATCTTTCAATATAGTATTTAGTATAAAACTAGAAATATTTTCCACAAAGAAGAGAGATGAATGTGAGTCCATCCCAAAGAAGTTGTGAAGAAGGGAAACCAGTCCGAGGAGGAAGAGACAAAGGAGAATAAAATCTCTTTCATCTATGATATCAATAGAATGCTCTCTTGTAAGTCCTCATGCATACTTTCTTTCTTTTGGAAAGATTCCTTTGGAAGCTCAAAGGTTTCATGCACACTGGCAGACTATTTTGATCGGAGTAAAGTATTATTTGACTTAAAATTTTTATTTGCGTTTTTTGTTCATGCTTTGCAAGGATGTGATTTGTGCATGCAGTTGGTGCCATAGATATGTGTTTGTAAGATGACATGGTTGATCAAGGAATGCAATGTGTGAAATGGATTTGCGGATATGCATTGCATGGGTTAATATCTGAAGGATGGATTTGAGGGTTGTGTGCATGTAGTAAAGTGAAGGATCTGATGTTGAGATAAAATCGGGTAAATATAAAGAAAGGATCGAAAAATTTAATGAATGATCTCGTCATGTGAAACCAGTGATGAGATTGTGATGAAGAAAGGATTAGGAAAGCCTAGAAATGAAAACCAGTTCTAAGTGTGGCAGCCAAAATAAAAACTTTCTTTATCTTGTCCTTTAACTGTAGACATTCTTTGTAGATCTAGTCCTCATTGAAAATCATCAACCTACCTTTGAACATTATAAAAGGGACAAAATAGGGTTAAATGACAATAAGAAAAAGCATAATATTGCATGGTAAATATATTTTGACAAAAAAAATAGATTTTAGTATTGATAGCTAAAGGTAACATCTTGCATTGCATCATCATGCTTATGTCAACGCTAGAATTATACCATTTATCTGGTAGCATTCACCGTTGTTTTCAAACCCTGAATATCATTCAAGTAGAGTTTACTCATTTCAAGTTAAACATGACATCTTTTTTGTACAAACGGAATCATTTAACGTAGATGACACCTTTAGTATAATTTCTGGCTTGTGACATTTTATTTATACAAGTTGATTTATTATTGTCTTTGAAGTTTAGCTTCTTTGCTGTGTTCTGTTTGCCACTAGAATTTTGGAATTTGCAATACATTACTAAAATCAGATGGTCCGGTCTATTAAGATTATTTTGGCTAACTGTTTTGGAACTTGTTTACGTTTTAGCTTGGAGGAGGATATTTATTTGGGCTGCCTCTGGGTTTCATTGCCGACTCTCTTGGAGGCACTTTTGGTGCAACCGCAGCTTTCTTGCTTGGCCGAACAGTATGTAAATTACACTTTGGCCTTTCTTGTTTTTCTATTTAACAACTCCTTGATTGTTTCTAGGAAATTTACTATTACTCGTTTCACAGTCATGTTTGTCTTAAAGGTTCTTTCTCTTTCTTTTGGCTTTATTTTGGACCGATTAGGATCACTTCTAGGTTTAGTTTTTTGGTTTTTATTTTATTTTATTTTATTTTATTTTATCTATGTTTTGATGTAAAGAAAAGCGTGTTTGATATAGTAGAAAATGTTTAGTTGTTTTTAAAAATACTCGAAACGGCTTTTACATATTTTTATTTTCAGTAATTTTAAAAACAAAATTTATAAGCATGTAAAAGTACACTAAACAAAAAAGTTTTTAAAGTAAAAGCAAAAATCAAAACAGAAAACAAAAAACAAAAGTGATCCCAACAAACCCTAGTATTATCAGATATACAATAATCTTAGGGGCTGTTTGGGATCATTTTTGTTTTTTTTTCTATTTTTTGGTTTTATTTTTTTTTGTTTAAGTTCTGATTTGAAGCAAAACATATTGGCTATTTGATTAAAATGTGATTGTTTTTAATAACACTCAAAATACCTAAAGGCTGTTCTGACTATTTTTTTTAAAAACATGTTAATTTCTTTTTGGACAAAATAATTGTAAAAATCTCTTTCAGACCATGTTTAGAAAAAATAAAATAAAATAAAATAAAATTGATCCTAAATGAGTACTTCGTAAGTCAGTTTGGCAGTCATATTTTTTGGCATTTACTATTTATATTATTCAAACCTTTATCATCTGAATGGAGGTACTTTTTTTGCTTGTTGAAATTCAATGTTTCTGTGGTGATATTTGAAGCGAGGTTTTCAATGACCTCTTAGTGGACTTAAAACGTAAGTAATGCAAATGGTCTCGCAAGACTTCGATATATTTTATAATTCTCGTACATGAAGAGGTGAATAATCATTGTATGGGAACGTTTTTAAATCCCTGTTTAAGTCGAAAAATTGGCAGAACTCAGCATTTTCCAGTGAAATTGAAGCTTTTCTGGATTAAATGGTATGGTGTAAATAAAGATGAGATTTATGACTCATTTAAATATTACTAGATCATGTCATTGGGCTTGAAGAAGGAAATTAATATGTTTTAAACTGTACAAATACAATCAAAATGCCTAAAAATGATAATTTCTTTTACAAATACAATCAAAATGCCTAAAAATGATAATTTCTTTTTGCCACATAAAGTGAGTGAAAATAAATTGTTAGCTTCTAAGAAATTTAATCTATCTTCAAGCAATTAAATGAGCTCATATGTAAGAATGTGTCTGTATTTTTGCTGGCCTTTTTTTTCAAGGTGAGGGTTGTTAATTAAGCAATACAATCATAAATGGAAAGTATGATTATAAATCACAAAATTGTAGAAAATTAATATTTGTTTCACTATCACATTCCTCTTAAATTTGAATGAAAAATATTGGAAATTAAATGCCCAACATTAAAAATTTAAGAGCACTTTTAACAAGCTAGAGAAGATTATGACTAATACCGGATACCACAATTAAAATGGCCACTATTATTACTAAATTTCATATAGGTTACAACCAAAGTCGCTTAACAATGAAAACAATAACTACACAAACAATAAAAGACTCTACGATGATGACAAGGGTGGTGTCTGGCTGCTGAACAACAGGTAGGAAGGCTTGCGGTTGCAGATGGGGAGACAAAGCAAGATATGCAGGAGTTTGAGGGTGTTGGAGGGAGTTCAGGCAGCAGGTTGATAGGCAGATGGGTGATTGTGATAACAGCAGGTGCAGTTGGAAAGATTTACGGAATAGTTGGCTGGCAGTGGCAAGGCTGCGACACAGCTGGCAGGCAGGGAAAGTGGCGGCACAGCTTGGCAGAGAGGGGGAAAGGCTGCAGCAACTGTGGGGCTGTGGTCAGCTGGCTGCAGGGTGACAGAAAGAAGGGAACATGGCTGATGGCAGCGAGCAAGGGTAAGGCGGAAACAAGCAATAGAAGGGAAGATATACACCACCTCATAGTAGGATAAAACTGGAGAACCACCACCTCCTCGAATAGAGCCTACAGTAGGGAGAAGTAATCCACACAGGAATCTGAATGTAGACACAGCATGAACTCCCTTTAAATGCTGAAAACAACAATTAAATAGATTCTTTAATGAAGAAGAAATACAAGAAATAAAGAAGGAAATTCCCACACAAAAGGAAGGGGTGAGGAGGCAAGAAATATCTAGAAATTAACCATTAAAATGCTTCCATATGCAGAAGAAGCATACAAAGGAGTGTCAAATTTTCGCCCCCAGGCAGCTCGGTTTAACCCGCTCCCACATTCTCGTTGCCGGAGATCCCACTCTTTCCCCTGTTCCTGCGTCAATCTCATTAAAGCATTTTTTTTTTGTTATTTTCATCTTTATAAATTATTTTAATGGATACTGATATGAGTATAATAGCCCATTTACAAAGAAATGCAAAAGCAAAATGAATAAGTAAATAAATAATATTAAAAAAAGAAAAAAAAACATTAACACACAAAAGGTACAAAGTATATATTCAAATCTTCTGAGTGAATGAAAGTTGTCTAAAGATATATTTTCTTTTTATTCTTGTATTTCTAGTATAAAAAACACGGAATCTCTTAGCTGATGCTCTGAATGTTTCAGTCAAAATTATAAAACTATTGTGATAAATATTCATCATTTTTTTCACAAATTGGATGAGGTTGAGGCATTTTAAGAACTTGCTTTATATTTTCAGTGATAATATTGAGTGACAAATACTTGGGGTTAGCTCTCACCAAAATTTTAAGCATTTTCTTTGGGAGAGAATATGATCTTGACTCTAAGACTTGGGAATATACTTCAATGGATGAGGGGGATTTTTTACCACAATGGCAGGAGAAAAATTAAGAGCATTAGTGGAAGGGCCTGCATGTGAAATTTAGGATATTTTAGCTTAAGGTGAACCTTGAAATATTCAGAAAATTTGTGTCAGCAAATATGATAAGAGGAGCAATATTGTGGAAAGCTTTTAAATTCCACATTTTGTAATATCTAGACCACAACCTACTCTACGCTTTTTATGAAAGGGGCTATCACATTAAGTTCATCAAGACACTAGATATAGAGGGCTTAGCAAGATGACTTGGGGCAGCAGGCCTGTAAAAACTACGAAAAAATTGAAATTAAGGGGAAAAAATACACTGATTGAAGTAGTACAAATGAATCCATCCAAGTAATTGACAGGAGATTTTAAAGAGATTATTTTAACATGCACATCAGTAGGCCGCTAATATTTTATGAACATTGTGAGAAGAGTAATTTAATTTGCTTCTAAAGAAGTCTTATGATATGTCGAGGGTTAAGAAGTCTAATAGAATACCCACCAACTAGAGGTAAACCAAATGAAACTGTCATATATAATTAACTAATAAGTGAGCAGGTGATAGGTTTAGCATGCACATAAATCACTTTATAGATAAAGAGGAAAGTAAATTTGCTCTGAAAAGATGAAGGCTTTTTATTTTGTTGAGTTGCTGAGTTCTGTAAGGATGAGAATTATTGGGAGGAGAGGGAAAACATGCATAGCGTTCAAACCATAAACAACGTTCACAATTGAGAGCAAGGTTAAGGGGCAGGAGGTGCAACCACTGGGAAGGAAAGTAGAGGCAATTAGGTGCTTCCTGAGGAGGAGGTGGCGACCTCATGGGAAATCATACAAGATCTTGGGAGGTCTTTGTAGAAGGTGGGATCTAAAGAGACCGAGTTAAATGGGAAATGCAGAATATTCCCTAATTGTGATCGACGAAAAAGAACGAGCTCGACTATGAACATGAGATGAGCAAAAGTATACCTCCAATCAGAGCAAAGAAGAGGAAGGCGTGATCCATCTCCGTGGTCCTTCTTGTTCATTGTTTTGTGCATTGTGAGTGATGCTACCGACAATGGTCTGGCAGGGAGAGATACCAGCTAGTGCACAACATGGCAACGTTGCACTTTTGCCGTTTGGAAAGGAGATATTTAGAAATTGGGATGGGCATGAAGCGATGGTAGGTTGCTCCATTGTGACAGGAGGTTATTAATTTTTTTAATTAAATTTTTCCGTACTATTAGAGGTTATGAATATAAATCTTGGTAAAAGTGGCCAACTAATGCACCAGGCAAAACCTTTTTATCCCTTTTTTCAAAGAGGCAATTGATAGATTGCCGGTTTTCTATGTAGCATACTTCTGTAAGATGTTTTGGTCACCTTTTTATTTTTTTTTTCAAATTGGTTTGTTGTATACATTTAATCAAATAACATGAATGGGCTGTGAGAGATTATTAACTTTGTAATAAGTAAAGTTGATAATAAGTTTAAAACATCATCATTAGTTTTATCCCAACTACTTGAGATTGATTTTAAGCATTATAATTATACAATTATTTTTGCTAAATGCTGCATGAGGTGCTAAGCCTATTATTCATACTTCTTTTTATACAATTTTTATTTATGTTATCTTCGAGCCACACCTCTTCCTTCTTAAAAATTCAATGTTAATTTGATATATTTGTTATGAGTGATTTTTCCATTCTTTGTTATATCCGTCCAAACCACTTAAATTTATTTTATAGACCTAAGTTTTAATATCTTCCACTCTCCCAGCACTCAATCTACACTTTCTACTTGTCACACATCCATTTTAAATAGTCATTTATGCTACTTACTCTTATTATATACAATTAGTATGTGTATATATACTTTTTGTCATTATCTGTAAGTTATTACCAGGCTGTCACTTTGACTCGTAACAACTGGAGAACCAACCTAAACTTAAGGCAACCAGCCAATCTGCTTCAGTCCTTTAAAGTTGGTTAAAAACTCGTATTTTACTTTTTGAGACTGATATCCCTTAGTTTTTGTTCCAGTGTTGCCTGATACCAGTGTCAATTTCATATAAGATCAAAAACCTGAATTTACTAACCGAATAAAACATGGGTTAGGTATTTTAATCACCACAGAAGCTTACGCATAATTTATTACTAGTACAAGTTCAAACGAATTTATTATGTTAAAACAAATTTGTCAGCTACGACCAGCTTCTGTTTGAATTAGTTCAGGTACCTATTTTTTTTCGATCGTATAATTGGAACCAAAGTTAATTACTTAATCCCTTATTTGTTTTCACTTAGAATGCTTAGAAGTGAATATCTTAGTAGCATATATACAGTAACTATGAGAAGATGAAACACACAAAAGCACCCTACCATTCAATCGAGTGCAACAGTATAGATGCCAATTTATAGACTTTTAAAGTCTCCGTAATTCAGAGTATTAAAATGGTTATTGGGATTGGTGGTTATTTAAACCCTTTAAAAAATCATATATCTGCTTTTGAATCTCTTTGTAGACCACACATTGATATCTTTAACTTCAATTTGCAGCATCTTTTGGTCTAGGTATATTCAGAATGGGTATATGCCCATCTACAACGTAGTATCATAGCAATTGATGACTATCAAAATAATTTGAAAAAACTGAAGCCCAATGAATGCATGTGCGGTAAATGTGAGAGATGGAAAGCAAAAGCTCTGAAACATAAATAAATGAAAATGTTACGCAATCAAAGTTGGTCTCTTTGATTTTTTTTAAGTAGATATTAATTTTGGTGTTTAAATAATCCCTTCAAAAGCCCATGCGAGGAATACACCTTAAAGCAGGCACTTGAGCATTTCTTTAGTTTATTTATTTATTTATTTATTTCTTGCATTTTTTTTGTTGCATTTTTTTTAATGTAAAATAGTTATATGATAATGAAGTGAGCATAACGAGGGCAAGTTCCAAAGTAAAACGGAAATACAACGGATTAGATGCATAAAGAAAAAATTCAAAAGGTTAACCAGCAAATTGTACTAGAAAACAATCAAAATAGCTCATTAAGTCCACCTTGCTTGAAGCTTGATGAGAATAGGATAGTGCCATTTTGTTTTTTGGTTTTCCCTTTGTTAAAATCTTGCCTGGTAAATAGTAGGAAATTTTCTATCCACTATAGTGTAGTTACCCATAATGCTCTCATTAAAACGATCAATTGTGTCATCAGGTTGCAAATTAACAAGATTATTTTTGTTTTCAGTAATTAGAGGGGGAGTTGGGACTTCCAAAATTGGGGAATCATATGAGAGTCCAAATTTGTAAGTGCCGGAAAGGTAGTCACAATAGTCTCAAGATCATGAGGTAAATCAATTGGTTCTCAGTTTTGACAACAAGTATGAATTATTGGCAGAGTAGTAGTTAAAACTGTGGGAGTAGAAAGGTTTTGGATATTAGAATGGCCCTCTTGCTAATGTTGGGGGCCGCAGTCCCCTGCATCCGTTGCAAGGTGAATGAGAAAGTATGCAGTTTTATTATTGATGAAGGGAACAATAAGAATGTGACATCTACACAGATGGCTCAAAGGCACTATTAGTCATATTCTTTGACTCGACTGAAGAAAGTTTTGACCAGAGGGGCCTAGTGAAGTTTTCGATTAGGAGCCAGTTACAAGATCAGGTGTCGTCTGACGTAGTCCCCATGTATGTTAATCATATTTTGTTGGGGAAACCATGGCAAATTTGACCGGAGGACGTAACACGACAGATTTAAAAACCTATATTCTTTCACCTGGGATAGGAAACATATCATCCTACTTCCTTCAGTGGAGCTCCAGATTGTAGGAGCCATTGTCAACAGAGCAACATCGGCCAGCTTTGGTGATGATGGGGGATGTTGGGATTGAGACACTAGTGCCAGACACGGGACATGCACGACAGAGGGCACTTTAGGAATCACGATCTATATCTTGCTACCATTGCTACCACTGTGCCCTCACTTCAAATCAGGTCAAACTGATCGTGGACTACTTCAAGAGTATTCAACAACATTGGCGAGACATGCAGTCTCAGTTCTGTTTAATGGCAGAACCTTATGAGAGTGAATCGTTATGGAAGTATGCTCACTATTGGAGAAAGCTTCTCCAATGCTTTGGGAGACAATGAAACTGATACTGCAGTCCAGGTGTTGCTACGATCGCTAACAAGAACTGGAAGCTTCGACAAATGGATTCGAAACTCCTCCAACCCTTGAAAACTGATGTAGGGCTTCGAGGAACACATGGTTCATGAAAAAAGTTGAGCTAACTGATCGGGCATTGAGAGAATGACTGAATCAACCAATTGGCTCAACTTGGAGTATTTCGGTCTAGCAGGAGGTTGGGCCGACCCATCTTCCACTCCTAAGGGGCAGGAAGTACCAACAAAGCCTTCCCTATTTCCTTGTTTGCCGCCTTTTCCTCCTTCCTTTTTGATTTTGGCCCAAAAGGCGAAGCTTCTCTTTCTTATTTTATTTATTAGCTATTAAATACGTGTATTTTTTCTTGCTGATTAATTCCAATTTTTAGATTTCTGTCAAGATAACCATTGACGCTCAGCAGGTGGTGCTCTGGCTATATCTCTTTTTCGAGGTGGTGATTTTCTTCATCCTATCCCTTTCCACATCCTCCCTCGTTGCTCCCAGTCGTTGTATCTCTCTGTAGCCGACCACCACATTTTTCTATTTTCTGTTTTCTGTCGCCTCCAGCTTCCCAATCGCCTCCCACTTCCCTCCAGCATTACTACCTCCCTCCACCAGCCTTCCTGTTGCCTCCAGCTTCCCACCGCCTCCCACTTCCCTCCAGCATTACTACCTCCCTCCACCAGCCTTCTAGCCAGTTTCCGATATCTTTTCTCTTGTTTCTCTGCTGCTGTCGGCTTTCTGTTCCACCATCCAGGGCTTCCGGCCAGCCCTTCCAACCCTCACACTACACCCACAACTATCAACCAACCCCTTCAGATGCTATCCCTCCCCTTCGTTTTCATCATCTCCCAGAGTTTTGCCTGTCATTTATTTCCTTGTCGTTATTTTGCTGGTTCAAGTGTTGCTTTTGTAAGCTCTTTTGAATTTCAACAATAATTTCTATGTCTATTGTGATTTGGGTTAACTCCGGTATCAATGGAGGACTACTTTTGAGTATAATGACATTCGTTTGAGAGTAGATCTAAAACCGAATACATGAAATATAATTTGAGTGGTAGTAGATCAAGTGACAGAGTTGTAATAATGAGTGATCAAATCATTAAAATGAGTTAACGTTTTAGATATCTCGGGTCTATTGTTCAAATTGATGGTGATATAGATGGGGATGCTATTAGTAGGATTCAAGTTGGATGGTTGAAGTGGAGGGAAGACTTCCAACCTATTGTGTGATGGAAAAGTATCGCTTAGACTTAAAAAGGAAAATTTTATAAAATGTTGGTGAGACTTTCAATGCTTTATGAAGCAGAATGTTAGTCTATGAAAGAGAAACATAATACCAAATCAAGTGTTGTTGAGATGAGAAGGCTTAGGTGGAATGACTTTACCCTTAGAGACAAAATGCGAAATGAATATATTTGTGAAAGAGTTGGTGTAGCTCCAATGACAAACAAGATTAAAGAGAGTTGTTTTAAATGGTTTAGTCTTAGTAAACGTGTCACCACCCGACCTAGTGTTTGGAAATAACCAAAGCGGGTACAGACATTCTTACGGTAAAATATTAAATTTTTATAACTACATTTTAATAATGAAAGAGCCACTAGAAAAATGAATTAAAGCAATAAAATTAAATTTTACCTCTGCTCTAGTTGTCCACGACATCGATAAACATTTTTTTCGTCTATCGTTCATCTTTTAATAAATTAATTAAACTTGAAAAGTTATTTAAAAATAACAATTAGCTAAATAAAACTAGTGAATACTCATAATCGTAAGCTATAATGATTCAATGAAAAGAGAGAATATCCACACCGATTAAACAATATAAAATTGTATAGCGTTTGACAATTTGTATTATCTAATATAATTTAAAATAGTCAACTATATCATTTATATATCAATTTTCCTTTTAATATGTATAAAACCGTTACAGGAGCACCATAAAAAATTCTACCGCTTAAGGTAATTCAATATCAATATCTTTTTTCATTTACGTGCACGAATACCAAAATATTTTCTCACTAGTACCTTAAAGAGATGCTCATCATAGCCAATGATGCACATACAAACAATCCAAATAATATTTTTTATTATTAGTGTACCATTCAATAACCTAAAATATGAATTTAAATAATATGCAATTATCGGTGACATACTCTCAATATGATTAAAATGAAATTTAAGAGCCAATAAAATCTAAGTCACGGAGCGAATCAAACATAGGATAAATTAATGTTACTATAATTTAAAAGTATTAAGCATTTACTTTGCTTTCGAGCGATTCTTGCTTCCTCTGGGACTTGTACCAATTCTTTCAAATTAACACCTATAAAATATGAAATATTTAATTATTAATTTACTTAATTATATTTTAATATAATTATTAATTATTGATGTATTACATTATTTTAACTAAAATTTTAAGTTTAATCAGTACATTAATATTAATAACAAATAAGATTAGTTTGTACAAAATACTTTCAAAATAAAATTCTAACTTTATTGCTGTTGTCAATCTTTTTTCAATCCAAAAGTGAAATTTTTATAGGTTGAAATCAATGCACTTATATATATATGTGGGGCTCATGAATGAGAGACATGTATTGATTCAATTAACCGTGGCGAAAGACTACTCGGATTTTCTCCAAAAAATATCTCAGCATTGCTGGTAAATCAATGAAGCTACTCAAGTAGTCTCCTGATTTTGACCCTAATAATGAACCTCTTACTATACCGGTATGGTTCAGTCTACCAGGTCTCAGGCTACACTTTTTTCATCATCATGTTCTTTACTCTTTTGGGGTCATACTTGGGGACCCTATGAAGCTAGATCTACAGACTTTCAACCTAACCAGATCTTCTGTGGCCAGAATACTTGTGGAAAGAGATATTACTTTACCTGATGTTACTGAAATTTGGTTGGACACAACTCATAATGAATATTGACAACAAGTCGTCATGGAGAATAGACTGCCTTACTGTTCTCATTATAAGATGTTTGGGCATACACTTGATAAGTGTTATAAGTTTCATTCTAATTTGAAATCTAAATATCAAGTGAATAAGGTTGGATCTAATTCTACTACTCTGGACATATTTATTTTATCTGGAGAGAAAACTACCATAGGATAAGTTTTGAATATCGCTAAAGATGAGCCACCTACCATCCTTGCTGAGAAGGTGCAAACCGATCCTTTATCCAACATCACAGTTCCTGATGAAGAACATCATACTACAGGTACAAATCCAAAAGTGCTTATACCACTCACTGTTATTGAAGAATACTCACTTACATGCCAAAACCTACGAGAGTGATTCTTTGATTCAATCAAAGATCAGCTGGTACAACAAGCGTTTACTTCTAATGTTCAACATCCTACACATGTCCGACACACTTTAGACCAATCTACTGATCAGACGAGTCACTCTTCGGATGAAAAATGATAGGTCTATTCTAGGAGGAATAATAAGACTGGAGGCCGACTCGAGCTTGAAAACTTATTGGATGATACTTTGGTCACTACCGGCAATGACACTCATCTTACCAATTTATTGTCTGACTTTTTTTCTAAAACTCGAGGTAGAAACAAAGAAAATTTGGGTCGCTCTCTAGCTACCTGATACTACGTTTTTTGACATTTTTTTGTTTTTTTATTTAGATCTCTTGTATTTTTCTGTATTTTCTCTTTTTTGGAACCTTTTGTATGTGATGGTTATCGTGGAAGAAGGGTGTCATGTTTGGGCCCTTCCACACAATAAAGATCCTTATTTTCTTTTAATATTATTAGCCTTTGGGCTTTCTCAAAAAAAAAAAAATATATATATATATATACATACACACACACACACACACACACACACACACACACACACACACACACACACACACACACACACACACACACATATGATTTTATTTTCCTCGTCGCCAGTTGGGCGAAAACCCTAACTTAAGCTCGATGTTTCTCTCGTCGTTCGACTCTCACATCAAACGAAGCTTCACATCAGCGCTTTGACCTGCTGCCGGTAGCCTCTCTAGTGCTTCAATCTGCTACAGCTAGCCTACTCAACGCGCTGACTTGCTGCTGATATCTGCTTCTGGTGCGTCGTCTACAAGCCCTGCTTCTGCTCGACAGCTGCGTTGTCTGCGACAGAGTCGGGCTTTGCGTTTTTTGTTGGCACTGTTTGCGGTAATGACCTTAGGGCTTTCTTATGTTGTCACCCTCGCTGGTGCTAACCTCGCCAAATCCTCCTATGCTACTGTGTTTCACAAAAGTAGCTCCGATTTCCACCTCGCAGAAAGTCCGATATTCCTGCAGATGTACCATGATTCTGTTGCAGGACATGGAGATTGCAGTCTCATCAAGAAAGAAGAGAAAAAGGTGAGCAAACCAACAATATTCTTCTCTGACGGTGAAATTTCAACTCGTGCATGAAAATACAAATTTACTCTAGTTGGAAAGCTTCAATTAGGTTGCCATAAGATGGAGACTATCAGAAAGGTTTTTGAAGATTTCAAACTAGTTGGGGCTTGGCAGGTGGGTCATTTCGATGGAAGACATGTTATAATACAACTGAGTATAGAAAAAGACCGCATAAGGATTTTTTCAAAGAAATTCATCACAATTGAGGGCAAACATATGAAATTGCTCAAATGGACCCCTAATTTTGATCCCAGTCAAGAACCCCCAATTGCACCTATCTAGTTCGCATTACCTGGACTCAAACTTCAATTTTTTGACCCACCTATCTTATATGAAATTGAAACTATCTTTGGAAAACCTTTACAGGTAGACTTACCCACAGTCCATTTCTCAAGGCTCTCTATTGCAAGGATTTTGATTGAAAGAAACATTACACTACAAGTGGAGAAGAAGTCTGGTTTGGCTTTGCTCACAATGATTATTGGCAAAAAATCATTCTGGAACAAAAACCTTACTACTGCAAGCACTGCAAGATGTCTGAACACCCGCATGAGAAATGTTTCAGATTGACTCTTTCTTCTTCGAATCGACCCAACACTATATTAGTATGCATAAGAAATATAATGTGCCAGGTAATAATTAACATTTATAATCAATTTTTTATTTATGTGAACATGTTATAATGCTGAAAATAACATGTAATTATGTACATGAATTGTTCTCTTTCATTTGAATCAAATATGCCCAATATATAAGAAACTTTAAATGCAAAGGCATTATACACAATGACAAACATTAGTTCTATAAAAATCTACTAATTATTTCAGCTATTGTATAGTTCACCTGGATTATCAAGTCAGCCTCGCCACGAGTCTTCTTTAGTCTTGCCCCAAGCTAACAACCTTAAATAAACAGTCTAGCAAAAAATCAGTTTCATTTATTTAAATGAAATTCTTAAATTAAACTCAATTTAGCACATCAAACTTCAATTTATGCTTTTAACTCAAAACGGTTTTCCATCATCCAAACTTTTTTCCCTTTCTGTTATTTGTCAAATTAATCGAACTAAAATGTAGATATTTATAAAAAAAAATTGGTGGTTTTCAAGAGGTGCAAAAAATGAGGTATAATTAAAAATAAATTTAAAATTACCTTTTGGCCATTTTGGGTATTATAGGGTGCAGAGGGAACTGAAGGAGTGTTGGTGAAAATGCAGGCAAAGTGCAAGAGTGCGCATGAGAATGCCAATGAACCGAGTTGTCGCCAAGAGTTAGAAATTTTCAGCATTGGTGAAGCACATGGACGTGCACTGAGTTTGTGTGAGGCATCAACAAATTGAGCTATGGACAAGTGCAAGTCTTGCATTTTGTTTGCAGATATTGTTTTGGTTTTTGTTTGTCAATAGGTAGTGGTAGTGGCATTGTGGTTGTGGTTGTTAGAAAATTTGGCTATTCCAGTGATGTTGATTGATTAATGGTAGTTTGGGATCTTTGAGATTCATTCATATATTATTATTTATTGAAAAATGGAGTTATGCCTTTTTATACCATCTGTTTTATTTCTTAGAATTATTGCTTTGCAGATTGGAAGGCCTTACGTTATCTCCAAGCTGAAGGATTACCCAAAGTTTCAGGCAGTTGCCATTGCAATCCAGAGATCCGGTTTTAAGGTTTGGAGCTTCATTACTCGTCCTCCTGTTTACTGGCTGTTATAGTATTCTTCCCGGCTAGATCTTGATTGATGCCCATAAAAAAGACAATTTTTTTGGATTATGGAAATTTTTACCCAAGTTCAATTGGTTTGTCTTTTTCGTTGGTTAACTATAGTTAAATGTTTATCCTTATAATGTTCAATTTTACGTGCTGATATATCTTGTTATGCAAGGGCAAACTCATTCAATTTTGGATTTGTTTTACATGTTCTTTTTTGCTGTTTTGTGCTTTGTTAGATAGATCTATGGTGTGCTATGCAAGAGTTGAATAGATAACTTAACTATAGTTAAATGTTTATCCTTATAATGTTCAATTTTACGTGCTGATATATCTTGTTATGCAAGGGCAAACTCATTCAATTTTGGATTTGTTTTACATGTTTTTTTTTTCTGTTTTGTGCTTTGTTAGATAGATCTATGGTGTGCTATGCAAGAGTTGAATAGATAACTGGTTTGTAAACTCATGTATAGAAATTCTGTTTAAAATGCCATAAAAGTTTTGGTTTTTTCTTCTGTTTAAAAACTGTTGTAACAGTGATGTTATTTAAAAGAATGACTGAAAAAAGTACATTAGCACTTCTATGGTGTGCTATGCAAGAGTTGAATAGATAACTGGTTTGTAAACTCATGTATAGAAATTCTGTTTAAAATGCCATAAAAGTTTTGGTTTTTTCTTCTGTTTAAAAACTGTTGTAACAGTGATGTTATTTAAAAGAATGACTGAAAAAAGTACATTAGCACTTCATATTGCGCAATACAACAATGCTAATCGAAACCTTAGTGTTTACATAAATAGGTTAAATTGGTAATTATTTAAAGAGACAGGAAAACTAAGATCCATGGGAGCTTTTTTTCCTGGAAGCTATCTAAAGTATCATTGAAAGTTGCTTTTTAGCTTTCGTACAAATGAGTTTTTTCTCACTACTATTGCAGAAATAACTATAAAGATGCTTTTGTTGTTTAGGGTGCTGCAACCGGCAATAGTAAGGTTACCAAATGAAGCTTTAGAATACAAACTTATGTCATGCTGATGAAAGTTCAATTTGAATGGATCTTATATTTTTAATATTCTAATAAAGCTGGACTTTGCAAAATCAGATCATAGAATATTTTGCGCCATTATGGGTAATTACCTGTTATATTTGGCAGCTCTATCTATTTCCTTTTTTTTATATTTATTCAATTATAAAACAAGTTCTTTTTTGTCTTGTAAAAACCCTTAATTTTTCATAGCACTACTTTTGAAGCGTACATAGATCTTGTTGCAGCTCTAGGAGATTGAATTGTGATTAGTTTTATACGTCCATCACATAGGTGCTTGAATCGGTCCTTACTAACTCAGCTATCCCATAGATGGACTTGCGCATGTTAATGAAAATCTTACAACCTTGAACCATACGAACTGATCCTTAAATGTGCTCAAATTAATTTTTCAGTCTCTCGCTAGCTTGAGGCAAATTGGCAATGACTCATACTTTTGTATAATATTATCATTACTCGACCCAGAGCTTGTAATTGACTAGGACAAGAAGAGACGGTCAGATGCAGAAAATAAATTTTTTTGCTATTTTATTTTTATCACTAGCAGTTTATTATACAAATATTCATAAAAAGCCACTAAAGAAATCAATTAAATTAACAAGCTAGAGTTTTTATCTTTTTGGTTATTGTTCTCGCCTCATGTACACATTTACTCTTTTATTCATCTTATTCAAAAACTTAAAACCTAAAAAATATTTAAACATCATAATGAGTTATCTAAAGATAACCAGTAGTAATCATACCTCTAAACTACAGTAATCCGAGGAAATCAATATGCATGCTTGACTTTCATATCTCTATAAGAAATCTTGGAATAAGCTTATCTTTCATATTTCTATAAATTTTTTTTTGAATATACTAATGCATGTATCAATTACTTATACTCAATGAAATTGCTCTAATCTTTTATATGCATTTACTTTACTTTTATTGTATACTCTTTATGTGCACATCTGTCTCTTTGAGAATCACCTTCAACAAAACTTAACACACCTCTGATCGATATTATCTTGTCAGCATAACAGTTAGCGATCTGAACATCACAATTATCTGAGGACAAAATACTCATACATGCCCTTGGCCGATAATCTCTCATTGACATAGTGGTTTGTGATCTAATCATCGCAATTGTCTAGGGAGGTAAGCTCTGTCTACTCGTCCGATCAATATTTTCATGTCGGCATAGTGGTTAGTGATATAAACATCACGATTGTTTGGGGTGGTATAAAAAACTACATGCGCGAGTACACTTACGTCTTAGGGGGTGAACTCGTAACATGCACATATAAGTAGAAACTATTTTATTCTTTATAAGATACATTCTTCTGAGACATTTTCATTAATCTACTAATATGCATACTCTACTGTGCAATTAATCATCATGCATCTCTCATATGATGCATATCTCTTTTCTGGTGCATATCTTTCATATCATTTAAATTTTTTTTCTCATACATATCTTTTATATCATGCACATATTTTTCTATCGTATTTATCATTCATATCTTTCTTGCATGACAATACGAAAGATCTAATTAAATTAGAGCATACATGGAGTTAAAATACATTTTGAAATAAAAAAATAATAATAAAATTTAAAAATATAATTACTTAGTTACCATATTATATTCTTAATTTTCAATAACCAGCTAGGCGTTGCGATAATCTTTTTGTTGATATTAATAACTTATAGAACAAAAATCAAACTTTAAGATTCAAACAATATTAATTAATCGAATTATTTTTCTTGGCATAGAATTAATTTACCCGAAGTAACGAAATCGTCCTACAATTAGCTTCCACACGCTCGCCTTGAGCTGTTATCTTGAGTAAATAATGTGAAATTTGTAAATGTCTAAAAATTTAATGAAATTTCATCACATATCGCGATTCAACAAAAATATAACTCATTTACCAAAACATACCTTAAAAACCGGCTTCACAGCAAAACCCAACTATCTTCGATCTTTCTTTTATCTTTTTTTCTCTTTTTCTTATTGTGCTTGTCATGCATATCTTTCTTGTCTAACAATTTGAAAGATCTAACTAAATTAGAGCATACATTGAATCAAACATACATTTTGAGATAAAGAAGAATAGTGAAATTTAGGAATATATTTTCTTACCTCAGTTTTCACGTTACATTCACAATTTTCAGTAACTAGCTGGGCATTACGATAAAATTTATGTTGATATTGATAATCTATAGAATAAAAATTAAACTTTAAGATTCAAGTAATTTCCAGTAATCGAATTATTCTTCGTAGCATAGAATTAATTTATTTGAATTTACAGAGCCTTCCTAGGACTAGCTTCCACACGCTCGCCACCTCGAGTAAATAATTTGAACTTGGTAAATATCATAGAATTTCATAAAATTTCGACTCATATCATGATTTAACAAAAATCTAATTCATTTGCCAAAACTTACCCTAAAGGGCTTCTTGGCAAAACCCAACCTTCTTCGATCTTGCCAAATATTTTTCTCTTATTCCTATCTTTGCTTACTCCTCCTTTAACTTTGCTGATCTCATGCTAGAAGCCTTTATGAAAACCCACAAACCAACTTTTTCGCTTCCGACAGAACTTTCTCTTCGCTAAGGCGACCAGAAATGAAAAAGATGCATAAGTAATAATAATTCTCAAAATGGAAGTGTGAGGAAGAAAATGAATGTCTCAAATAGCATGAAAAAGAGTTTCGTACTCACTGATTTCCTCTCCAAAGCTTAAACCTCGAGCTGTGGCACTCGGTGGGCTCCTTGTCTCTTTCATATCACAACTCTGCCAATATGTAGGGTCTTGCAGGAACTTTCAGGAGGAGAAGGAATCGAGAGAGAGCTTCGTGCAGGCGAAATCGAGGGAGATGGGAGAGAGATTCGAAGACTCCAGAGTAACAAAACATTTGATCGAAATAAGCGCTATATCTCATGAGTGAGTCGGCTGGGAACAAGAAGCCAAGATTAAGGAGCGATAATTAAGGGTTAGTTTAAATTAATTAAACTTGTAACTTCATAATTTTATATCTTCCAACCCATTCAAAATTTATATATAGAGTGTATATCAAATTAATCAATTTGACTCATTTTATAAAATTGACTCGGTTGAAATATGATAGATGCAAAATTTGGTTACATTTTAAATCGTCAAAATTTTTAGTTGTTTTTTTAAAACCGGTTATTACAAACGTTTCTGTACCATGTTCTTACTTGTGGTTATTTTAGATTATGGGTGCCTTTGAAAGAGATAGTGGACCAAAGCTCCCTCTCTGCCTATTTGGTGGGTAGGAGTTTCTAGAAGAGTGAGCACTTGTTGTGGGTACATTTAAGAAGGCAGCATTGAAAAAATAAAAAAGGTGGGCCTAAAGTGGACAGACTGTTTCAATTACAAATTTCTATTCATCGTTAGCTTCTTCAATTGTTGAGAATAATGTGGGGTTTTGGCATAAAAGACTAGGTTATCCCAATGATGTGATGTTGAAGCATTTACGTAAAAGTAGTGTTTTATTCTACAGATAAGAGTTTAGTAGTTAACTGGTCTGTTTTTAAACTTGGAAAAAGTGAGACATTACCTTTTCCTATTTCAGATAGTAGTGCTAATAAATGTTTTGACATTATTCATAGTCATGTTTGAGAATCACACCAGTTATTTCACATGCTTAATACAAATATTTTGTGACATTTATTGAAGGTGATTTCGAATGGGTCTAAAGTGGACAGATTGTTTCCATTACAATTTACTGTTCCTCAGAATATTTCATTAGCTTATTTAGTTGTTGAGAATAATATGGGCATCTAACAAAATACTAGGTCATCCCAATGATATGATGTTGAAACATTTACGTAAAATTAGTGTTTTTTATTCTACAGATAAGAGTTTAGTAGTTGACTGTTTTGTTTGTAAACTTGGAAAAAGTAAGACATTACCTTTTCCTATTTCAGACAGTAGTGCAAATAAATGTTTTGACATTATTTATAGTGATGTTTGGGGAATTACACAAGTTATTTCACATGCTCAATACACATATTTTGTGCATTTATTGATGATTACAATCGATTTACTTGGATCTATTTTTTACGTTTCAAGGTAAAATTATTTACTCTATTTCAAAAATTTTTAGCATATGTTGTAATTCAGTTCTTCGCTTGCATTAAAATCTTAAGATCATACAATGACGGTTAATACATGTCTCATGAGTTTTAAATATTTCTACATAACAAAGGTATTGTTTCACAACGTTCATGTCACTATACAACACAACAAAATGGAATTACTGAAAGAAAAAATTGACATCTATTAGATACTGTACGTGCATTACAGATAAAATCTTCTGTCTCAACTAAATTTTAAACTGAAGCTTTATCTGCGGCAGTTTATCTTATTAATCGTTTACCATCTCAACAATTGAAGTATGAGTCCCCCTATCGAATGTTTGATAAACATTCTGGTTATCATACGCTACATACTTTCAAATGTGTTTTTGTTCATCTACCTGCTCATGAACGTCATAAGTTGGCAGCTCAGTCAGTACGATGTGCATTTATGGGTACAATTCTAATCATAAAGGTTTTGTATGTTATGATTCGATTAATAATCGGCGGCATATTTCTCGAAATGTGATTTTCTTTGAACATGAATATTACTTTCAGCATCATGTGTCGACACCAGATGTAGTTATACTTCCATAATTTGATAATTCTTCTACTGATAGACGGTTCAAGTCGGACATTGTCTACACAAGACGCCTACCCCCTTCAACTTCAATCCTCCCCGACCCTAATCCATAAATTGCTCCAATAAGCATTCGACGATCAACCCGGCGTATCCGTTCCCCAGATAGATATGAGTATTCTGCAATTTGAACTGACTCTACTGTTTCTACCTCGTACTTTCATGCTGCTAAACAGACTTGCTAGGTCAAAGCTCAAAGCCATGCAAAAAGAACTTCAGACACTTCAAGTTACACTTGGGATATTGTTTCATGTCCTACAGGTGTTAAACCTATTGGTTGTGAATGAGTTTATTCACTTAAATTCCGATCTGATGATTCTCTTGACAGATATAAGACAAGATTGGTAGCTCTTGGCAATCGACAGGAAATACGAGGTTGATTATATTGAAACATTTGCACCCGTGGCTAAGATGACAACTGTCCGACTTGTGTTATCTATTGTTGTATCTAAAGGCTGGTTCTTAAAGTAGATGGATGTTAAGAATACATTCTTACATGGGGATCTCAAAGAATATGTCTATATGACTCTTTCTCCAGGCTTATTTTCTACACCTTCACATAATGTTTGTAAGCTCAAACGGTCCCTATACGGTTTAAAACATGCTCCACAGGCCTGGTTTGAAAAGTTTCACAATACCCTTCTTAGCTTCTCTTTTATTCAAAGTCAGTATGATTCATTATTATTTCTTTGCAAGATTGATAAGGGAATTGTTTTGTTATTAGTTTATTTTAATGATATTGTCATCACAGGATCAGACAATCAATTGATGTCTTAGCTACATAAACGCCTTCAGAGTTTTTTTCATATGAAAGATTTAGCTTAGGACCCGAGGTTCATTCTTCAGTCGCTGGTATTTTTCTTCATCAACATAACTATACGAAGGGACTCATCGCTTTGGCTGGTCTTCAAGATGGTCGCTCCACTGATACTCATTTGGAAGTAAATGTCAAATATAAACAGAATGATGGTGACTTTCTATCTGAACCATCTCTATATCGACAACTGGTTGGCAGTTTCAATTATCTGACTATTACGCGTCATGATATTTCATTTGCTGTGCAACAAGTTAGTCAATTTATGCAAACACCTACACATCTTCATTTAGCTGCAGTTCGACGTATTATTCGATATTTGAAAGGTATTTATTATGGTTTGTTCTTTTCTGCGGAGTCTCCTATCGCCTTAACAACCTATAGTGATATCGATTGGGCTAGTTGTTCTGATACACGCCGATATATTACTGGATGACACATGTTTCTCAACAACTCTTTAATCTCTTAGAAGAGCAAGAAACAAGATCGAGTGTCTAAATCATCTACTGAATCAAAATATCACGCTATGTCCTCTGCTTGTTCCGAGATCATTTGGATTCGGGGCTCGTTGGCTGAGCTTGGTTTTCCTCAGCTTGAGTCAACTTTTCTTAATGCAGATAATGCTAGCACTATTCAGAATGCTGCTAATCCCATCTTTCATGAGCGCACGAAACACATTGAAGTGGACTGTCATTCCATTTGAGAAGCCTATGAGGATCGTGTTATATCTCTTTCTCATATCACTTCTGATCTTCAAACGGCTGATACATTTACTAAAACTCTTTATCATCAGCGTCATCAGTTTCTTGTCAGCAAATTAATGCTTTTTGATCAGCCAAAATCAATTTGAGTGAGGATATCAAGCAGGAATAAATGTAATCAGACAGAATAAATAGTTTCCTTCTTCGCAAAGTCGTAAAGAAGGAAATATTATATTTGCACGGATTCTTTCCTTTTAGCTGAATATTTAGATTAGAAATATGCATTCATTAAGTTATTTAAAATAGATCATACGAAATATTATGTGTCTAAAATAGATTGTACAAACTATTATTTATTGGAATGAAAACAAAGGAAAAGACATTCAGCCTATTTGCTCGAAATATTGACACATATAATGTTTTTTGCTAGTAGAAATTTCAGTTACCTAGACTTTTTTAACTCTATAAATCACAATATATTTCTTATGCTTCTATTTTGAATCTAATTCAACCAATAGTTTGAGTGTAAAAGTCTAATGAAAACATAGTAGGGATATCCAACAATTTCCACGAGGTCTTCTAGTTCCGCCCTATTGTGCTGTTGTTGGTCTATGGCGAATTGCATTTTTGTAGCCTAATTTTTCTTTGATTATTGTATTCTACTTCATCACTTATAGCTGCAAATAATTGTTTGCTGATATTCATCTTATGTTGTCGAACTAAATTATTTGTTTATCATGTCCATCTAAAATGGACTTGTTTTATTACGAACACAATATATCATTATTTTGGAATGACCATTTTTGTTGAGTGGAACATTTTCACCAAAAATGTATTGTAATTGATTCTATTTTAGCTTCTGCAAACTGGTATGCTAAAATTTCTTACCATTTGATATGCTAATTTATCTTTCTTTTTCCATTGGCAGATTGTTTTGCTGCTTAGGCTTGTCCCTTTACTTCCATTCAATATGTTAAATTACCTCCTATCTGTTACTCCTGTTGGCATTTGGGAGTACATTATGGCTTCATGGCTTGGAATGATGGTATACTTTTTTTGTAATCTTGCTAACTAGAGGATTGGTTTGAGTTTCAAGTTGTTATCATTTAACTTTAATTGACAAAATTAGCTTTATTATATTTTGTATCATAAGGAACATCGTACTTAGTCTGAAAGTTTTAATTTGAAGACCTCTAATGACTTGAATAGCATAGTGACTTGTCTGGTTTTAGTAGGTTATTGCAACCAAGTTCCTTATCCCCCAATGTATGACAAAGCAATCAATATTTTCTTTTAAAAGCTATAAAAAAAGTGGTGCAAACTTTTTAACATAAGCTGATTTGAACGTATGACTAGCCATTTGAAAATATACATGAAATCCCTTTGATTTTAAAAACATTTGCAAAATATTATACAGTTTCTTGGCACTTTGATGGTACATTCATTGTTTCATCAAAAAATTATAGTTTATTGTATTATGATTTTCTTATTGTTGCAAACCTAGTGATGTCTTTCCTCCAACAAAGCAAATTGGAGTTTTGCGGTGGGGGCGGGGGGTAAACTTAATATAATTGGATAAAGTATTATCTCCCTTTTAAATTTTCCGGATTACTTGGATGGAATATTATCACTCTCAAGTATTCTGGCTTTACAAAATGCTGGTTTTTTTTAGCTTTACTATGATGTTTAGTTGATTTTACACATGCATAAATTGCTTGTTATATCTGTTTATGTGAATTATATATGCTTATTCAGTTACTTTTAAAACTATAACGATTAAGCTTATTTAATTGAATTCTGTTTGGTTTTTAATGGGTAGATTCTTAATGGAGATTTATTTATTTATTTATTTTTTCATTATATATATATATATATATATATATAAACATACATACATTTTTATCTTGCAGTCTAATCTCCTTGAAAAGTTGATTCAGCTTTTCTCTCTAATGCACCCAATATGATGTTCTTCAGCTCAGTTCCGCTGAGCAAAACTAAATTCAGCTCATCTACAATGCAAAAAATATATCTATAGTTGCCATTAAATATTCATTTAATTATAACAGCTCATTTTAAATTTGTTTTTGTCGAACAGCCAATCACTCTGGCACTTGTCTATGTTGGAACAACTCTAAAAGATCTCACTGATGTGACCCACGGGTGGAATAAGATCTCTGCTTCTAGATGGGTAAGATTCTGTCATTTAGAATCAACTTGGCTTTAGATTTTAAAAAGAAAATTTCATCTATTCATAGGTCAATTGTTTTTATGATAATTATTTTTTTTGGCGAGTGCTTTTTATTCATTTCTAATTGAACCTTTAAATTGTTTGCTCATTTTGTTAAGGAATAGAATATTCTTTTGGCTGATTTTTTGAAACCAACTTCAAATACTGAGGTAATGATAACTTTTGATCTCCATGTGGAATGGACTCCATTCCTAGATTTGAGACAAAAAATTTTACATTATTTATTCCTTTGATTAGCAAAAAATATTGATAGTCAAATACTTTTATATAAATCGAGAATTGCATTTGTTTAGGCATAAAATTAAGCCGAGCTGAATTGAGCATACTATAGATTCGATTTGGCTTGGTTATACTACAAGTTCAGGTCAGCTTGATGTCACGCTCCGCCACATTCGAGAAATCGTCAAGACGAACACAGGATGGAAGATTCTAGAGAAGGTCAGAATATAGAGAGTCATCAAATGGGCTCTAGAAGATTCCACCACATTCAGGAGAGAGCAAGAAGGAAAAGCTCTAAAGAGGATCTAAGAATAACCTAGAATGTTCTAGAGTTATTTGTGTACATAAGAATAGTCTAAGAGATAGAATATTATATTGTAATCTAGAAGCTTCTCTTGGACATTGAATAGTCCCACATTGGCGAAAGACATGGAGGAGGCTATAAATAGGAGCTCATCCCCTCATTTGTAATTACCCAAGCATTGAATTAAAGCATTCTAGTATTCAATTGCAAAGTATTCATTTCTCTCTATTTTTTTTCTTAAGAGTGCTTGGGGCTCCTAAGTCCAGTGTTGTGAGTGATAAGACTGATTTAGTGCTAAGAAAGAGCACTAAAGCCGCACGGGTGACTTGTGGAAAGTTAGTCCGTGAAAGTTGGTATCAAAGCTTTGGTTCGAGGGAATGGCAAAAAGCGTCAAGGAGCACGTGATGGAGTCAGAAGCCACCAATGTGGAGTCATCTCAAGGGCGAGGTCGCCAGGAGCAAAGGGACCCCGTTGCCCCGAAGCCACATGGAAGGTCTAAGGAGATCATGCATAACTTTGATTCACGCCTTGCTCGGATGGAGGAGGCCATGAATGGCATGGAGGGCCAAGTAGAGGAACTTGACCAAAGGGTTGATGGACTCGAAGAGGAGGACGTCACCATCCATTCAACTATCAGAGGTATGATGCTCCAACTTGAGGAGATCTTATTGGGCCAAGTGGCTAAGTTGCAGGACGATTTTATGGGGAAGCTCCAAGAGGTGCAAAGTGCCTATAAGGAAGAGATGAGCGACATACGTGCTAGCTTTGAGGAAATGCGTGGAGACATTTCGTTGTGCAAGAAGGCACTCGCGTCATCCACAAGCCATCCCACTTCCGAAGCCAGGAGGATCGAAGTGCCAAAACCAATGAGTTTTGGACGTACTCGCAACGCGAAGGAAGTAGACAACTTCATATGGGGACTAGAATAATACTTTGGAGCGATGGAGATTGCCGATGAAGATGCAAAAATTCAATTTGCTTCTCTTTATCTTTCGGACATCGCTATGCTTTGGTGGAGAAGAAGAAAAGGAGATGTAGAGAGAGGTTTGTGCACCATGTCCACTTTCAATGACTTCAAGAGAGAGCTAAAGAGACAGTTTTATCCCGAGAATGCTGAAGATGAGGCTCGAGCCCGACTACGAAGGCTTAAGCAAGAAGGTTTGATTCAAGGCTACATCAAAGAGTTCACAAGTCTAGTTCTTGAAATCTCAAATATATCAGATAAGGATGCTCTCTTCAACTTCATGGATGAGCTTCAACATTGGGCAAAGACCGAGCTTAGGAGGCGAGGAGTACAAGATCTTGTCACTGCCATCGCGGTTGCCGAAAGCTTGGTTGATTATTCAAAGGAGCCTAGAAAACCTGAGGATAAGAAGGGTTGCAACATCAAAGGTGGGGATGACAAGGGCAAAAACAAGGAAGAAAAACGTCGTGAATCAACTCCAACAAAGGCAAGGGATAAGGGGAAGGCCAACAACAAGCCATATCAAAACCGGTGCTTTCTTTGTGAAGGACCTCATTGGGCCAGAGATTGCCCTCAAAAGAAGGCCCTTAATTCTCTTCTTGCAAGCCATAAAGAAGAAAGTGACAGGGAAAATGACATGGAGGCACATGTGGGATCTCTTCAACAGCTGAATGCGATCCAAGCTCCAACAAAACCCTAAGGGAAGGGGTTACTCTTTGTGGAGATGACAATAGGAGGGAAGACTACCAGGGCAATGGTAGATACGGGAGCTTCCCACAACTTCATCTCCAGCAATGAAGCAAAGAGATTGGGGTTGCAGATGACTAAAGGAGGGGGCTCTATCA
>NEWO01000083.1:1940266-1982175 GCA_003013225.1 Phalaenopsis aphrodite
TGATTGCGCTTGGCTTGTACTAAGCTTATCTAAATGACTTAAGCAAATACTAAAATGAGTTTATAAGCAAGCTCATAAATCAATAGACTTGGCTTTTCATTTTAATACAAAAGTTTACAGCTCTAAATGAACAAAATTCAACAAATTAAAATTAATTTTAAATTCTTTGACAGTAATTAAATAAGATTTTCTTCAACAAGATAATAATCTATTATTGAACAAGTTAATTGTAATCATGCAACATAAGCAGGGACTAACAAATATGTTCATCGAAATAGATAAATAAGAAGAGATTGTTGAACAAACAAGCTTGAAACAAGCATAAACATTTCAAATAAATAACTATTATATGCATGAAGGTATTTTGAAAATTAAGTATTCTTAAGTCATAACTCATTTCTCAAAAGTTAATATAGCCTCAAATTAAGATGCATATTTACTAATCGCGGGTTAATTTATTTGGAAAAGACATAAAATTATTAATAAATTATGAATATTTATCTGAGGTGAAGCCTTCAATAACCAACTCTTTAAAATCGATGCATCACTTTGATCTCATAAAAGTTGAGTTTTTACTACTATTAAGAAAGTTGACATTGAGGCATCCATTCAAATTGAACTTGAGGTATCTAACTCGATAATAGTTATTCCAAAAATTAAAAATTTATAACACTTACTTTCTTCACAGTTATTTCCATTTGCCACAATCTTAAGAAGTTAGAAATTCATAGACCTGTGGAAATTGCAACATGATTGTTCTTTCCACGAAATGGCTAATCCTGAAAGCATATGCAACCAAATTTATGACAATGAGTTTATTGTTTTCAGGACACTGTTACATCATTCAAAGAAAAATAATGCAATTCATTAGTTATTTTATAATGAAGAAATCTAAATATAGAAAATTGTAACGTAATGATTTCAATTATCGCTATAACACTCTTAAAAAATTATTAATAAGTTCGATATTCTTTTTGCTATTTAACTAGAAGTGAGGCTTATACAGGGCTGTTTATTTGTAAGTATATGATTGCAAAGTAAAAGGATTGCATGTGTTTTGATTGTTTTGATGTGAAGCAAAATATGTTTAACGTAAAATTTTGACTTATTTAGTACACCTCAAAATCCTTATTTTTCTTGCAATCTAAATGCATCCAAATCAACCGAAATTTAAGAGCGCCACACTCTTCCATCTCATTGCCATCAATCCTCCCTTTCGCCCCCTCCATCCTATTTGTATAACTTATCTCCATTGCCATTGTCATTGGCTTCAATAGTGGTGCAACCTGCTTAACCTTTCTCCTTGTAACTATATCCTTGACATTGTGACACCACTAACCAACACACACTTAGACAACTATAATTGAGAGAATTGCACCAAATCCAAGTACTCTCCATAATTGCATTGACATCTCTAATTTAAATAATGATTTCTTTGTTTTGCAATATCCTTAGCTCACCACATTCCTCATCAACCCTCTTCGCCTACTCCATCCTCCTCAACCTCAATTACAACTTGTGCAACTAAATATTCAATTGAGATGATTAGGTGATGCTAATAATTTATCACCTCAATGTAAGCAACATTTGATATTATTGGTGATAGGTTTTAGTTTGTTTTGATTTTGGGTAGATGATGCTTTATATATAAAAAAAAAGATTTGTAATTTATATTAGATCTTAAGTAGGCTACCTATTTATAAGGATACTTGTGCTATATTTTGATCTAATTAAATTCATATCTTCATTTGTCACAACCAAGTCTCCTGGTAGGGTCAATCGTTGTGTGACAGAGGCTGACAATTTAGTCAGACCATCTCTCACCAGCACTCATCTTGACTTTTATAATCAGGATTCAGTAGGTGATGAATTAGTCTAACTAAATCACAACAACATATGCGATATATTGCATTTCACATTTCATTCATATACATACTCGAAAATATGTAATTCATATCATCCAAAATATGAAAACTATACAGAGCTGTTAAATCCAATATAAAAAAGTACATACTCAAAACATATGTATAACTCCCAAAACTATTGTGCATAAGCTGTACACAATGAACAATGAACAACTACGAGTTCAGAGAAATAATCAAGGCTAATATAAGATTTTATATATAGAAAAGAGAATATGTTTGCTCGTATGAAGCTGTACATGTCTACATACAAGTCATAACATGCTAGCAAAATAAAAAATATGAAAAGAAAACATGTAGCTTTAAAATCAAGATTATAGTGTAACATGTAGGTCCTAAGCATAAAATCATAAATATAATACAAAGCATGCTCATAAGTATTTTCATAGGTTGTTTATCATATGTAATCATATCAATGTCATTTTGTAAAAATCATTTCATAGTAATGTCACTTGGTTAATGTATAAAGATCAACTATTCCCATGTACTTTCATCATGGGTCGTCACCCTTCCCTAAAGACCATATAAATTATCGATATAAGTTGGGCTTCCCTCAACATAGCAGTTATTGATAACACCCCTGATAGTCACAGTTCTCTAACGTTATGTTACTGCTTAATTCCAACGGTTCCCAGAGTTTTGTCGTATAAATATCAGCGTTCATAAATATTATATTCCTGCATAATGTACTTACAATCACTCATGTAATAGTTTACCCATACATTCATTTTGACATTTAAATTATTATTCATTTATCAAATATTTATAAGACATTACATATATCATTAGCATGAAACATAACAAATGAATACCTGCGGGGAATTCATAACGTAAGCATAGTCATATGTAGCATAGCTTGATCATAGCATTACACGTATCGCAAGAAAAGTAAACATGCATTCATACTTTCATTTGCATGTATCAATTTATAATATGCAAGAAATTCTAAATAAATCCGCATTCGCGTCAAGTAAAAATTATATGAAAACCTATAGAATATATATATATATTTTTAATTAACACAACACTATTTCACCTGACTTGACGGAGCAGCCCTACAACGAGTGCCCACATGCTCATCTCAAGCTCGTCTCTTTCTACAATCTGGGCTTGTAAACATCTAGGGTTTGATAAAATTTGCATTAACCAAAAAAGAAACATTAAACGCGAAAACATACCTTAAAAGGGCTTATTGACATAAATTCGCTTTTTTGAAACCACCATTTTCACTTCATTCATTTCTATCACCTCAAACATTCTCACAGATTTCATGCTAAAATATTTTCAGAAACTTGCAAATCAATTACGACACTTCTGACACAAAATCGGCTCCTCAAACGGCTACAAAAAAAATGAGAAAAGCCATGAAAAATGAGGTAAATATCTAAACGAAAAAGTGAGGAAGGAAATGAAAGTCTCAAATGACGTGAAAGAGGGATTTGTGCTTACAGAAATTTCCCTGGAATCCTGGATAGTGCTCTGCGGCTCCCAAGTGGCCATTTGCCCTTGTCGATTGCAAGTTGCTCTGCGCTACAGTAAACGAGCGCAAAGGCCCAAGCCATTTGTTTGCAGGCGTTGCAGTAAGGGTTAAGGAGGAGAAATTCGGGTGAGGGGAAAGACTTTGAAGCTCATGTATCCCTATTCGACTGAACGAAGGGAATACAAGGTGTGAGGCGGTGGGAATCAGTCTAAGTATAGAAGATTAAGGGATGAATTAGGATAATTGAGGATTAATTAAGTCAATAAAACTTAAACTTCCCAATTGTATATCTCTCAATTCATTGATTATTCATGCATGGTGCTTTATATGGAATTGATCGATTTCATGCATAGAATTTAATAAAACTATTTCGATTGAATTCTGAGAAATGTAAAATTTGAGGTATTTTTCAGTTGTGTCAAACTTTATCTGCTTTCTTAATCTTTGGGCGTTACAACTCTCCCCTCATAGAAATTTCTTCATCAATTTTTTTGAATTTACTGAAATAGGAAGGGATATTTTCGTAGCATATCTTCTTTTTTCTACTTTGCTTTCTTTTTCAGGTATGTGTTTCCACTTTATCCTGACAATGGAATATGTTTGTTCCTTAGCTTCTTAACATCAGTTTCTAAAATCTTCTCAGACCCTTCAATATATGTTAGATTTTTCTGTACGTCAATTTATTGTGTGAAATTCTTACCTCTAAATTTGAAACTCATTTTGTCATCATTGAAATATGAAAAAAAATCATGAAAATATGACATATCCACAAATAACGCTAATATATAGGTAACCGCACCGATCTTTTTTGTAATTTCAAAAGGATCGATGTATCTAAGACTCAATTTGCTTTCTTTATCGAATTTATTTGTACATTTTATTGGCCTGACTTTCAAAACTATGAAACCTCCAACTTCAGATTTGACTGTTTTGTGCTTTGGGTCATAATATTTCTGTTGTCGATCCCGAGCAGTTTTTAATCTGTCTCTGATTAATTTGATATTCTTGTGACTTCGTCAACTAGCTTAAGACCTAGCATTTGTTGTTCACCCACTTCAATCCAACGAAGTGGTGTTATGCACTTTTTGTCATACAATGCTTTATAAGAAGTCATTTTGATACTAGGTTGATAGCTTTGTTGGAAGCGAATTCGACCATTAGATTGTGATTTTCCCAACTGTCTCTAAAGTCGAGATCACAAAGCCTTAACGTATCTTCCAATATTTGAATTTTCCTTTCTGATTATTCGTCGCTTTGTGGATGAAATGCAATGCTGAAATTTAACTGTGTACCCAAACTTTACTGAATGTTTCTTTGACTATCTTTCCAAAACCTTAACGTATCTTTCCAAAACCCGAACATGCATCTTCAACTCTATCAAAAACAATAACTTTTAAAATACCGTGCAATTTGATAGTTTCTTTGACATACAATCTGATCAAGTATAGCTGTATATAAATTAATAATGCAATTCATTTGTAATGCATCTGTATTGGCACAATTTCTTCAAAATGCAATTTGACCAATTTTTCTACTAAATTTGTCTGTCTAATTGACAAGAAATGAGTGGACTTTGTCAACCTATCAATAATACCCAAATACTATGATAGCTCTGTTTGGATCAAGGAAAACCCATAGCAATTTATTTCCATCTTCATTCAGGTATGATAACAATTGAAGTAATCCGTTGGGTCTCTGATGCTCAACTTTTACAATCTGACATGCTTGACATTGATATACATATTCAGCAACATCATTCTTCATACCTAGCCACTAGAATGCCGATTTCAAATCTCCTTACATTTTAGTACTGCTTGGATGTATTGTATACCCTGAATGATGAGCTTCATGTAGAATTTATCGTCTCAAATCAGAATCAACAAGTACCCATAACTGCACCTTATATTTGATAATATCATCTTCAACCACAGTCATATTAGTCCTCTTTTCTAGTTGAAACTGTTTTAGAAATTTCGGATATTCGTTGCTAATTTTCTGAGCTACTTTAATTCTACTAATTAATGTTGGTTACACTGTTAATTGCTTCAAATACACCATGTCACTTGATCTTTTAACTTCCAACTATAAATCATCAATTTCTTTAATCAATTATGGCCTCTGAGTAAGAATCTAGCTTGCACTATCTATGGACTTACGACTCAATGCATTATCAACTACTTCTACTCTGTTAGAACAATACTGTATATCCAGATCATAGTCTTTGATTAGCTCTAACCATCTCTGTTGTCTCAAATTCAGTTTTTTTGTGTAAAAATGTACTTTAGACTCTGATGGTCGGTGAAAACTTCTCATTTCATGCCATACAAGTAACATTGCCAAATCTTAAGAGCAAACACAACAACAACTAACTCTAAGTCATGTGTCGGGTAATCCCTTTCTTGTGGCTTCAGCTGTCTGGATGCATACGCTGTTATATTTTTATTCTGCATTCAAACACAAACTAAGCCTCTTAATGACATGTAACTATAAATTTGGAATCTTTCTCTGTCTGATGGAAGAGCTAACACTGGTGCAGTGGTCAAATGTTTCTTCAACTCTTGAAAATTGTGCTCACATCCTGCAGTACACTCAAACTGGGCATCCATTCTCATCAGCTTGGATAACGACATAGCTATTTGTGGAAAACTTTTGACTAACCTCTTGTAATATTCTGTGAAACCAAGAAAACTGTTTACCTTCGTAACATTCTTTGGAGTAGGTCATTCCAAGATTGTCTTCACCTTCTGAGGATCTATTGAAATTCCCTTACCACAGATATTGTGTTCCAAAATTACAATGCTTCACAGTCAAAATTCACATTTCGAAAAGTTTGCATATAATTGATTTTGCCTGGGCAACTCCAAAATCATCGTCAAATGCTTGACATGATCTTCATCAGTGCTTGAATAAATCAGAATATTGTTAATGAAAATAATAACAAACGGATCCACATATGGCTTGAAAATTCAATTTATTAGGTCCATGACAATGCATGAACGTTGGTTAAGTCAAAATGCATGGTTACGATTTCATAATGATCATACTTAGTCCTAAAAACTTAGTTATATTTTTTTATTGACTTTTCTTTGACGCTATCTAGATCTCAGATCAATTCGGGAATACAATAGCACCTTATAATTGATCAAATAAATCATCAATCATGGGCAAAATGATATTTGTTTTTTATTGTCACCTTATTCTGCTATATGTAATCAACACATAATCACATTAATTTGTCTTTCTTTTTGATAAACAATACTGGATTACTCCAAGGTGAATTACTTGTCCTAATAAAACCCTTATCAATCAATTCTTGTAATTTTTTGGAGCCATCCTGTAAGTAGATTTGAATATTGCAGATGTTCTCGGTTGAGCATCAATGCCAAATTCAAATTTTCGTTTTGGCGGTAGCCCTGTCAATTCTTCAGGAAATACATTAGAAAATTATGAAATCGCTGGAATATTCTTTAATTCATGTACATCTTTATTCAACACTTTTTGCAAAAAATACATGTCCTCCACTTCTCAAATAATTTTCAACTTTCATTGCACTAATTAGGGAATATTGTGCATTTCGATCACATAAGATATAATATAGTTTTTAACTAGGCGTTTTGAGTTTCATCCGCCTTTTTCAATATTCAATTATAGCAGAATGATTTACTAACTAATTCGTCCCCAATATGACATCAAAGGTCTTAAACTCATGCATTTTTCAATATTCAATTGTAGCAAAATGATTTACTAACTAATACATCCCCAATATGCAATCAAAGAGCTGAATCGGTATGATAATCAACTATGTTGGTAATTTCTCATCATGAACACGAATATGCACTGCACATTTCTTATTGGTATAAAACCAACTTCTCGAAGGCATAACAACACACAAAATAGGGGGAAAATGCAGAATATCGTCTAAACTGGCAGGAAACTCATCAGAAATAATTGAATGTGATGCATCTGAATCGAATAGAATATTGCAAGGCTAATCTTGAATTAGAAGCATACCCGTAACCACTTATTCAGATACTTTGGCTTTTTGAGGAGTGATTGCAAAAACTCGTGTTTTTATTGGTTGTTCTGAAGTTTCAACCTTTGTTTGCACTGAATGTTTTCCACAAATTGAGTTATGCTCTACTGATCACCTTCCAAAAATTGTCTAGGCTGTCTGTCCTTGGATTGTCTGTGGTATGCCGTGTTCTTTTCTTGTTGACAATTTGTTGAACATGCCGTAGTTGTCCACATTTGTCATATTTTTTAGAACCAATCAAGCACTGCCCACGATTTTTTTTTCCACACTTCTGACAAATTGACTTTTCTATCTGAGACTGCTTCTGCTAATCTTCTGATTTAACTTTTTTTCTTTGGAAGTGTTCTTTCTTGGGAAAATCGTTTTCCTTGCTTGCCTGAGGCTATCGCTGTTGATTGAAAAAGTTCAGCTCATTTTCGATCCTTCTGACTATTTCAACAAGTACTGAGAAATCACTAATCTCAACTGGAGCTCATGCCAACCTCAATTGTTTTCTGAGGCAGCGCAGAAATGTGTGACATTTTTCCTCTTTGGTGTTAACATGGTTTGGTGCATCTAGAAAGAGAAGTGAATTTTACCTTATATTGCATAACTTTTATGGTCTTTTGAGTTAGATTGAAGAACTTATCTTACAGTGCTAATCTGGTTGAAAGCAGAATAAACCAATCTTTAAAGACTTTAACAAATTCTTCCCATTGAATTTGTGGAAGAGGTGTAAGCTTAAATATTTTTAAATGTTGTGACTTCCACCACCTTTCTGTCTCGTCTTATAGCATAAAAGTAACTAGTATCACTTTTCTGTTTTCCAGACAAATCATACAATCGTGAATTTTTCCGATCTTTAAAAGTCAATCTTCAACAACTGTAGGGTCACGGACACCCTTAAATTCAGGTGGCTTGAAAGACTAAAATATCTTCAAGTATCGATCCACTTCTGCCCCAATTTCAGATATGGGCCATATACCGTTGGAGGATCTTTTGATAGCAGTCATTTTGTCGACCACTTGTGACATCAGTTGAAAGATGCTTGTAGCTCAATAGCTCTGGTTTCTTCATTTGTGTTGTTTTGATTTTCATTTTTGTTCCAAACGCTCTCAGGTCTTCATGCTCTGCACCTAGCCAACAAGATTGTACCTTAGTACTTTTTTATTCATCTCCAGGCATGTTCATGTGTATCGACACAATTTATTATTTAAATGCTATTTAGTAATAATGTTACGCCCACCCCAATTAGTGCACCCTGGATTCTTGTTATTTAACGATAACTGCATCTTTATAATATTAAGTTGTGCATGCAAGATACCTTAATTCGTATGAAATACCCACTCCAGATTCATCAACCTATAATATTGTTTAAATCAATTCATATTTGATCTCATTCTTGCTTTTTCTAAATCCAACACGCTTTCATTATTCTTTTCATCCAATAACCATACTCTGATACTACTTTATGTCGCACCCTAACTAACCCCCTCTGGTAGGGTCAATCGTGATACGACAGATGCTGATAATTTGGTTATACCAACTCTCACCAGCACTCATGATGACTCTTACAATCAGGACTAGTGGGTGTGAATTAGTATAACTGGATCACCGCAATATCACAATACATTGTACTTCATAATTTATTCATATACATACTCGAAAGCATGAAATCATATCATCCAAAATATAAATATTATACAAAGTTGCTAAATTTAATATAATAAAAATACGTACGTAAAATATATGTACGAAGCTCCCAATATTATTTTATAAAAGCTGTACAAAGACACATCTGACTACTCACCCCGGTGCTTGTTGTATCTAGTTGTAAGACAACAACGAAGAATGAGCAACAACGAGCTTAGAGAAATAATCAGAGCTAACATAAGATTGCATAAATAGAGATAAAAATGTGCATACTCGTATGAAGTTGTACATGTCTATACATAAGTCATAACATACTACCATAGTAGATGATATGAAAAGAAAAGACAGTATAAAAATCAAAATTACAGTGTAACATATAGGTCATAAGCATTAAATCATAAGTATAATAAAGAACATGTTCATAAATATGTTGATAGAATGTTTATTGTATGTGTTTATTGTATGTAATCATAACAATGTCACTTGTTTAATATATAATGTTCAACTTTTTTTCATGTTCTTTCATCATGGGTCGTTACCTTGCCCCAAAGTCTATATAAACTATCGATAAATGTTGAGTTTCCCCCAACATAGTAGCTATTGATAGCTCTTTTGATGTCCACTGTTCCTTGATGTCCACTGTTCCTTGACGTTCTGTCACCATCTAATTTCAACGATTCCCAAAGTTTCGTCACCATATAAATATCAGAAGTTGGAAGTATGACATCCCTGAATAATGTACTTGCAAGCACTCATATGACAGTCTACTCATACATTCATTATGACATTTAAATCATCATATAAAAAACATTTATAAAGCATTACATGTATCAAATATATGAAACATGACAAATGAATACCTGCAGGGAATTCATATCATAAATACAGTCATATGTAGCATACTCTGATCATAGTATTAAATCTATTGTAAGAAAAGTAAACACATTCACAATTTTAATTACAGGTATCCATTTACAATATGTAAGAAATTTTAAACACGTGTCAATTAAAAATTATATGAAAACCTATAGATAATTAATTTTCTTAAATTAACACAAGATTATTTCATCTAACTTGATGGAACTGTCCTACGACAAGTGCCCACGCGCTCAGCTCGATCTCGTTGTTTTGTATATACAAACTGAGCATAGACAACATAGTGTCATATAATTTTGCTCATAGCATATCTTAACCCAAAAAGAAGCATTAAATGCCAAAACATATCTTAAAAGGGCTTCTTAGCATAAATTTACCTTTCTGAAAAACCTAATTTCAACTTTCTCTCATTTCTATCACCTTAAACTTTACTTCCGCGCTGATTTCGTGCTAAAATATTTTCAGAAGCTTGCAAGTCAATTACAACACTTTCAACATAAATTCGACGCCGGCAAGAAAAATACGAAAATCGAGATAAATATCAAAACAGAAGGGTTATGAAGGAAATGAAAGTTCAAATTATGTGAGAGAGGGATTCATGCTTATAGAAATTGCCTAGAACCCAGGATCGTGCTTTGTGGCTTCTAGGTGGCTGCTCGCCTCCCTGCCGTGCGCAAGGATCGCGAGTTGCTCTGCGCAACCGTAATTGAGCATAGAGGCTCACAGATTTCACTTGTTGACGCTGTTGTAAGGGAAAAAGAGGAGAAAAGACTTAAACCGGGTGAGGGAAAAGACTTCGAAGCTCACGTCTCCCTTTTCAATTGAACGAATGGAAGATAAGGCGTGAGGCGGTGGGGAACAATGCAGGTGTGTGAGATTATGGGATGAATTAGAATATAGTTAAGGATTAATTAAGTTAATAAAAATTAAAATTTTCAAATTTTATGTCTCTCAATCCATCATTATTAATGCATGATGTTTTATATAGTATTGGTCGATTTCATGCATAGAATTTAATAAAATTACTTTGATTGATATCCGAAAGATATAAAATTTGACGTATTTTTCAAATGTGTCGGACTTTACCTATTTTCTTGAAATTTGAGTGTTACATGATTTAAGTGCACTAAAATAGTAATTTATAATATCTCAGTAACTGCTTAAATATTAAAAACATTCAATGTTTTCTTCCTTGCAAGCTATGCGGGATTGAAGAATGTTTTAAAATGCTTAGCCTTAACTTTTGGCTAGTATCTTTCTCTTTGAGAAGTTCTTAGATATACTTGGAGGTTCCCCAGGCCTTTTTGAAAGTTTGACTAATTTTTTAAAATTCTACTTGCAATCGGCTTTAAATTTAAGTTGTATAACTTTTTGGATCAGCTTGTTTGGTTAATTATGTGCAAAATATTTTTAAAGCATATAAAGGTTTTATTTTTAAGTTGTAGAAATGATTGTTTAATGCTTTGTATGACAAATTTGTTGATAAAATTAATGTTTTTTTTATTATAGTTCACTTTAATAATCAGAAACCATATCAAAAACCTTTTCACTTGTTTTTTACTTCTACCTTCTGGGAAGTGAGTTTATGCCTACATTCTTTAATGTCGCTCAATACATTTTGATTCCTGTGTGTGCTCCATTTTTGTGTAGGATATAGTTGGTAAATGTAAACTCTGTGAACAATAGCATGAGAACAAATAACCTTTTAGACCTTTAATGGAGTATCTATTGAAACAACATACTGACAAACCTTTTCTATATTGAATATGCTACATTTTATGAAATCGTATGATTCCTTGATTTTTGTTGCTGCAATTTTTGACTATCGGATTGTAAATACATAAGTGTGTAAATCTTCCTTTAAAATAATGCTTGTAGTTTTCTTCATCTGTTTTTGACATTTACTATTGAAATGATGAGCATGGCAGCGTGAATATCTGGTTCTATTGACATTTTCCTTACTTTAATGAATGCAGGTACTTATCATATTAGGGTTCGTAGTATCTGGTGAGTTTATTTTCACACATATCTCTGAACTGAATCCTGTTATGTGCTTTTTTCTTCTCTTAATGGAGGCAATTAATAACAAGGTTGGCTAGTCAGGCGAACTTATTTGATTTTTCAGCAATTAGTCTCTCGTATGTGTATTGGGAAAAGTTATAAGTGGTGATTTACTAAAGGCTCAGTTGTTTTCTTGTAGATAGGTAATGTGTCCTACATTTTGTTTTGACCCATCATGTGTGAAAACTGCAATCATTACTTTTGAGAGATTTTGAAGGTAATTATAGGTTCTATTTCGTTTATGAATTGAATAAAAAGTAGAAAAGAAATGGAAATGGAACCCAAAATGAAATTGATAACCAAATTTTTTGTTGAGGAGAAATCTGAGTCAATTGTATTTTTAATTTTTTGTTTTCTTTACCAAAAATTGAGTTATCCGTTTTCCTTCTGAGAAGAACATGTTGAGTAGGAGGATCTCATAAATTTTTTTGGGCAGGGATATATTATTAAAAAAATTGCATTTGTATATACGAAAAAGGAAATTCTAATTTACCTATTACTTTTATTGGGATCAAACACTAATATGCTGCTGCGAAATAAAATAAAATGTATTTGTACTCTGTCTATACCCAATGCTTAAAACTAATATTGATGTCTAGCTTTATTCAACCACATGCGACTCAAGTTGTTTGTTAACTATTCTTTTTCCCTGTTATTCTTCCCGAGAATGTTATTATTGATCTTTTTTTTGTCTAAATGCAGCCATTCTTATGTTGTGTGTGACAAAAGTAGCCAAGTCATCCTTGGAGAAGGCGTTGGCAGAGAACCTAGATGTGGAGAATCTCTTGGTCTCACCTCAAATGCCGATTACATCAAGTCCTGCTGTGGACTTGCATAAACCTCTCATAATCAAGGTTGATCCTGCAAATGATGACCATGAAAAATGAAGATGTTTCAACTTGGTTGTACATTGTTTACCATCGACCGTGCCTGCGAATGTCGTATTCATGGTATCATGCCAAGAGTACTAGGCAGCTGCATGCATTTTTATTAGGCTGTCTTATTCTCATATAATGTAATTTTCCCCTCTTTTAAAGGAATAAAAGCATCAAGGAATTTGTTAATTGTACTTTTTACTGAAGAAAGATTGTTTGTTGGTGTAAATGCTTATTTTATTATATTTTTTACCTAGTTGGTTTTTATGAAGTTGATAATTTTTCATTACTGTTAATGTTATAAAGTTTGTTTCTCTCAGCCAAGACCAATTTCACCCAAAATTAGTCTTAGAATTTCCATTACTTCTGCAAATACTAAACTTCAATAAGGCGCTCCTGGGTTTTTAGCCTATTCTTTGATTTTGTCTCACCACTACAAGCTATCACAATTACTTTTCTTTAGCAATCTCAAGCATTTAATTTTTTTAATATTTCTCAACTTTAGAAATTATTTTGATTCTTCAAATCTCTATAAAATTTAAATTAGAAGGTTAGAAATGATTTCACAGATGTTTTTTTATGAATGTTTATTAATTTTTAAAAATTTATTTATTATGAGTGTTATGTTGGTTGGCCCGCCTTAGCTCTCTGCTCCAACCAATGGTGGCAATTGACAGTAGGCTTAATTCGCCAATGAGGAGCAACCTAGTACCAAGGTGGGTAGGAGGGTATGTAGGGTTGTTTTTGTAGTTTAAGTGTGGCATGTCACTCATCTTAACCAACAAGGAGTCCAACTAATTCTTGAATCAATTGGGGTTGGCTTGATTTTGAAGTGGGCTCAATTGAGAGTAGATTTGAGGCTAGTTGGCTACCAGATTTAAGTAATAATTAAGTGGCATTGCAAGTTGCTTAGAATCAATTCAAGGAAAGATGGCTAAACTTTAAAGGTTATTTGATTTAGCCATATTAATGTAGGACTTAAGCAAAGTGTGATGATTGTTATGGGATACTTAGCAAGAGATTCAAGTAATGTTTGATGGTTAGATGTGGGCTGCAAGTTTATGAAACTCAAAGATTGTTTGGTGGCTGATCTTATATAAGATCTAAGTTATTGGCATAGGATTGACATAGCATCTAGGTTGGATTTGAGTAAGGTTTAATGATTAGTTTGGGTAATGTATTTGTGTAGGATTTGGACTAATTGATGATTGTTTTATGCGTGTTTGAAGGTTGTTTGAGAATTCATTTTGTGTCATGTGTTATGTTGGTTTAGATTGTATTTGGTGAAGTTTAAGTGCTACATATCTGAAATTTTAAATAGGTTAAAGGCTGATTTGTGAAAATTTTAGCAAGGTTTTGAAATGTTTGTTTGAAATTGATTTGAAAGTTATTCAAGTAATGAACCTTATGTAGAACTTAATGCTTCTTTATAAATTCTTTTAAAAATGAAATTTATGCCTTAGATTTTAAAGAATTAAGAATTGACTGATTCCATTTAAAAATTTTTATGTTATGTTGAATTTATATTTATATTTTGTTCATTTTTGCTTTAAATAAATATAGTTGAGTTGCAAAATTCTTGGCATGCCACATATGTAGCTTTGAAGCCTAGAGACACTTTAAACATTTTAATTGTATTTTATATTAAACGAAAGCTTGAATATATATTTAATTTAGGGCTTTTTACACGTGCAGGTTTCCAAAACATGTTTATTACATATAGAGGCCCTAAAACATTTAATTTACTCCTGAATGATTCTGTCACGATCCTGTCTCCTCTCGCCACCTCCGCCTCAACGAAGCTTTGGCTGGTCCTTTAATTTGCCGATTGAGCCGATTTAAAGAAGAACGCACGTCCCGCTGCACTCGGAGAAGGACAGGCCGGATTTTCACCGGATCAGAAAACGCTGCCTCCGCCTTCACAAGGAGAGGAATAACAGGGATGATAACGGCGATGAAGGAAGCGGCAACAGCGTAGAACAAATCCCCTGCCGTCCGATGTCTTCTTCTTCCTTCTCCACGACGATGTTCCATGAAGAGATGGTGCCATGGAAATCAAACTGAAAGAGATCAGAGAGAGGCTGCACTTCCTCCAAGCCGATTCTCATAATGAGAATTTGGCACCTCAACTTCCCGGGAAGAGGAGCCTTTGCAGCAGTATCCTCTTTCTTATCTTCCCCCTGATTTTGGTAATTTCAATATATTTTTTGCAGCAGGAAGATCTTCTTGTGATCAATCTAGAACAAATTTCTCCACCCGCACCACTTTTTCCTCCTCATCACCCACCTATTCCACATTTTGTTGGTTTCAATATGTGTTCCAACAAGATATTCACCACCCACTTATACAACCTTCTCTATTTGCTCAATTCATTCCTCCAACCAACCAATATTCTCCATCAGCCTCAATGCATCATTCCTCATCATGTTGATTTCAATTTGTCTTTGCAGCATGATATTCTACATCTTTTTGAGCAACCTCCTACATTTGTTCAAACTTTTCATTATCTTGAACAACCTACTTCATTTGATGAATCTTTCCATCATTTTGTCGAACTTAATACTAAGGATCCATCATGTGATATGCTACATTCCAACTCCCTTGTGTGGAGCAACTCAGATGACTGGAACTGGGCTGAGAATGTTTTTCTAGATTTAGAATCTACATTATAAATATAACATATGTAGCAGCTTATTCAACGACATCATGTTTTTTTCTTGTATACAACAACTCTATTGTATGAAATAAATGTTCTAAATTTTTTAGGACAATACAAGTAATTAAATTTTGTTGTTTGGGTTCAATGTTGATTTTATTTTGAGTAATTTTTTTATCATAAATATAGCTTCAATAACTTTTCTAATATCTTTATTTTTTATATATAAGTTGGATCTAAATAAAACTCAATTCGCCTCACATAATAAGTTGGACAATTTCAGTATATTTACATATCTAACACCTAAACTTTTATTTTCTACATTTATAACACCAAATGATTTATATATCATATATCACTATTACTAATTTATGAAAAAATTATTTAAATGAAATACAATTTTCAAGTATGGATAAAGTGGTATAAGTATAACAATCAAAGTTTAGTGAAGCCAGTGCATGAAAGAATGATTGCACAAATATGAAAAAAGGGCAAGGTTGCACTTCGAAAAATTTCTTGTCAAAACAATACAGTTCAAGAGGAATTCTATGGCAACACAAAAAATTTGTTTCAGAGAAATTGTAGAGTCCAAAAGTAAGGTATATTGTAATATAGCTAAGAAATGTCATTTATGAAAATATTATTGTCAAGTAAAAGTTGATCATTACTGGCATGAACTGGAGCACGGATCCAAGCTATTTTGAAGAACAGTGTATACAGAATCCATGGGCACAATGGCCAGGCCTTTGTGTTCAAGCAGCTTACTAGCCATATGTGGGTTTGACTTTAGAAGATTCCCAACCATTTCCTCAAGTGGTTGATGGTATGTCTCTGGATGGAGTAAGTAGTGACCGAAGCCCTACATAAAAAGACTCCTCATTCTTAAAAATTCTCACATCTGTAGAAAATATTAAAAAATATATAATAAAACACAACCATTTATTTTTTCATGAGATTAGATGTTTCACTGACGAAGATTATACAATACAATTAATCAAAAGAGTTATGTGCATAATCCTTCAATGACACCAAGTCTACATTGTGATGATTTTGAATACTAGTAAATAAAAAATAAGCAATTAATGCTTGTAATTTCACTTCGGGCTTATTCAATTGCTACAAATTAAAAAATATGCTTAGAAACAAATAAAATTTGCTTAAGTTCATCATTTGGTTGAATGGAGTTAGAGATCAATCTTGTATTTTGCACTCTAGAAATCTCCACTCAGCCCCCAAAAAATAGAATTATTTCATGTTAACACCCAAAGAGATTAAAACTAAATTATCATCATTCTAAGCATGCTTTCTATCCACAATAAATGCCTCATAGGGATAACAAAATCATAATGATTAGGTTATGGCATGATCTCATGTTCAAGAATAAATGGAATATAGCTGCACACAAGAGCATACTATAGATACAATGTTCCATATGCCGAGCAGAAGGATTCAAAAACTACCAGGCCTAATTATTCTTTAGGTGGGAAGTAAATAAAACACTGGCTGATGAATTTTCAGTGATATAATATCTTCTTAAATGTTATAGTAATACAATACTAAAATAAGGTAGCAGAACAAAACCAGACAATTATATTGTATAAAGAAAAAAGCACTAGCTGATAAATGTGACGTGATATTGATACAATCTTTAATAGTATAGTAAAGTAGCAGAACAAAGTTATAAAAGCACATTATGCAAACACTAATAATTATAAAAGGGAACGAAGAAATAAAGCACCTCAATATGAACGAAGGAATGAGCTGAGGGTTCACCGGTCAATCTAGTTTGGCTCAATACCTGCCATTTGCCCTGAATTAGAATTGAAGGAGAGGTATAATAACAACAAAGGGAAAACAATTCAAATGAAAGTTAAATGTTTCTTGAAATAGTTGTTTCTCTTCCACCTAATTAACCAACATCCTTTTCTATCTGCTTGGTTGAAAACGTGTACAGATAGGATAAAAAATTAAAAAAAAAAGTTCATGAATTTTAGTATAAAATACAAATTTATGGCAACTATGTAATTAGTTAAGAGAAAGAGCTCAATAAAATTTGCTATGTAGATTAGGGCTGTAGATATATTTGTTATATGCTAATAACTTACTTTTGGCTTAATAATTGGATTGAGCTCAGTTTGTTCTCTAAGCAAATCATCCATATTACAACATGATACGCAAGCTCGTTCATTAAACAAGTTAGATATGATTAGAACACAAGCGTTCAGGTTGGTAACACTCGAAATCATATAGTGTGAAAAACACATTATTTGCAAAAATAAAATAAAATAAAACATTGAAAGAACAGTGCGTATGTAAGACACTATTAGATTACTTCTTTTTCCTACCATGCTTATTGAATATAACTGTTAATTAACCTTCACTAACAAAGAAGTGCATAAAATAATAAAACCAAGTTAAACCATATTGCATTAGAATTTAATGCATGCTTCACTAGAATATCAACCTTTTTGTATCAATTTATTTTGATTATTTCTTTTTTAGGTACAAATGAAATACCTAGTGCGATTTAGAGAATTATGAGGGATACTATAAAATTTTTTGTTTGATCAAGAAATCATTTCAATAAAATTTCAAAGATTAAGAGAATGTAAAATGATTGAAGATAGAGCAATCGTATCCATAATTAGAACAAGAAATGTTCTAAACGAGGCAAATTATAGAGGAATCAAATTAATAATTCATACAATGAAACTACAAGATAAAGTAATTGAATATAAACTTTGAATATATATATGTCCAATTAGAAATATCAATTTTGTTTTATACCATAAAGATTAAATACAAAGGCAACTTTCCCTTGTTAAGACAATTAATGAAAATAAATAAAGTAGAGGGAGGATCATCATATATTGTTTACATGTATATAATTGAGTACCATAAGAATTGAATTAATATTCATTAAGAAAATGGTGTTAAAGGTATGTTCATTTCATTGAAGCCATAAGATGGATCATTGATTGGTGTTTGACAAACTTGCGGAGTGACAAAAGAAAATTACCATAAACAAAGTTATCGAAAAAAAAACAAAAATGGAGATTGTAGATACAATTCTAGGTAAGACATTCTAATGAGATCAAGTAATGCATCCTTATGTTTTCTAGGACATTACATTCTTTTAAGTTTGAAGTAGTCCTCATAAAATAAACGTTCTTAAAGAGACGCCCATCATAATGTCAATAAATGTATGATAACAAGCACACCAAACTATACGATGCAAAGATGAATAGTATCTCTTAATTATTAATGTCGTTATCTTTCTCTATATTGATACTAGCAAAGTTTAAATATCAATCAGGTATTCTAGAGTAAATCCTTTAGAAATTAGTAACAATATTTACTTCTCTGATTTAGATCAAACAGATGTGAGTGGTGGGTTAGATCGTTGAAGTTACTAATTATAAGATGTGGGGGTATTATTGTTTTATTTCTACTGCACATTAGCTTTTTCAATAATAATATTGATTTGGTTATTGTTAACTCTGGTATCAACAACAGTTTTGACAAATTATTTAAAATTAAAATGATATCAAAATACAGAAGCATTAGTTGTCACTTACATTTAGTCGAAGTTTCAGAAACTTGATATAATCGATGACATTATCTAGTATAGATGTCTGATTACCCTACAAATAAGCATAAACAAATAGAAAAAAAATTAGAATGCATGAACAACACAGCGAATATATAATGAAAAAAAAAGTAAACATTGAGATGGGCAATTTTGAGAAGCAGAGCTTCCAAGTCGTTTAAATTGCATAAATTTCAGTAGTTTGAATGACACATAATTATATGAAACAATTTTAGACATTTATTCCTTTGGTTTAAAGCAAATGTACAACCTAATAAGATCTTTTTTTTAATAGTTAACTGAGAAAATTTTGAGTTAGATTGCATACCAAAATTTGAGTATAATTATTTTTATCATTATGAATTTGTTTTGAGATGGATAAAATAAATGAATTCTTAAAAAGTACAATAGTAATTTGAATAAAAGGCATTCTAGCCATTTGGGTTTGATTGTTGATCAAAACTTTTTTTCATAATTAACAAAGAAATTAACTGTGAATCATAGAATATTCAACATATATATATATATATATATATATATATATATATATATATATATATATATATATATATATATATATATATATATATATATATATATANTATATATATATATATATATGTATATATATATATATATATGTATATATATATATATATTAGTTGGAAATGTAGGACACAGAAAACATACCATGTCATTAAATGGTAGTGCATTTTTCAATGCTTTAATTGCTTCAGCAACCTTAGCTCGATATATCTGCCATAAGTGAACTTTTAGCAAATTTACTATGCAACTTAGGAGAGAAATAAAATGAAGGTTAGCTAATACTACTCCAATAAATAGCTAGGTACAAGGCTATCTGCGCTTTTGTAGCGGAGAAAAGGGATAATTTTGTATGGAAAACAATAAAACGCTAACAAACTCCCAAAGAACACAATGGAAATTTTCTTACCCGACTACTAAGCACTTTTGGAGCTCTAGTCATTTTCGTTCCCATGCTTGCTTCAGATTGTTGCGCGACATTAGAGCAATATTTTGACTGTGGCTTGATCAAGACACCAAAGGGGAGCCAATTCTCAAAATGACATGGAACAAGCATAACATATTCCACAAAGAATCAAAATGAAATATACTTATGAAATAGATGAGAATCAACTTACGATCGAAGTTATTTGTGCACATAGCTAAAGAATATATATATTAAATAGAGCTATAAATATGAACATACTTCTGCAATTTCTTCAGATTCAACATTATTTGAAAATTTCTCTTGTTCTCCTTGAGTATTTGGTAATGAATATCCAATCTATATTTAAAAAAAAAAAAAACCTTCAGAATCATAGACTTTAGGCCCTACATGTGACATTATTTTAGAACATAGGTACCACACATTACCCTGGAAGGCAAGAAATCCTCCAAACATCCAACTATTGCAGCAGGACATGGAGAGTTTGATAAACTGCTCAACGCTTCAACATCAAGAAGACTAATTATAGGCATCGATTGATTCAAAGTTGAAGCACTAGTTTCAGGAAAAGATGTTCTCTTCAAGTAATTCCAATTAGAGCTTCCAGCATCCAACCGTGAATCTGTTGCTCGTACATCGGAATTATATTTAGCTAGAGATGATGCAGTCTTATCGAGCATTTCACCAGATGTAGTTACAGGTAGTGGCCTTAGATTGGGCAGAACAATACCCTGAAGAAGAATATTAGCATTATAACTGAATTTTTGCTCAAATTTATATAAGAGAAACTATTTTTAAAAATAGCATAAATTTCATACAAGTTTCTTTTGTATCTAACAACCCCTTTTCTTCTCACATATTTACATGCATGCGAGCCTCATAGTTGACGATATCTTCCATCAAGGATTTCTTTATTATAAAATTAATTTCATGTATGATAATAGTAGATAAATGAAAATTTTAGAGAGAGTTTTAATTGAAAAAACAAATATAGTTGTGTGGATCCTAGCAATTATCAATAGAAAAAATCATAAATCCAAATAAAAAACTAAGATATAAAACTAAAAATGATCTTTTAGTAATACAAGTCTAGTAAATGCTAAAAATCATTAGATCAGACAAATAAATAGTTTATTGAAAATTACTTTCCCACGACACTACTAGTCGCATAACTTGGCATTACAAGTAAATCAAGGGAAATAATATTAAGTATCAGTTAGTTATGAAAGCACAATTAGTTTTTGCATAATATTGCTTATGTAACCGTTCATTAAAATGTCTCCAACAAACACCATATCACATAATCTTATTCATCTATAACTACCATATTCCAAATCTTGCAATCAAGCATTTAGCTTTTTTAATTATGCATGCTTCCCCATTTTTAACAGGACCAATGGAAAGCTCATGAAAGAGTTCATTGACATCGAGCATATAGGATCAGTTAAATTTATAATAAATACCTCATCAGTATTAAGACATTTGAAAATTGGAACTAACATGAGGGTTAAGGCTACTCTCACACATAAGTTGCACCGGAAACCTTCTCTATATTGATCTAATTCTATGATAACATGAGAGGTCTACAAAACCTAAGGCTGACATCATTTGGCTAAAAAATAATTCAAATAAATTGAGGATGCATTAAAAGAATAACATTTTGAAGAACAAAAAACAAAAATTAAAAATTGGAAAGAAGGGTGCCACTACACCAACAATCATCATAACTAGCTTTTATCCAAACTGATAAAGTTGATTATTTGAATCCAAATTAACCATTCATTCCCACTAAAGTATAGCATGAGAAGTAGCCTTTTTGGAGAACTTGCATCCACATTACTGTGGGTTTAACCATTTTCCCTCATCTTTCAACAATAATTTTATTTAACTAACAAGTGCATTTTCTATTGTATATTATACATGTTCAAACCTTCGAAAGTCTATTTTTCAATACCTTCGCTTTAATTGATGCTACTTCCATAACCTCTCTAATATAATCATTCCTCAATTTATCCTTTATAATTTTGTCACACAAAGATTTTGACGTTCCTTTCTTTGCTTTTTCAATCTCAACTAGTGTATTAACAACATTTTTACTCGCAAACACTATGATTCAAATAGTCCAAATAACATACAATTTAAAAATATTACTATTAATTCTCCAAGGCATTGTTTTAGTGTAATACTTTTGAAGTATTTCTCCATTTTAAATGCTCGTCATTAACTAAAGAAATTATTTTGTTATCTACATATCAATCTATTGCCAATTGAATCCTAGAGTTATTGGGCCAGTATATCACTTCATCTTAGGGTAATACCTTTGAGTTATGAAGTAATATTGTCAATATTAAAAACAATAGTAATAGTATAGCTAGCAAAAATAACAACCTTCTTTGCTCATTCCTCAAAACACAAATAAAATTGATCAAGCATTCTAAACCATCAATGTTAAACAACCTCCGCCATCAATGAAATTGGTAATCCCAATTGGCTCTTAGAGTGTAGCAAAATAAAACTTAGTCATCAATACTCTCAAAATTTTATCATTAGTTCTAAGTTTTGTTTTGAAAAACAAGAATTTGTATATTTATCAATAAAATTGAGTCAACTACATCATATTAAGTTAAATTTTGAGATTTCCCAAACTAAAATTTTTACTTAAGATGAAATCTTCTAAAGTGCGATGATATAATTACATATTCTATCAGGACTGAAAAGTTCTAATAGTTTGATAATTTGTGGTTGAAATTCAGTAAAATGAGAAAATGTTTTAATAATTAAATATTTTAGTTAAAGAGTATGATCAACATTGATAAAGAAACCATTGAAAATTTTGCATTCTTAGTTAAATATGTAAGCAAAAGCTTTATGGTAAGTTGTGTCTGTAGCATTGTTAGAGATAAACATTAATTTTTCTATGCCAAAATGATGTTGAGAAAGAGCTTTGTGACAATTAGCATGCATAAACTTCATCTAAAAGTAGTGCGAGAAAGCTAGGTCAAGACATCCAAAGGTTTATAGCTTCCTAAGAAATTGATGCACATTTGAGATATACATGTAATTCTTGAAACATAATGTTGAACTCTTTCAAGAGATAAAATCATATAATTTACCTTCGGAGGGAAAATCATTTCTATTGCATTGATTGATTACAAATGTTTTTATTTCAAACTTATATATTCATTGTATGGAAATAATTTGAGATTATAAAAATAAAAAATTGAAATGTCAAAACAAAGATTTTAATACTTGATATCGAAAAAGTTAAGATGATTAAACATGTGTTCATATAACTGAGAAAATTAACCATGGAAGGGTGAGAATTATTACAATTAATATGTGTGTTTCGTAATATTAAACATTCTAATTGAATCTTATGTGAATGTATATATAAGAGAAAAATCAATTACACCAAATCATCAAATATTTACTATTCATCTTTTCCTATAAAAATCTAGAATGAATAGTTTGTTTAATACATTTACATACTAGAAAAAATATAAATATATTCAAAAAGTTGTTGAACTTATATTCATGATTCAAAACAATGCAAAAATTAAAATCAGCATTTTCACAAAATCAACAAAAAAATTAGTATTTATTTTGTCCTAAAAAGTTTAAAAATTTTACTCATACAATAGACTTGTATACAATAAAAATATGATGTCAATGGGCAAACTGCCACATAAGTTATATTTATAAACCATATTCTAAATCTAGAAGAATATTATCCCACCATTTCCAAAAATTTGACTGGCTCCACAAAGGGGATTTGGAAGGCAACATACCATTTGATTTATCCCCAGTATTAAAATCAACAAGACTGTGGAAAAGAGATTCGACAAATGGAGTAGGTTAGTCCGGAGAATGAAGAGGTTGAACAAATATAAAAGGTTGCTCAAAAGGATGAAGAATGTAAAAAAAAGGTATAAAAATGCATAGCATTTATATATTTATGATTTTTAGCAATTTGTCCCATTAAGCACAATTTCCTTTAGAAAATAAGCGTTGGCCTGAATATCAAATTTAGTGGGTATTCACAATGAAAATCACGACCATAAACACAATCACAATCACCCTAACCTGGATCTAGAGTCGATGACCTAACACAATCCTCTAAATTATGTGGTATGTGATGAGTCGTTAGACAAAGCATTATGTTCAAGTTCTGAATTTATTTGACTTTATCATTCAAGTTATACAAAAATAGGGTGGTTTGGGTTTAAGTTTAATTGTTTTTGGGTGATATATAATTTTTTAGAATTTTATCATAAGTTTTGATTGCATGATTATGAAAAACTTATAAAATACCCAAATCACTTAAAGTGATAATTTGTGGCTTCATAAAATGTACATTAAATTTTAAATTTTTTGAAATTTAAGATTTTAATGAACTTTTATAATTAAAATTTAATTTATTTAACATTTCTCAAATTTAAAGAATTTTTTGACTCTTCAAAATATTATATAACTTAATTAAAAGGTTAGAAATGATTCATAGATGTTTTATGTGAATGTTTTTCTTTATGAAATTTTATTAATTTTTAATAATTAATTTTTATTTTTTATTGTTTTATTAAATCCATAAAATAATATAAATCCAATTAATCTTCAAACTTAATTAGAAGGCATAGGATTCAATTTTTGGGCTCTCTTCTAACCAAGCAGAAAGCTCGAGCTCAAGTGGTATTTATAGGAGTGCTTTGTTAGTCGACCCCCATAGCTTCCTGCTCCAACCATTGGACCCAACTAACAGAAGGCTTAATTGGCCAATGATGAGCAGCCAAGTGTCAAGGTGGGTCGGAGGGTACGTAGAGTTGTTTTTGTAGTTTAACCATAGAATGGTGCTCATTTTAGCCAATTAATTGAGGTTGGCTAGATTTTGAAGTGGGCTCAATTGAGAGTAGATTCAAGGTTGTTTGGCTACGGATTTAAGTAGCAATTAAGTGGCCCTATAGGTTGCTTCTCATCAATTCAAGGAGGGATAATGGCTAGACTTTAAATGTTATTTGATATAGCTATTTAACGTAGGATTTAAGCAAAGTGTGATGATTCTTATGGGCTATTTAGCAAGAGATTTAAGCAAGGTTTAATGGCTAGATGTGAGCAGCAAGTGTATGAAGCCAAAGATTGTTTGGTGGCTGAATTTATGTAAGATTTAAGCAAGTTCTGGAAAATTTTATTGGCATAGGACTGATAAGCATTTCGGTTGTATTTTAGAAAGGTTTAATGTTTAGCTTGGGCGGTGAATTCGTGTTAAATTTGGAGTGATTGATCATTGTTTTGTGTGTTTGAGGTTGTTTCAGAATTCATTGTGTCATGTGTTGTGTAGCTTTAGATTGGACTTAGTGAAGTTTACGTGTTATTCATGTGAAATTTATAATAGGTTAAAGGTTGATTTGCGTGAAGTTTAGCAAGTTTTGAAATGTTTGTTTGAAATTGTTTTGACAGTTATCTAAGTAATGAAGTTTATTTAGAACTTAAAGAATGTTTATGAACTATTTTAAAAGTGAAATTTATGTCTTATATTTTAAAGAATTAAGAATTGATTAATTCCATTTAGATTTCTTATGTGATATGTTTTATATTTTTTTTATGAGTTATGTTTAATTTACACTTTTATTTTGCTCATTTTAGCTTTAAATGAATTTATTCGAGTTTCAAAAGTCATGGCATATGCGAATTTGAAGGGTAGAGACAACGATGATGAAGGAAGTGGCAACTACGTAGAGCAAATCCCTTGCCTTTAGATGTCTTCTTCTTCCTTTTCCACGACGCTGCTCCATGAAGAGATGGTAGTCATGTAAATCAAATTGAAAGAGATCAGAGGGAAGTTACACTTCCTCCCAACGGATTCCCATAATGGGAATTTGGCACAACAATTTTCTGGCAAAGAAGAGCTGCTTATTGCACAGTTCACCATTCCAATCTTTGCAGCAATATCATCATTCTTATGATCACTCTTCACAATCACCCACTCTCTTCCTATTAATCTTGCAAATTTGAATATGATTACGCAGCAGGATGATCTTTTTCACTCTCTGGAACAAACTTCTCCAATTGCATCATCTTTTTCTCCTCATGACCAACCTTCGTTATTTGCCCAGCCTATTCCTCCTTTTGCTAGTTACAATATGTCTTTTCCACAAGATCTTCACCACCCACTTGTACAACCATCTCTATTTGCCCATTCTATTCCTCCAGCCGATCAACCTTATCCATCTGCTCCATGCATCCTTCCTCATTACATTGGTCTCAATATGCCTTTGCACGATAATATTCTTCATACTTTTGAGCAACCTTCTACATTTGTTCAACCTCTTCATTCTCTTGACCAACCTACTCCATTTGTCAAATCTCCATTCCATCATCTTGTTAATTTTAATACCGAGGATCCATCAAGTGGTATGTTGCATTTTGACTCGCCTTTGTGGAGCCACTCAGATGACTAGAACTGGTGTGATAGTGTTTTTCAAGATTTGAAATTTAGTTTATAAATATAGTTTATATAACAACTTGCCTAGTGACATCATATTTTTTTCTTTTATACAAGTTTATTGTATGAGGTGAATGTTCTAAGCTTTTTAGGACAAAATAAATAATAAACTTTTGTTGATTTGTTGAAAATGTTAATTCTAATTTGCATTTGTTTTGGATCATAAATATAGATTCAAAAACTTTTTGAATGTCTTTATATATTTTTTTAGTATGCAATTGTATTAAACAAACTATTTGTCATAGATTTTTTAGGAAAAAATGAATATTGAATATTTGATGATTTAGTGTAATTGTTTATTATTTTATATATGCATTCAAATAAGGTTCAATTAGAATGTTTAATCTTATGAAACACACATGTTAATTGTAATAATTCCCACTCTTCCATGTTTAATTTTCTTAGTTATATATGACTGCATGTGCTTAATCATTTTAACTCTTTCAATATCAAGTATTAGAATCTTTGTTTTAGCATTTCAATTTTCAGGTTGTATAATTTTAAATTATTTTCATATAATGAAAATACACATTCGAAATGAAAACTTATGTAATCAATCAATGCAATATGAATGATTTTCCCTCCTAAGATAAATTATATGATTTTATCTCTTGAAAGAGTTCAACATTATGTTTCAAGAATTACATGTATATATCACTTGTGCATCAACTTTTTGGGAGCTTTTGGCATAGAAAAATCAAGTTTTATCTCTAGCAATACAAACACAATTTATCATAGAGCTTTTACTTACATATTTAACTAAGAATGTAAATTTTTCAATGGTTTCTCAATCAATGTTGATGATAATCTTTTAATAAAATATTTAATTAATAAAACTTTATCCCACTTTACTGAATTTCAACCACAAATTATCAGATTATAATAAATTTTCAATCATGATAGACCATATATTATATCATCACATTAAAGAGATTTCATCTTAAATAATTTAGGTTTTGTATGATACATAATATTTAGTTTAGGAAAACTTAAAATTTAACTTAATATATTGTAGTTAACTCGGTTTCATTGATAGAATATTCATATTCTTGTTTTTTCAAAACAAAACTTTGAACTAATGATAAAATGTTGAGAGTATAGATGAGTGAATTTTATTTTGTTATACGCTAAGAGCCAAATGGGATTGTTTTTTATTTTTATTTTTTTAGTTTATTTGGCGATGATGGATAAAGAAGTTGGTGGCTTCTGGTGATGACAGAGGATGATAAAGACAATCAGTAGTGAGTAACACCTAGTGGGGGTGGTAATTTTTATAAAAAATTTCAGAACACCAAAAAATTATTTTTAAGTGTCATTAAAAAAATGTATGTATTGTTTGGTGTTTATGGAGAGTATAGTCGAATGTTATTGCTGGCTATGACTGCTTAGTTTCAATTTGTATCTATATGTATTTCAGATGTTATAAGTTATGTGTTTCTGTCTAATGTGAATGTGAGTGTGTCATTGTTTACTCGAATGCTTTTGCTTGATGTTGGAGTGCTTACATGTATTTGGAGTGAGCAGCAAAACAATAATTAGCTTAAACTTTTCCTTTACGAAACACTCTTTAATAGTTTACGCCATCTCATAGTGGAATTTTCATCCGTCCCGGTTCATGTTCTTATGTAAGGCAACATTACAAATCTTTCCCTCTTGCTTAGTGTATTTTGAAACTAGATGATGTCGTTGGCATTATACTATTTTGCTATTTTTTTTCTAGAAGACGGGAGCTTTATATAAACAAAAGAATTTAAATTTAGTGAGTTTGTTCCTTTGAAAGTTTTGTTCCATCCTGTTTTTGCTAGTCATTTCAAAGTCTACGAAGGCTTCAATGTATTTATATGAGTAATGCTATAGGATTTTGTTCTTTTAATTAATTTTAATTGTAATATAATATGTAAATTTTAAATTATTTCATCCATAGAACCAGGAGCACGATGATTTTGGTCTGTCATTTTCCTTGTTATCTACAATTATTGAATCCTAAAATCTTGTTACTGAATTTTAAAACGAGATTTTAAGTCTTACTAATTCTTTTACTTATAAATGTAATTGAACTTGTTTGGAGATTGCTGGAAAGTAATAAAACATTTCACATGCTTCAAAATTGTTGATATTTATATTTTATTTTTAGGAAAGTCTTTGGAAGACCAAGAAGTTTTCTAAAAATATTTTAGGATCCTGTTGGATCATTGATCCTCCCCTTTGATGTTTTCACCGAGTGTGGTTGTTCAAAATAAAAATAGAATACATACTAAATGAAAACAGAATACACACTAAATTCACACCAAGTGCCAATCATCTTTTATATCGTTGTTTACTCACATTTTCAAAATGGATGAACTTTTTAAGGTTATGATCTATTGTGTAAATATAATACACATAAACATCAAAATTTCTATCTCTTGATGCTTTGCGTTAGCGAAAACAAAATATGTGTTTTTTTAACGGTTAGCTTTATATAAAACTAATGGTTTATCATGGTCGTTGGCGATAACAAGCTATTATGGTACCAAAACACTTGAAAACTTACAAACCAACTTGGATTTTGGACCTAACTTAATATATCAAATGAAATGATGGTGCATGAATATTATTTTTTGCAACCTGTTTTTTCTATAAAAGTGTATAACAAACTTGGGAAATTCATATCTTTTGATTTATTAATACCATGAGGTGAGGAAGGATACAAGTTCATTCATCAAAACGTACTCATAAAAAATTAAGGTGCACTCATTAAAAGTCAATGCACATTCATCAAGGAATAATGTGTACTCATTAGAGGCACCCAAGATGCACTCATCAAAGGATCGAGTGCACATCAAATGCCAAAGTACCCTCATAAAATACCAAAGTACATCCATTAAAGATTGAGACTTGTCAAAGGTTAAGACGGGCTATTCAAAGGCAAGGACACATTCACCTGATAAAGATGCACTTGCTAGAAACCATAGTTGATATGAGCTCATCCCAATTCAAGGGGTTACTTGCCCAATAAAAAAGAACACTCGTTGCAATTTGTGAAGATGCTTACCTGGTCAACAGAAAATACTTGCCCATGCATATATCAAACTAACGATTTCATCAAAAGGTCAGCATTCATTTTAGAAAGCTAGCAACCTCATTTACTCTATTAGTGACTCCTAGTCACCCGCCTAAGAAGTTGTCCATTTGTACAAATCAATGTTCTAACTGATATTTCTATATGTGCCTATCAAAGTTATGTTGCTTGTGTCCACTTATCTAAAATTATCCTATTATGTATTTTTTTTCTTTATTCGTTTTTATGAGGTCAAAGTGTGCCCTATCCTATAACACTCAAAGTCCCTGAAATTCTAGGTCAAATAGCAATTTTGAAGGATAGAAAGTCATTGCAAGCATTTCAAGTTGGCAAAAACATACTCAAACTTTGTCTCTCTAGGCTTTTTCTCTCTCTATTTTTTGCTCTACCAAAACCATGTAAATCTTGTAGTAGGATTCTCACATCACCATAGAAAATCTGGACCCAACATATTTCATATGTATATACTATTAGTAAGAATCACTATAAGAATAAGTTATAGAAAAAAGCAATCCTACGACAAGAATTCATAATTGTAGTTGGATCTAGGAAGACCAGCCATTTTCAAATTTCTCTTTAGCTTTCGAATTTAGATTTAGTGGTTTAACGAGAATGTAATTGTATATCAATAAAAATTCCAAGATAAAAATGTGCATACTTCTTCCCCTCCCATGTGTATTTTTAAGTTATGCAAACTCTAGGTAGAAATAATCTAATAGTTAAATCAGTAATTTCAAATATCAAGGGGAAAAAATACTTTTAATAATCATTGGCCACATAAGCTAATGAAATCAGAAAATTAACTAATAAACAACTGTCTTTTTTATCTAGCAAAGCAGATTCATAATATAACCTTTTAATCAACAACCATTGCAATACAGTTTCAACTCAATCGATATAAACAAATGAGCAACAAAATTGCCTTCAAATAAAAAGAAAAAGAAATCAATGAATAAATGTCATACATGTGCAAGCATGTGTTAGTATTCAAAAACTCTTACAAATAAATGCCTCATAACTATGTTTCTGCATGCAATTATCGCCTTAGCAGAAATTTCATCAAGGATAACACCGTAGACACGTCATAGAGATGTTCTTTGGAATCCACTACATCTAAAGACGAAATATAATTTGAAGAAATTAAAATATCACATTCCTTTTTCAAGAAATCAGCAACATCAGACCAAATAGACATCGTCAAAGAGTTCATAATCTGCTATTCGGCGAAATGATCGTAACAGATTAAACATATTAGTATTGAATCACCAGGACAGCTAACAAAACTTTTATATAAATGTACCATCGCAGATGAATCAACCTAGCTAAAGTTCATCGAAGCTCGCAAGTGACATTGTCAAAGAAAAAAAAAATACATTTAATCCTTAGTAATAAAAAAAGTTTATCGATCGAAAAAACCATGAATAAGAGAGCCTTAATATTAGATTCATCGACGTCAAATCAAAGATCAATGAACAATAAACCAAAAGCAACAGCCCATTGCAAGATGGCAATCGGAACAGATCTAGGATGATAGTATTAAGCTAAAACAAAGAGGATAGGAATGGAGCATCGCATTCCATCGGATGAAGAAAAGAGAAGAGAAATACCAGCGGACTGCTTACAACGAAAGGTTGGCAAAGGCCCTCCCACCTAGGGTTTATTCGCTGGGTTTCAGCAGAGCATCTCAAGCTGCAAAAGGAGAGAATAATCTGCTTGTTCGCCAAGCTCCCACCATCAGCTTTTCTTACAGCCCTCTGCAGTCTAATGACCGGTTCCAGCATTTATAGAATGGAGCAGGAGCGCGGGAGGAAAGAATGCCGAATATACCCTTGGTTTTATAAATTCAAAGGAAATCACATGCCCTCAAAACTATGAAAATTATTCTATACGGTGTTCAATGGACCCTTCATCATAATAAAAATTATATAAGAGTATGATGAGCGGTCTAGATGTGATATCGTATGTATTTCTGTATGCGATGTTCGTATGAAATAATTTTTTAAAAACTATTGACTTTAATTTGAGATAAATATAATACAAATTTCAATGAATTTCTCATATCACAGTTACCTTAAAATAAATTTAATAATTATGATGTAATTTTTATTAAAAATTAATCAAATAGTTTATATAAATCATTTAAATTATTAATTAATTTTAAGCTTTGGATAAACTCCTCTACTTTTCATATATGGAAACAATAAAATGAGGCAATTAAAATATTTAAAATAAAGGATTTATGGTGTAAGATAATTAAACAAACTAAATTATTTTTAATTAAATCGATTATACATATAGTTTGGTAGCATAGAAAATTTGTTTATGAATAACGTTGGGAAACATGAAATAAATGTAATATATATATATATATATATATATATATATATATATATATATATATATATATATATATATATATATATATATATATATATATATATTTATATAAATATATATATATATATATATATATATATATATATATATATATATATATATATATATATATATATATATATGAACGCTTTAATTATAGAATGCTCATTTTTAATGACTTTTCTAAATAATTTTGTAAAAAGTATAATTATTATAGTATAATAATTAAACTGACTTTGAAAAGGCTTATTTAAAATATCACTGTGTATTAAGAGTCCATACCTATTTTTAGAAATTTGAGAAGATTTAATTATGAATGCACACCATGGCCAACTAGTCAATCCTAAACCAACACGGTTAACCTATAGTCATATGGTCAATTTTTCATTCTCCTAATTAATCAATAAATTAACTAATTAATTGATTATAATGAAATTAAGATCCATTAGATTTAGGTTAAACCCTAAATCTCTAGCCCTAAAGCTTAAAGTTCAAGGTTTTAACCCATGGTCCAAGCTCATGGTCTAAGCCCTTGGCCCATTCAACAATGCTTCATCCATAACCCAAGATAACTTATCAGGTTCAATGATGACACATACCCTACCCATATTCCAAATAAAACCAAAACGAGAAATAAAAATAAAAAGAAAAAGAAAGGATAAGTGAAGTTATGTCTACCTACCCCTTCTCGTACTTGAAATCTAAGTCCAATTAACCCAAGTCCCTTCAAGCTTGGGTCAAAGAACACTTCTGCCAAGCCCAACAAATCTCACCTAAGCTCTCCCCAATCTGTCCAAGCCATGAATTCCCTCTCTTTTCTCCATTGGAGCTCACAGGGTCAAAACTTCCAAAGATTGGAATTACCACTCTAACTCCTCCCCATGCTTCTTTAAACCTCTCTAAGGAGTCACAAGAGCTCCCTCGGGCCACATTTGGCCTCTTCAGTACCCTCTCATGGCCATAAGAAGGGCAAACCCGAGAGCCATGCAAAAAGAGAAAACCTTTGGCTCCCAAGACAAAAAATCCCACGCGCCTTCCCCCTCCTCCTGGGCAATTGAAACCCCCTACTTCCAAGCCTTGACCATGACCACAAAACCTTGATTTGCCAACCCAAATCTAGGACAAATTTTGGGTGTGACATAAACCCTACCAAATCTCTAAACCAATCCTCCCTAAAGCTTCCCTAAGCTTCACGAATTCCCAATCAAAATTGAGCCTTCCCAAGTCCTCTAACCTAACTCAATACCAAACGAAGCCACCTTCTGTCCTAGCTTATATAGTTAGAGCTGATTTCACTTCAAATTGAACCAAGGACGAGCTTCATGAGGTCAACACAATTGTGTATGTCAAGCAAAATCAAGGCCACACTTCTTGGTATAAGGTAAGGATTAAAAACCCTAAATATTGCCTCTGGTTTGGTCTTTTGTGAAAGAAACCAAAACACCATGCTTGATCAACCGTATAGATGTGTTTGTCTAGATTAGATGAAGCTTTAGAAACAAAACCCATAAGATTTCATGAAAAATCATGGGAGATATTAGTGTTTGACCAAGAACAGTTTTCGGGTTAATGTCTCGTGGGGATGATGACCAGATGTCGTCCATTTTTATGTATTGAAAATTGATGACAACAATTAGCTCATATTGTCAAACATCAGAGGGAAGAAGCACCGAATCGTAGCCACCTTGGATGCTCATGTAAAAAAGTGCCCAATCAATTAATGCTGCACAAGCCTTTGACATTGCCGAGGATGGCGAGGACGCCGTGTGGACAAGTAGGAAATTATGCTTTTTCTTATTTAATTAAATCCAAAAATTAAATAAAATCTTTAAAAATACATAGCTTTGTCTAGAAAAATCTAAAAATAAAATAAAAGAACCTTTAAACTCAGTGAATAGAGGAAAAAAAATAAAAATAAAAATAAAATAAAATGGTTTATATTTAATTCTTATTAATTAAATACTCTTTGGATAATTTTAATTATCAAAAATTAAATACCAATTCTAAAATTATGAAATTGGCAGGCATTATTCCTCCCATCCTTGGGAATATTCCCTGATTTTTCTAAGTTAGGGAATGCCCCTAAAATAAAAATGACTAATTTTCTACCACCTTTGTAAATATTGTGAAAATTAATTGTGAAAAAGCAGAAAATTGAAAACTGACTAGAAAATTTAGGGTATTAAATTTAAACTCTAAAATGATAATCCAACCTTTGAAAATTTAAAATGAAAATCAGAAATCTAGGGGCAAGATTTTAATATTTAAAAAGTTTGAAAATTTACACTTTAGCCCAAATTGTTCCCAAGAATTGGTTTAAACTATTAAATCTTAATGTTAGGGGAATAACAACATGGTTACTCTTTTCAACCATGTGTTTGCCCTTATTAATCTAAGGTTAGTCAAATTTGAATCTAAGCCAAGTTTAGGTTTAACCTAACCTAAGCTTAGTATAATAGATTATACATTAGACTTAACATAATCAGGTCTAAGTTTAAGCATAATCAAGTCTAGACCTAGCTCTAAACTCTTGGGTCTAGACATTTTAGATCCAACCCAACTCCCAAATGTTGGGTCTAACTACCTTTATACCTAACCTAAACTTCAAATGTGAAGTCTAACTAACTTGGACCCAACTAAACCCTAAATCTTGAGTCTAACCACCTCAGACTCAACCTAACCCAAAAAATTGAGACTAACAATGTTGGGCTAACAACCTTAGATCCAACCTAAAACCTAAACCTAAATGTTTAGGTTCAACCTAAACCTAAGTCAAAACCAACTTGGACCTAACCCAAAATGTTTAGGTTCAACCTAAACCTAAGTCCAAACCAACTTGGACTTAACCATAAATGTTTAGGTTATACTTAAATGAACCAAAACCTAAGTTCAAACCAACTTGGAATTAACCTTAAATGTTTAGGTTCAACCCAAATTGAACATAATCCTAAGTCCAAACCAATTTGGACTCAACCTAAACCTTAGCCTAAACAGTACGTTCAGCCCAAATTGAACTTAAGTCAACCCAAACCTCCTGTTCAACCCAAACTTAGGTTCAACCAAAATTGAACCTAAGTCAACCTAAACTTATGTTCAACCTAAATTGAACTTAAGTTAAACTCCAAGTTTAAATTGGACCTAAAATCAGTCATAAGTCTAGCTATTCTTAGACGTAATCTTAAATTTTTGGTTCTAAATGCGTTGAACTTAAACTCTAAGTCTAACATATATTAGACTTAGCAAAATTTTAGGATCTATCTACTTTGAACCTAAATCCTAAGTCTAACTTCACTCAAACTTAGTTCACATTGAGCTACCTTTAAGTCTAGCCTAACCCAGACCTAACCTAAGTCTAACCTAACTTGGACTTAGTTCAAACTCAATTTAAATTTGGTCTAAGTCTAGAGTTAGACCAAATTAGCCAAATTATCAAGTCAACCAAACCTAATTTGGGCCAAATAAACTAAATCATTTGGTCAGTACGACCTAACTCGTATTAACCCAAATCAATCAAATCATTAGGTCAACCCAACTTAACTCAAGTTAACTCAAATAACTGAGTCAACCCAGCTTAACTTGGGTTATCTCAATCTTTGGGCCAGGCCGACCCATATCGGATTAACCCAACTCGAGATTCTACTTCAAATTTAATATAAGCCTTAACCTCTGTTTAATCAAGGATTAATTTAAGTCTAACCTAACTTAGACTTAAAAATAAAATTTAAGTCTAAATTAATTTAGAGTTTGATCAAGTATAATTAACTTAAACTTGATCCCAGAGGTTGAACTTAGATTAGTTCAGTTTAACCTAGTATATTCTTAAGTTAACCAACTTGATTTTATTTGGTTTAACTTAAGTCAAATAAAAGCAAGTAAAATTTGTTTGATTTTAATCAAACTAAACTTGGGTCAATCTTATTAAACTATGTTCAATTTAATTAAATTTAAAAAGAATTCGTTGGACAATCAACCTAATTTAGGTTAGCTCAAATTATTTGGAATCTTGCTTTAGATCAGTTCAATCCAACGTGAGTTAATCTAAAATCAACATAAACTAAGGTGATTGAAATATAAGTAGGGTTTTGACTTCTCGTACGAGAATAAGAGCACACTTAACCTCAGTCAGGGACAATTTGGGTTAAAGTAACAAATTAACTTAAAATTCACCTTAAAAGACATTAAAACTTAAACTTGAAACCTAAAAATGCAACTTAGTTTGAGAAGATATTTTGGAGGAGGTAACCCATGGTTGCTAATAAAATATCTTTGAGTCACTCGTGACTAATCAAACCACAAACCTTAATAAATCAAGATGACAAAACAATGGGATCTTGATCAGGTCTTCCCACACAGAAATAAACAAAAATGACAAAAAAAAGAAACCTAAAATTTTCAACTCCTAAAATTCGAAGAAAAAATTAAAACTTATTTGAAACTTTAATGAACAAAGATCATTGAACGCAACTTTAACCCATCATATTAAGGTTTACAAAGATCTCTTAGATGAAGCAATTTGTGGTTGCTAAAAAAAATCTTCTGGTTCAAGTAGGTTGACCACCTCTCAAGCTAACTAGACCAGGGTACTCTGACCCAGGACGACAAAGTCATAGACAACTTGTTCTGGTTATCAAAGAAGTTAAACAAACTAAATTAGCAAATAAATTGTTTCAGGCTAACTTTTTTTTGCAGGGCTGCTGAAGATAAAAGACAAACATCACCCTAGATTTACATTACATGTGATTAGAATATGCTAATTTTTTTTAACAGGAACGAACATTCAAAACCTGAAGTAAAAGATGAACCTCAATTAAACTATCAACAACACTCTAAAGTAGTTTCGAATCCTTAGGAATCTACTACCTTTAGGACATAACTTTGACATTTCTTTCCTTGATAATTATCTTTCTGAGAACAAATCTAAACTTTAATTGAAGGTTTTCTTAATTACTATTGACTACTTAAGATGTAATTAACTAGGGGCGTACCCTTATAGGAAAGATAAGAACTCTAGAATGGGTATACCCACCTGAACTCTCTGGTTATCAGTTTTCAAATGGTCTCCTTCATAATTGTGTCTTTGAAGCATTCCAGACATCTGATTTAAAATAATCAATACAAAGATTTACCTATAAGAAGGCCTCCTTCACACTTCATTTTGTTTGTTCATGTTATTATATAACTAGTCAATCAATTTCTCATCTTGTAAGATGAAGAATCATTCGATGAAAAGTTCAAAATAACGGAAGACAAGCTGAAGACTCCATGTTAACGACAACAATAACGATTTCAAATTCGACCGACGGCACCTCAACGACATCCAACATTGGTATAATAATAAATTGACTTTATTTTTTATATTCAATTTTATTTTATAAATTTTATTAGCCCTTTCAAATTTATCATCCCATTTTAAGTAAATTAAATTATTTTTATTACCCAAGATGAACTTGTTAATTTTATTCTGATAATTAATTACATTTTTTCTTATAAAATAGTTGGCATTAAATTTTCTTAAGAAGACTTTTACCTTAGGGGTACTTTGAAATAACTTTTATTATTATTTTATTTATATTTTAACATCAAATAAAACATGTTTAATATTAATTTTTCTTTTGTTTATGTTTTGAGTTGTTAGTGTTGATTTCCAGAAGCTCGACGAGTCAATGATTATAGTTTTTGTCCCTGGCGACAATGGTGGCGTGTCATACACTTAGGTGTATAAATCAGCTGCTTTTTATTTATGATTATCCTGGTTAGGAAAAATAAAAAAATCTTAATCTATTAAAAATAAAAGAAATAATAATTAAATGAAATCCCAACGACTCCCTATGTAATCTCTCAGTTCTTCTGTCAGCTTCTCTTTACTTTTTGCTCTATTTGTCCTGTGAGTCTTGCAACAATATTTTAATGTTGCTCGAAATCAAATTTGAATTCAGTTATTTTGTTGCGAGCTTAGATTTTTTTTTTTTTTTTGTTATACCCAATTTTTCCTTACTTTTTGATTGAAAAAAGGGAGTTTGGTGCATGATATTGTCCAACCATGATAGGAAAATGTATCTTGTCATACATTTTCAAAAGGTAAATTGTCTTGCTTCATTGAAGTAAATACTTAATGGTTGATGAGTAGCATCTTCATACTTTAGGATGAAAGGTTGAGAGAATAGTTATCATAGAGTTAAAAAATATATAATAATAATCTTTCTCTTCTCCCTTTGATGATTGATCATCTTACACCATATTATCTTCTATCTATTTCGGAATATATTTATATTTCAAGTTTCTTGTTATGATTGGAAACTTTTGGTAAGGAGTTGACTGCAATTCAATTGGAAAAGCACCCAATTAGTCACTTCTAATGCTATTTTTCTTGCATCTTGTTGTAATGATGATCGAAAGTTCATATTTTTTAAACTAGCTATGAAGCAATATTCTTTTGTTTGGTTTTCTTGCAATGCTATTTACTTGTGTTGCAAAATTTTCTAGTCCCTTGATAATCTTTGCACTTTATTCTTGTTGTTTTGATAATAGTACTTTAAGGTACTTTGGGATCACATTTTCATTTTTTTTTGTTGCTCATTTTTATTTTATTTTGCTTATGTTATTGTGATGAAATAAAATATGTTTGATATTTTAAAAATATGTTTTGTTTATTGAGGTGATGGTGTACCAATGAGGAGCCATGATGACAACAAGTAAATGATTGTAGAGAGTTATTCACTATGATTTGGAGTATTCAGGGCGGGAATAGACATTCATGGTTGTGATATACAATATTAACATATACATGATAATCCATTCAACCATTAAAGAGCCACTAAATCACAAAATATGCAAGATATACACGAAACCAAACACATAAAAATATTCATTGTGTAAAAATACTAATACAAAAAAAAGAATCAAAAGATACTGCCTATGTTCATTTGTTCTAATTCTCTGCAAGCAAATATTTTTCTCGAACATTTTCATTGAAGGAAGCTTTTCTTGAAACAAGCAGTAAACTGACAGATTTTGTTAAATGGTAAATGAATAATTACAAACATGCATATGATAAAATAGTTAAATTCTCATTTTATAAAAAACCTTTAATTAATTGTAATTTTGTTTAATTAGAAATTTTATATCATTTATAAAATTATTTTCATTTAAGAAGCCATCCCATGTGTACTGTCTAAAATTTTGTATGAATTAAGGTACGTCTATTTGTATTGTCATTTCTATTTTTAAAAGCTTTTCATTTTCAATTTTATGCATGAGTAAAAATAGTGTATCCAACTAGTATCATAAGAGAGTGACTTATGATTGACTTGTATCTTTAATTTTATTTAATTTTCATTTACTCGTTTTAATTATTCGGAATACATATTATTTATTCAATGTATAAGTAATTCATACATATTGTTAAAACTGTGTTACATTGTTTAAGATGATTATATTGAATTCAAATTGTCAATAAAAATATGAATGTATTTAATTATTTGAATAATTCAAATATGATTCTAATTAAATTGGAACTTGCATTTATACACACAATTCTATTTATTATGTGCAAAATTATTATTCACCTTATTCACATAACTTACTTGCTTATCTTCTCCTTGGAATCTACTTTTCTTAACATAGAATCTAACATAACAGAGATGAAAATTAATAGAAATTAGGTGGTAAGCATGTGATGGTCTGATCAAACTAATTAAGGCTAGGGAAGAAATGGGCATGACCATGGCGATCGAATAACAAGTTCAATTGATCGGGATGAGTCGGGTGGTCCTCCCTCTAGGACCAAGAAAGCAATGTTTGTGTAATCCTGAAGTCAACATGAAATGAGTAATTGGACGAAGGCAAGTGAATCTCAATATCAGGCGGCCAAGCCCTTAGATATTGGCCTTGGATTTCTTGAATAAGACCAATCAACAAGTTAAAGCACCCCAAAAAATAAGTTGATCAAACATAGGCTCCCAATAACAACTAACAAGCAGGTAATAACAAGCAGGTAAAACTAAGTCTCATAACCATGCAATTCAAAGCTAGGGTCCGGCTGCACAAGCTAAACTGGAGGGGGACAACCCTCGATGTCTTGTGAGAAATATATATGTTCTACAGTTTAGGGAAAATAATAAGTATATAGGGCTCATTAGGGAATCCTCATGGAGTGAAATCTGTTTTTCCCCAAAAAAATGGGAGAGATAACTCCCATGAATAATAAGTACTATGCAACATGTGGGGTATTCCCTTTTGGACTTTACAAAGGTATCTTAATAAAAATTTATGATTTTTTTTTCATCAGCTCTTGCTCTTGCTCTCTCTCTCTTCTCTTCTCAAGTGTATGTTCCGAGACAAATTTGAGTTCAAGAGCATGTAAATCTCCTTTATAATTACTTAAAGTAAATGAAGATTTACACAAATACCTCTCATTCCTATGTATTTATATTTTTATTATGACACACATATATGAACACGAAACATTGACATAATATGACATGGATATAGAAAAAAATGACACAACTTGGAAACAACATTCTATCTTTATATCACATAAATTAAACTAAAAAGAATTAAATATTTTAAATATGAAAAAATAATAACATTTAAGAATAACAAAATGTAAATAACTATAATATTATTCTTGAGTCAAAATAATAAATAAAGATTAATTAAATATTTTGACAATAATTTCCGCCGTCTCTGACTGACTGGTACGACCGGAGCATGCCATTGAGTGCGGCAATTTCATTTGGCTCTCCCTCTCAATTTCCTTCACCGACCGTCTTTCTGAGCAGGAGCTCGAAGCTCCACTAGCCTATCCTCTTCGCTTCTTCCTCTCTCGCCGCTGTTCTCTCTCTAATGGCCAGAAGATCGGTGAGATACGCCGTGGTGAGTATCCTTACCCCTCTTCTCCTCGACTCTTCTATATTCTTCTTTCTCCACGCACCTTCCCATTTCTTTTCATAATTTCTTCAATCTCATTTCCATCCAGGTTGATGCTTTCACTGACACTCCTTTCAAGGGGAATCCTGCTGCAGTCTGCCTATTGGAAGAAGAAGCCGGAGTGGATGACAACTGGATGCAGAATGTTGCCAAGGAGTTCAATTTATCTGAGACCGCTTTCTTGGTCCCTTCCGCCTCCTCCGTCGCCGTCAGCAAAGTCTCGGCGTTCTCTTATCCCCGTTTTCGTCTCCGGTGGTTCACCCCCGTGGAAGAGGTCAGGATTTAGGCAGTAAAATGGTAAATTTGAAGTTTGAATTTGAGGTCGTAAATCACTAGGTTTTAGCTGTTTTGGAAGTTTCTTGTAGTGGTTCCTTTCAAATGGGCGATATTATGATTGTTTTTTTTTTTGTTTTAGAGACGCTTCATCAACATTTTTGTACGTGGTTGGGAGTTTAGGGAAGAAAAGAGGGAGTTTAGCTTGGACACTATGGGAGTGCGGAATTGATTTGAATATTTTACTCCAAGAAATTATATTCTTCAAAAAAAAAAAAAAAATAAATCTATATACAGAATTCATGCTATATAATTATTTGATTGAGTTGGTCAATAAAGATTATTTCCAAATAACGTGGTGTTTGGCTGCAAAAGAAGATTTACGTTAATAGGTGATGCGTGCTAGAAAATTCGCGGCGGTAGAGTAATGGATTATCGTCTTAGCGTTGTACGAAAATTCAGCACACACTCAGATGAAAATGAATCAAGCTGTAATAACACCAGAAATTTCTACGTGGAAAACCCGTAAAAAAGGAAAAACCACGGGGTCTGGCCCAGTTATAAAAATCCACTATAAGATGATGATTACAGATGTCCCTTGTCCCACAGGCGGGAAAGGGTTACTAGATTTCCACGTTATAACGTTGAGTGATTACGTCTAGTAAGTGGTGGTTGACGGAGGTC
>NEWO01000083.1:1983630-2014968 GCA_003013225.1 Phalaenopsis aphrodite
CTAGATTTCCACGTTATAACGTTGACTGATTACGTTCTGGGTTACTCCTGTATCTGCTTACAACTCTCACTGCATGAGCAATATCCTGCCCCTATTGAAAGCCCTTTTCATCAAGTCCAACCTTGTATCTCTTACTGCCACCAAACACAGTCTTCACCCGGTACACCCACTTGTTATGCAATGACTTCTTTCTTGGTGAAAGTTCTGTCAGCTCCCAAGTCTGATTTCTTAGCAGGGAATCCGTCTCCTCTTTCTTGGTCAGCTCCCACTTGCTCGAATTCTCATCTTGCAAGATTTCTTCATAACGCTATAATTCTCCACCATTTGTCTGTATAAAGTCTGATTTTTCTGCCTTTGGCGCTCTACCACTTTACAAGAAATTGAATTTCTTCTGTTTTCTCATAATACACCTCTGACTCATGTGTTCACGTCTGAGTAAACTTGTAGTCATATATAATGTGTCAGTTTTCTTACCCCGAACCAGTACTAATGCTTCTTTAGTAACCTTCCAGGTGCTATCGGAGAACACTACCGAATGACCAACCGCATTGAGCTGCCCAACAGAGATGAGGTTTTTCTTCGACTCAGGAACGTGCCTGACCTTTTGCAAAGTTCATTTGCTCTTGTTAGATGGGGCAATATTAATGTCTCTCATCCCCACCATGTCTAGAGCTTTTCCATCAGTCAGATATATCTTCTCAAAGTTACCTGCAACATAATTTTGCATTAACTCCTAACAGGAAAATGAATGGAAGGAAACCCCTGATCCAGTACCCAGTCATCAACAAAACTGTGAACTGCCAGCAATAGCGCATCTTGTATTTCTTCAGTTACAACATTAGTGTCATCATTCTCCTTCATAGAATTTTTGCAGTTCCTTTTTATGTGGTCAGCCTTGCCACAATTTCAACAGGTTATCTGCTGATCAGACTTTCATTTTGATCTTCCACGGTTTCAGTTTTTGTGTTGTGATCTCTCTAAAATCAACAATCAGTGCCAAACTTGAACCTGAGGTCTCGTCAAAATTTTTCTTGTGCACCTCCTCAGCCAAAATCAAATCACAAATATCATCATATTTCAGCTTAGATTTACCTGTAAAACTGCTAACTGTCATTCTCATGACTTCTCAACTATTTGACAATGATGCCAACAATATTTGCGCACATATCTCATCATCAAAATCAATTTCAATAAACGACAACTGATTTATGATAGTGTTGAAATTATTCAGGTGTTGAGCAACAAACACACATTCTGTCATCTTCATGTTGAATAACTTTTTTATTAGATGTACATTGTTATTCACCGATGACTTTTCATACATACCTGATAAATTTACAATGAGACCTGCAGTAATCCTGTCTTTGATGACATTGTGGGCAACCGATCTCGATAGGGTTGATCGTATAACCCCCAGAACCTGTCGATCCAACAGATTTCATTCCGCCTCATCCATCTTTTCTGGTCGTTTTCCCAGTAACAGAAGATGAAGTTTCTTTCCATAGAGGTAGTATTCTATCTACATCCTCCAGTAAGCAAAATCTGTGTCATTGAACTTTTCGATCCTCGATGTCATCACTTCGTCTTCGTCCATCGTTCTTCCTTAGATCTGAACTGAAGACTCTGATACCAGTTGTTGTGAAAAACAACGACAATAAATTGAAAAATGGAATTAGAAAAATTGCAGACAAAAAAAACACCAGAGCGAAACACAGATTTACGCGGTTCGACAAATTTGCCTATGTCCACGAAGCTACAGAGGATTTTATTTCTTCGAGGAATTACACCGTCGAGCACCTCGACGTTTACAAGAAAATTTTTATTTTCTTCTCTCCATTCCTCTCTCTCTCTTCCTCTCTCTCTTACCTCTCAAGATGCTTGGCTTGGTTTTGCTTGACTTGCAATTTTTTTAAACCAAAAGAGACTATTTATAGAAACTATGAGAGCGGTAGGTGGGAGGTGGTAGGTAAGTGGTAGGTGGGATGTGGTAAGTGAGCGGTAGGTGAGATGTGGTAGGTGAGCGTTATGTTGGATAATTAAGAAGCTAATTAAATTCGGTGGACCGGGTCTCCACATTACCCAACAAAAGATTTATGCCTCCTACGCGGATTTCGTTTTTTTTTTTTTTGGCTGGATTTAGGTGAAGACCAGTTTTAAATCTTATTAAAAGTCCCAAACACCCCTTAAAGCTGGTAACACTCTTACATTTGATTGATATTTCTATAGAAATGGGTACAAAATGATTTAGTTGAATCTATTAAAATACATCATTTATATATTTAACATCTAAAATCACTATTTATTTAACATAACACTCCATTAACTTCAAATAATTGCCTTCACAGAATCCTCGTTAGATGACAAAGAGACAAGGGAAGTCACGATGGAATCTCATGGGGAATGCAGGCCGGCGTCGTGCAAATTAAGAACGAGACAAAAAGTCATGTTGGAATCTCGTTGGAAAGGTTATCAAAGGGATTGATGGCTTGTGGATGGTGAAGAGGTGAGAAAGTTGAGACAAATTCTTATTGGGAGGAAAACATGGAACATTGCAGTGTGTGGATGATGAACAAGATGGTGAAGTCGCAATGGGGGGATCAACAATGTGTGATGTATGAATGAGATCTTGCTGATGTGATTTTAAAAAGAGCAAAGGAGGGTGTAATTTCCATTGTTATTTAAAAATTTTTAGTGTTATATGAGTAAAGTTTGAAGTTTAAGTGTGACGTATGTAAATGGTGTAGTTTTGGAGAATTGCATACCTCTAACGTATGCAGAGCTGCGTACGTCGGTAAGTTATAGAGAGAGTATTGGGGAGTTATATCCGCGTTATACCCCCTGTAACCTCACTGTGACCTGCCTGTAATTATTAAGTTACGCGCTTCTATTTTCATATATTGTAAGTTACAGGTAAGTTACATGTATGTTACAGAGAGGATACAGAGGATATAACACAGATGTAACCCTCCAATACTCTCTCTGTAACCCACCGACGTACGCAACTCTGCATACGTTAGACGTACGCAAATATTTCTAGCAGTTTTGGGTGCTTGATATCTCTTGATAATTTTTATTTATGTTAATCTTCTGGGAAGTAAAGCATTACACTTTTATCCTTGGCAAACATCGTTTGTTTACACATGGTTAATTGAAATCTAAGAGATCTTTAAAGACAAAATTGGAAATATGCTTGGTGCTTTTCCAATTTTTACTTAAAATTTCAGCATTAAATATGTGATATTTATTAAGATTGTTTTACTACAATACAAACATTAGAGAATAATTTAGTTATAATAAAAATACTATAAATATGTATTTATTATTTATTAAGAAATTTGGCATTTTGGGATCTGGTAAAGGAACCCTCCCTAATTGGGATGTATTTCTCTTTGTGCTAATTCACTTCCATGACACTTGAAAAGAAATTGTAGACTTATGGAGCTGTAGGCGTGTGATAAACAAGAATGAATCAGTTAGATGTCCCACATTATCACATTATTTGCACGGTAATTGTTACATGTAAATGTTGTAGTCTGTGATTATAGGTACGTCTTCCATTTCCTTAGAAGAATATTAGTGTAATACAAGGGCTAGCAAGAATTATGTGTTTACCCGACAACTTGCGTTTGACGAATTTGTATTTGTCAGAACATGATACCATGCTATCCGTGGACTAATAAAATTGCAAAAAATTGGAATGTGTCCCAGATATTCTTGGCTAAATTTACTAATTAAGTTACAAGGGAATTATTATGAAACTTTTAAGACAGTTTTTTCAGTTGTAAGAGGCAATATTTGTAGCCTTATGAAAAGAACTGCATTTAATTGTCCAATTGCTTTAATTTTTCTAGTGCAGATTAACAAGACGTATTTTACATTGTGATGAAAATATCTTTCTTGTTAAGAAAAAATGTCTTGCATACTGAGAATAATTTAGCTCGGGTTATCTTCATTCAATTTTTTAGTTTTTATTTATTTTTTATGTCAGGAATTATTGTGTAGCAGATGTTGCTGGCCATTACGTTGAAAACCAACGTTTGCACTTATTATATTATGGATCTTTGTTCTATATTGGTATGATTTACTCTTTGTAGGTCAAGCTTTGTGGGCATGCAACGTTGGCATCTGCACACTTCCTTTTTATGTCTGGTTTGGTAAAGAGCGAGATAATAGAGTTTGATACTGCATTTGGAATTCTGACTACCAAGAAAGTGCATGAATTCAGGAAATTGGATTCTGCAGAGCCTTACCCAAATGGTAATGGAGAAAGTTTTTCTATTGAGCTTGACTTTCCCTTAGTTCAAGTTGTAGATTGTGTGTCTGAAGAAATCCCATCCTTTCCTGAAACTTTGAAAGATTTGCCTATTGTGGATGTCCACAAAACTTCCTTTGGAGACCTTCTTGTAAGTCGCCTTTTTTCTTCCTATTCTCTTAAATTATTTGGATTCACTTTTGTGAAGCACTTCATTTTCATAAATTTTTGCATAAATATTATGCTCTGGTCATGAAACTAACATTAACTCTTAGTTTTCTTCACTCGATCTTTGTAGTTGTAATAGCATTTTTAACCTTTAAAATAATATGGTGGATTTTTAAGATAAGAAGTTATTGATGTTAACAAATTGCTAAGGGGGGAGATTTGAAATAGATTGTACATACATAATGAGAGTTGTTGGTAGAATGAAGAGTTATAAAACATTAGTTTGAAAAAGAAATGTGTTTTAAAAGATTGAAAAAATTACTATTGACGCATATAATAATTATAAGAAAGCTTAACTTTTTATAAAGAGGGTAGGTAGTATGGAAAACACAATATAACTTTTGATGACCAGGTACTGAAGATGGGAAAAGTGAAAAGTGAGTGTATCTAGTGCATGGCACTTTTAATAAAAAAATTTGGAAATGGGATGATGATGTACAACCTTACCCCTTAGATGTGTAGAAATGTTATGTGACTTGGAACTTGGGCCTCCCGGCTATATTAGAGGCAACTTAACTACTACTTAGCTATGAGAAGATATAGGAGATCTAAAGACCATGACAATATTAGATGTATTCAAAATTAAGATAATAAAATCTTAGTTAGAGATATATATGCTAAAGATGGAAGTGAACCTTCGAGAAAATTTAAAGGGGAATTTGTGGAAGAAAGTATTTTAAAATAATAATGGAAGATTTACAAATATATCAGTTATTTCTTATGTGTTTATATATCTAAAGCCTGGACTTCAATTTTACATATATAACACTTTACTCATGCGTGAAACTTTGTGTTTCACTTTTTAAAAGTTCTAATAGTGGTCTTTTTTTATGGTATATAAGATTTGGGTCGTATAAATGTAAAAAAGCAAAGTTTAGGTGTTAGATATGTAAATACATAGGAATCTGGTGGCATGTATGTAAATGCCTTAATAATAAATTATGTTGAGGTATAATATATATTGATCCAAAAAGTGAATGGGTTAGCTTTACGAAGTGCGCATAAAGTTAAAATTTTGAGTCTATATATAAGATACTTATTGAGATTTGATGAGAGGTAAGTCATAACTGCATTGTTTAGGTTAATAAATCTTTTCAATGGGATTTTAAAGATTGAGAGAATGTCAAATGATTAGAGAAGAATTATTTTGATACTAATATTCAGTAACAAAGGACATGTTTAATATTATTATAGTTTTAGAGGGATCAAATTTGTGGGTCATAAAACAAATTTATCAAAGTGATAAAAAAAAAAGTTAAAAAAAGTGCGTTGGTATCCAAGTACTAATTTGCTATTATGCCAAGAAGATCTACTCTAAAAACAAATTTTGGCATAAGGCAAGTAATAAAAAAACATGGATAACAAAAAAAAAAGAGGATATTCATATATTTTTTAATAGTTTTGAGAAAATTTATCACTAATATTACTAGAAATAATTTGATGAGCACTAATAAAAAATGTGAACTACATGATGAAGCCATGAAAGTAGTGCATTATAAATGATTGATTAGTATTATAAGTGCTTGTAGAGCGACTAAATAGGCTATTTTTGGCAGGTTTACATCTAGAGTCAATATTAAGTTTATATCTTTTATTTTAGTTATGGAGATACTTATAAGAATATTAAAAGTTAGAAATTGTGGTGGCTATTTTTTGTGGTGGCTATTTTTTCTGTAGATGCATAGTTCTAGTATATGAAAAATATGTTGAATTAAATGAAAAGTTGAAATAATGTCAAACATATTAGAATTTGAAGGGCTTTAGGATTATTAGGTTGAGGATTGTGAATATAATATATAATGTTAGCAATGGTAACATTAATAATTATCAAACAATTTTTTAGGAGAAATGAACTCATCTATCTTACTGATTTGTAGACGGGCCTAAGTATGCAGACAAGATTTTGTAATAAGGAAATAAATTAATGAAAATAATATACCCAAATATGAGGGTATCTTTCTAATATAAACTCCTAATAGTAAAGGTTGTACCTAATAAACCAACACTACTAAATATGCTTAAGGTAAAGTATATTTATTTTACTTCGAACTCCATTTTGTTACATAAATAAGAAAACAAGAAGTGCCTTTGAGCCTTTGTAAAAATGTTTTTCGCTTGTTTAGACTTGCAGACATGAGTTGTTTTCTTGTAATAGAGCATCTCATATGACTTCACAATGTATTTTAATTCATTTAATTTGTTTATGAAACATAGGATTGTTGTCATTTGGCAGTGTAGATGATGGCGTGGCTATCATGATATAAACTAATTGGTGAAATAATAGGGAAACTAAACTCCCGTAAACGAGTTTTAATCCACGTTGTTTATTATACGGAACGAGCCTTTGATTAATCAACTTACCTACTAATCTTTATTATTGATTTGGATCATCAAATGGTTTATAATCATTCAACATGGTCAAAGTCTCCATGGGAATATCAACGTACTTATGACGTAAGATCCTTTTTCTTCATGGTCAGTAGAATATTCTCTTTCTAAAAAGGATATTCCCTTTTTATTATATGCAAATTTATTTCTTAAAAGGTACCAAAATCATTTTACATCTTGGCTAACAAAGTACTTTTGCACAGAGTTCTTTATCTAAAAAATATTGTAATGGTCACTTTGAAAGAAGATGTCAATCTAAATTGCTAGTATAATAGAAAATGCCTAATTATGATTGATGAATATGGAATGATCTGCAGTGCTACATGGAATATCAATCTTAACTAAACTATGCACTGTTTATCAAACTAGATTGGTGGACTTTGTTTAAGTCTATAAATAAGTTTTTTTTAAGTAGGCATATATGGTTCTCCTCCTAAGTGGCATACCTTGAGAGGCTGCTTTATATAGATAGCTTCATACTGGACATCATAATGGAAGTCATTACTTTCATCTTTTTCAAGCATAGTATAACATTGATTGATGGATATAAATGACTTGATTTATACTATGTTTAGGCATGAAACTAGGTAGCCTGTATCAAAATGGTCAACACCATGGACCAGGGTGAATTCTTTGGCTACCAATCAAAATCTATAGCAATAAATCTATCCTTCAAGCTGAATTTAATTGTAAACATCCATCAACATGCACCCAAGTGGTGGGACGACCCGATTCCAAATATAGCGATTGATATGATCTTATATTTCAACATCGATTTCATATTCTTATGAAGGATGTTCTAGCACTTCTTTATATGCTATGAAAATAAATAAAAAAAGGATATAGACAAGGAAATGCACAAAGCAAAGTGGATAATTGATCAATTGATATATATAAAATTCAATATGTTGAGCATTATGTTGCATTTTGTTTCTCGAAGGCAAATAAAAACATGTAGGCTAGATGGCTTATCGAACGGTGGATATTTAGTTGAATTTAATAATGTGATAAGAAGTTTTATTTTGGATGGAGGTTAAGGATGATGAGGATGTACCTGCCAAAGTAAGTTAAAAGAGAGCTGGTGGAAGAGGAACATGGTGCAAGATAGCCATAAAATTGAAGTTAGAAAAGAAACAGTTTTATCATGAAAATGGTATTTGCGAAAATGTACACGCATCATATAAGTGAATTATGAAACTTAAAACTTTTTGAGTATGAGTAGCGAAGGAAGGTATACTGATTAACACTAGATATTTTACGTAGTGAGTGAAAAGCGTGAATAGAACACGTACAACTAAAGATTCATGGTGCAAGGGAAATACCATCTTTATTGGGACAAAGAGTGGAGATGAGTGAGATGTGGTTTTGAATAAAGAAATTGGTTGACAACTTAATGGTGATACACTTTACCCCAAACCCAACATAGTTGAGTAGAAATATTCAGATGAAATACTAGTGATATCAAGAAGGTGGCAATTCTTTTTTCATACAACAACAATTCTAATGAGAGGTGCAAGAGCAAAAAAAATAGATGAATAATTTCATTAGCAGAATAGAAGATTTGAAATTGATATTACATGGATTTGAATGCTTTATTGATACACAATTTTTTAATAGGTCAAAAATTGAAATTTAATTTTATAAGAAGTTTAAAAATATATGAAAATTATAGATTGACATTTGAGCAAATAAATCCATATAGCTTGTGAAATCATCAATAAAGGTGTCAAATAGCATTAGCCTAGATGAGTTAGAAGAATTGTACTAGGACCTCGTATATTCAAGTGAATTAACTTAAAAGGACACAAATAATGACTAGCGGTCGAGAATGTAAATGACACATTATAGTGTTTACCCAACCCAAACACATATAATTGATTTTGATAACATTCAAATACGTTTGGAAAATATCCTAAAGTCTACTAAAAGGAAGATGACTACACTGTCAATTGCAATGAAAAGCAGTAATGGTGGTAAGAGTGGAACTGTGGTATTAACATCTATTATTAGTTAGTCGGCACCACCATTTTCAATGCTTACACCAATCATTTTCTGTGAGCTAAGATCCTAAAACATAATTGGAGAGATATAGTAAGATAGTAAATATTTAACAAATTTATTTAATTTATGGAAATCATAAAACATTAAAGAGGAATAAAATTTTTGGAGGAGTCATGACGATTGCATTGAGATGGGGAAGGGTGATCCATTAACCATAATCATGGAAGGGGAACTTGCGCAAAGGGAAAATTTTGTGTTTTCTTGTCTATGGGAAAATCTCTTGAATTTAATATTCCATAACATAAATGAGGAGATAGGTTTAGTAAATCTATAAGAGGAAATAACTTTTGAAGCAAATGTAGAGGTTTGAATTTGCTGAATCTAATAATGATAAAATTAAAATGAGTAATAGTAGTGAGAGAACCATCAAATGGAAGAGATGCTCCAAATGCATATTGAGCAATAGAAGGATAACTAAATTTAGCCCAACATTATTTTAAAGGATGATTGATGTAGCAAATCTATCGGGGAAAATGCTTTTAAAGCAAATGCATATTTCCACTTCAAGATGTAGCAAATCTATAGGAGGAAATAACTTTTGAAGCAAATGTCAAGTTTTTTTAATCAAATAATGATAAAATTAGAATGAGCAATAGTAGTAAGAGAACCATCAAATGGAAGAGATGCTCCAAATGCATATTGAGAAATAGAAGGATAACTAAATTTAGCCCAACATTGTTTTAAATAATGATTGAGATGTTCCAAAATGAGAGCATGGAGGTTGGTTAGATTTCCCCATGAACATTATTTATTCGACCTCCACATTCACTTCTTCCTAGATGCTCTATATTAAGGGTATTCTTATTAGAAGATGATGGAGAAGGAGAAGGAGAAGGAGACGATAATTCAATGACTTGAAGAATACAGACGAGAGTTGTTGCAAGATTGGGAAATAAAAAATCGCCGGTTAGTTGAGATTGCACATGTTAGAGGGATGAATAAAGGCCAAGAAGTTTGAAAACTATTAATTCTTCGTGATGTTGCCATCAAACATTAGGATCAATGGTAAAAGGCTTGTTGTGAAGCAACTCATTACACTTATCTTGTATGTTAATATGGTATGCTTGAATGAACAAATCCTTTTGGCAAGGAGAAAATAAGTCTGAATATAAGGTACATAATCTTGAGTTATTACTTTCCTAAAAGTTTAAAAATAGAAAACATCTCACAGTACCTTGGCAGTCTCATGAAACATTACTATGGAGGCAATAAATTTAATATTCATTCAAGAAGAACATAATTAGATGCTTGCCCTTTGGAGAACTTGATATTATCATTAGCTGGAGGAGAAGTATTGATGTGATATTTGTTTGCTATGAGATGTAATAAGAAAATGAAAGTTCTTGATATTGGTATCATGGAATTTGATATAGATCCCCATAATAGAGAAAGGCTTCACACCATTTTTAGGAGTAAGAGAAGCCATAATACTATGTAAGATAGAGTCTAAGTAAAAGAGAAAGCATCATATTGTTATTGATAGAGTGTTTAAGAGTAATGTTGGGGGCTAGTTGGGCATCAAACAATGAATGAAGTTGACGTGCGAGGCAATGTGATAAAACAGGTGTAGATGATTATTCAACATTCGAGTTCAGAGAGATTTCACAAAAATATCGAACAAGTTAATGTTGCCTAAAAATTTGGTGTTTGCAACAACCATAGCAATGCGTATTGAATGCATGTGTTGATCGAGCAAATGTGGGCGTTAACTTAAGAGGCTTGCAATGCACTTAAATGGGGTTATGCGTGAGCAAAAAGAAAACGTGTTGGCATCATGAATTAAGACGCTAATAATTAGAACACGATCAAGGGAATACAATCAATGATGTGGGATTTAGAAGTTTTAGTGTGGGCGAGTTTATATGGGATTGGGAGGTGGCTTGGGTTTTCTTGCTCTATACCATGTTGAGAGGAGAAATGTTTGTCTTATTGACTTGTTGGAGAGTTACTAAATAAGCATATAAGATGAATAATGAAATAACTAAATAATAGTATCCCCAAATAAGAGGATATCTTATAATATCCTTTCAATATTATGAGTTATACCTTGTAAACTAATAATAACAAATATTATAACATCAATATTACTAGTCGATGAAGTGATGTACGTATGATAGGTTTAATGAACTTATATCTATTATATAGAAGAATGATATCATTTATCATATGCATCCATTTTTATAATTCCTTTAGTTAAGATTGAATGATTATAATAGACAAATGTCCTAGGCGTATTTAAGCAAAACAATATGTTGAGATACTTTTAAATAAGTATTATAATTCTACAATTATGTTTGCTTTATCAAGATTCAAGTGTTGGGCAATATATTAAAAAGACTTGCTGGGCAATATAAAAATCATCGATAGTCGAGTAGGGTATGGAAAAAAAATGTCAAAACAATATTTGTTTCCTGGAAAAATTTCAAGGAATGGATCCATGAATGATTAATATTCTAGAAAGACACAATTTACATGGAAATACCATTCGTTAAAGATAAGGGGGTATAATTTTTGATAATTTTGAGTTGCACAATGAATGATAGAAAATGCACTTATAAAAATAAAAACACAGTTACATGAAAAGAAGTGCACAAAGGTCTATGTAAATTGTGTCTAGCATCCTATGCAACAATTAACAAGAAAAAATCATCATGATGACCTCATTTAGTTGAATAAAATTAATGATGCTGGTGACTTTTTGAAAAACTTCCTCACATACTGATAACAAAAGATATATTGATCATCAATATGAACTTGGCTTTATAAACTAATGATGGCAAGTCATTTGACTATAATAAAGTGCCTATTTTTCAATAAGTAATGCTTTTGCTGTGTTGACCTAATTCTAAAAATTAAGAAGCAACGCTTCTAAAACTTTCTTAAATTGCATTGTAATTTTGTGAAATATCTTAAAAAACTTCATTTTCATATAGGTAGAACTCACTTCTGGGAAGGAACTTGCTGATGTTAAACCAAATTTCGTTGAGCTAAAGAGATGTGCTGGAAGGGGGGTCATTATGACAGCTCCTGCTCCTCCTGGTACTGGATTTGATTTTTTTTCCCGCTTCTTCTGTCCAAAGTTGGAAATTAATGAGGTATTGAAGTTTCTAAGGTTTTGCAAATTTTTTTATGGATGAATGATATTTGTATCATTAGTTTCCTTGGTTTCCACTCGCAGCATCTTTTTAAGGTTTATTTTATGCCAATTCAGTTAAAACTACTTTTTCCCACAACTTCTAGCATTTTATCTACAGTCTGCCCTTTGAATTACACCTAGCTCTCCGTCTTACATAACCTTTCTATTTAAGTTTATCTTTTATAAACCCATCTTTCCCAATTCTATGTTTTTTAAATGTAATTTTTTTTCACATTTTTATAACTAGCTTTATCCGATTCTCTGATGTTCAGATGTGGTCAACTAAAATCACCCTGGATTTTAAAACTATTATTATAGGCTGAATGCATTCAAATAATTTCCTTGCATGATATTATACTTTGATATGTATTCTTGGCAGCAATTGATTTAAGCTAAATGCGTTCTAATATGATCTATTTACAAGGATCCTGTCTGTGGGAGTGCACACTGCGCATTAGCACCCTACTGGAGTAGGAAACTGGGAAAGCTCAATCTTATCGCTTATCAGGTACTCTTTATTTTTAAGAAACTCCTCTTAATCCTGATATACACCTCTATGGTAATAGAAGGAAAGGGAACTCTCATTAGTGGTATTGCAACTGAACTCATGATGCACATTTTGGTTAAATATGGGACCATTAGCTCCTTTGATAATTTCTTTTTTTTTAAAGTGCAATGAGCTCTCCAATGGTTGAAGCACACTTCCTAGTCATCATTGGCTTCCAATCCACCTCAATGCTTTTTATGAATCCTTTGTGTTCAACTCCATCCAACTCCAAATTACCTAGAAATAGGCCTAGTTTTCAAATCTTGTTTTCCCTAACATTCTAAATCCTTGGGTGTTTTAAGTAGTGTAGCCTAAGTGTTTGCCCTATGAAGAAAATGCTCTATGCTGATTTGGTCATATGTCAACCTTTGTGGGTAAGATTATGGACAAGCCCCCAAAAAGTACTCATTTAGAACGTCTTAAGAATTTCATTATATATTTCAGTCGCCCTAGATTTTTTATGTATAGAGAGTGGGGGGTATCTTATATTATATAAGATAATTAAAGTTGTATTATTTCTAGAGGTGTTAAATTGAGTTTCCGAGTCTGGTTCCGCTCTATCCCGAAATTGATCCGACTCGAAATTGCTTTACCCAAACCCTTCCCGTATATTAAGCAAGTCAGAAAGTTCAACTTGAACCTGAACCCCTAATAACCTGTTTAACAAAGGCGGAATAACTATTCGGGTCGATTTTGGGTCAGCGCGTTGAATTCGGGTCAATTTTGAGTTGGCGGGTCAACCCAAAAATTAAGAGGTTCGCGATTTATTTTGGTCAATCGTTAAGATATAGGGGCATGCTTCTACCAATGCAGAGTTCATCGCACTTACAAAAATAAGGAAAAATGAAAAAAAAAAACAAAAAAGGTTTTTTGACTTTATGTTTTGGGGGCAACAGCTAGATTAAAACTTTGATATTTGCTTTTCGAGGCAGGCCTCTCCAAGGAGTGGAATACTTGATCTACAAGTGGATGAGGGTAGAAATCGAGTTCTGATGCGAGGAAAAGCTGTGACTACTATGGCAGGATTTCTAATGGTCTGATGCTTTGTTGCTTGCTCCACCCCTTGTAATTGAGACTATGGAACCGAATAATGTGGACGGTTTCATTTTGGAACGAGTTGTTGCAACTCTGATTCAGAAATGAAATAATTAAGATTTACATAAATACGATATAGTTTTTATATTCTTAACATTTATATTTTTGTAAATGCCCCATAATTTTTAAAAAAATGTAAATACTTCTAATGCTTCAAATTTATATTTTTATAACTTAAAATGATACAATTTATTAATCATGATTAGTGTGGCAAATGTGCATTCCAGGATATGTAAAACTCTTTAATAAGTAGATGACACATGGGTCTTACTTATAAATTACAAATTAAAAACTTAAGCAAATTTTAATTTCATAATGACAAATTAAGCTTCATATATAATAGACGATCAACAATAAGGCAAGCTTGCCCATTGAGGTCACACCAAAACTTTGTCGTTTTGTAACTAATTTACAAATCTTATATATATATATATATATATATATATATATATATATATATATATATATATATATATATATATATATATATATATATATATANTATATATCTATCTATCTATCTATCTATCTATCTATCTATCTATCTATCTATAGGCACATGGCGCGGGCTTTTATATATATAGGCACATGGTGCGAGCTCTCGAGTCGGATTGTGCATGAGAAATCGATATTTGAGCCTCTACCAAATATCGATTTCCTGATATATATATATATATATATATATATATATATATATATATATATATATATATATATATATATATATATATATATATATATATATTATAGCATTTCTCAACTTATAACTCATTTTTATAGCAAATTGATATCATAAATAATTTTTTTTCTTATAATACATCAATGATTACTGATTCAATTCCGAAACGATTGCTAGAGAGCTACAATAAAATAACTATATATAAATATAACTATATATATATATATATATAGTCCTACCTTCTCCTCCTTTTAATTTATATATTTAATTAATTATTTTAATACACTTTATATTTTCAAAATCATATTAGAAATTTAAATTCCCTTCCATCACTGCATGCTTTGGTAAGTGGAGTTGGAATTAAGAAAAGCTACAATTTATTAGTTCAAGGCTGCATTAACATTTAATTATTTTTTTAGATTTTTTTTTAGCTTTTACCTTGGCAAGTAATTTGAGTTTTACAACTTCAACTTGTTTAATAGTTTTTGAAAATTGAAGAAGACCAAAAGATCTATCAAATGTATTTGTAAAACTTTGTTCAAACCTAAACCTCAGGTCTAATTCAAATAGAACCTAATCTAAAACTTTAGGTCTAACTCATCTTAAGGTCAAACCCTAACCATAGGTCCAACATATATTGGACCTAACCTAAAACTTTAGGTCTAACTCATCTTAGAGCTAACCCTAACCTTAGGTCCAACCTAAATTGGACATAATCTAAAACTTTAGGTCTAACTTATCTTTAGACCTAGCCCTAACCCTATGTCCAACCCAAATTGGACCTAACATAAACCTTAGGTATAACTCATCCTAGACCCAAACCTAACCCATCTTCTAGGTCTAATCCAAATCAGATCTAAACCAACTCTTAGGTCTAATTCATCTTAGACCTGACTAATCTCCTAGCTATATCCTAAACTAGACCTAGCCCTAACCCTTTAGGTCTAATCAACATTAAACCCAGTCCAAACTCTAGGTCTAGTCAACATTAGATCTAACCCTAAACACTAGCTCTAAACAAACATAGACATAACACAACCCTTCCAGGTCTAACCCATATTAGACCTAAACCCTAACCCCCTTGGGTCTAACCCTCATTAGACCCAAATATCAACCAACCCGACCCAAACATCTTAACCTAACACTAGGTTCAACCCAAATTGTACCTAACCTAAAACATTAGGTCTAACTTATCCTAGACCTAACACTAACCCTAGGTCCAAACCAAATTGAACCTAACCTAATCCTTAGGTCTAATCAACTCAGACCTAACTTAAACCTTGTTCAACTAACATTAGAAAGCATGTATACAAATAACCCAATTAAATCTTCTTCTCGCCATGCCATGCCATTCAATCTGCCGAGAGTTCATAAAAATAGCATTTCCACCCGAATTTAAGCAGCCATCCAATTATGCAGAACCCAAAGCAAAAAATAATAATAATAATGCCAGAAACAGCGACATTGTACACATACAAATAGGACACAACAAAGCAAGGATAAATAAATTCTTGTTCTACGTACTATCTATATCGAACAGCAAAAGAGAAATATAACTTAACAATATAAAACATTTCACAACTAAATACAAGAGGCACACATCCCCCATTAAGCTAGCTAGCGTGTGCTCTCCAGATTCTGCACCTGCGAAATTGCTTTCAATTTCTTGTACATTTCAGATGAGCTCAAGGAGAAATCAGACATGGACCTAAAAAGCTCAGGCAAATGAGTCTTCAAACTTCCAAGAGTTTTCTCTCTAACTTGTTTGCATGCCTTCTGATGTGCCTGAACATCATCTTCCAACTTGGTTTTCAACGAATCCACCAAAAACTTCCTCTCCGTCACAGGGTCCTTCATATTCGCCATCTCCATGTTATCCGTCTCACCCTCAGTTGAAGCTGCTGATCTTCTCTGACTATACTTGTGGTGCCAATCTTCGAAAGCTCGAAGCTTTCTCGTGTACTCTCTCCGTGTCTCCTCACATTTCTCTTTCAATTTAAGTTCCTCCTGTTGCAGAACTATAATGGTCTTTATGACAGCGGAAAAGCTTAAAATGGCGCTCTTGGCTAGATCATCTGGGAGTTTTTCTAGGAGGTCATTCCATGCATAGAGAAGGGTCTGGATTGGGGGATGATGGATCCTTGGTGGGGATGAGACTTTCTCCTTAAGGCTGCTTTCTATTGGTATGAGATTCAACTTCAGCCAGCTATTGAGGGCTTGGATGTACTCTTTCTGGTGGCTCACCAGCTTCTGAAACTGGGAATGCCACTCCTTGGCAACATCGTATAGCTGCAGGGTACGTTCGTAATGATGCTCGCTGGTCTCCATGGGTGCGTTTGAGATATCGAGAACTCTGAGGTCGATGACAACTTTAAGCTGGCTATCATGATGGAAGAACATGGCCTCCCACATTTTTCCCATTCTGTGCAGAAAATTATGCAAACATGATCAGTTGTATGCAAGAACATATGGACAAAAAACATGAATACTTTCAATAGAAGACATTTGTAGTAAAATTTACCCATCAACAAGGTCAACTAGTCTCGGGTAAAGCTGGTTGTCACGTAAATGTTGAATTTCTGAGACCGTGGAATCCATTGACTGCATGTCGACGATGTATCTGGTGTGCAAATGGCTGACAGCTGCCTTGGTCTTCTCAATTGTTTCAGGATTGACACCACGCTTCTTTTGCTTATTCAACAAAGAAACCTTCCTCTGGTACTCAATTTTCATAAGCTCTCCTGCCTGGTTTTAACAAATTTAAAACATCATTAAGTTTGGAAAAATAACTTAAAAAAAAAAAACAGCCTTTTGCAATGACAAAAAAATAAAACCAGTTGCGTGTGGGAGATGCATAGTAAATAACCATACACTAGTAGAATAGAAAATAACTACAGACAAACTCAACATTCAGAGAGCACACACAACACATGAATATTCCATTTGTAGCATAACAAAGCTGCCCAGATCTCAGCTAGAATATTACCGAGAGCTTCTGTCCACTTGGCTCAACAATTTTTCTCAGTTTTGATAGAATTCTCTCAACATCCTAGCAGCCCTATTGGAATTCTTCTTGATAAAATTGTAATCCTCTAGTAATTCTCATGCTCGGCTTATCCTCCACAAGCCTTATCATTGAATCACTGATCTGTTAATCATACTCCCCTTCTTTAGAAGACAAACTGAAGGAGGGAGAACAGCTCAGTTTCTTTCTTTCAGGACGAAACTGATTGGATAAGCTTTGGAGATTACCTACTCTTCGTTGTTGATTCACTGAAGCACCTTAGAAGTTCATCATGGTACTCAATAATGTTATTTTGCCATCTTTTCTATCTAATCATTCAATAATTTAGCATTCCTAGTTTGTCACATATTCAGATTAAGATTCTTACTTTCACTGAGCTTAATTTGGCTATTAATGATTCTTAATGCCTGAAGATAATTTGATAATATAACACATTTAGAATAATTCTAGTTGTATGAAATTGACATAAGACTTAAAAGATATTATCATGATATTCTTGACACTTCTCCAATTAAACAGTTAATCATAATACCAAAAATTATATCCATTTTTAAATCTATATATTTTTTATAATAAATCCTCAAGTTTTACGAATGTCATTTATAACAATCTTTGATTTTATCCATACTTTCAATCACATAAATTGTTTTAAGAAACCAAATGCTCCAGCTAAAATAACTCAAATACATGAAATTTAAATCCCACATGTGCTCCACCGAAATAATTTAAGTATTTTAAATTGAGCGGTAAAAGAATGTTGTGCGTGTTAAAATAAAGTATTTTCACTAAAATCACTCCTATGCGTACAAAATTTCTTTTCAAAAAGTCTACACCGATTTTAAAGTTATAAAATTTCTATGATGAAATCAAACTCAAGATAATTATGTAAGCTCTCAATCGAGCTGTCATGTTTGAGCTGTCATGTTTATAGGCCAGAGTTGTGAGCCCCACCAAACTGATTCTTCTCCTCACATGGACCAGTGTTGACGATTCTAGAAAATTTAATAATAAATGTTCAAATCATAAAGATAAGTAATTCTCAATTCAAGCCACCTAGTCCGATCCTCCTCATTATAAGGACAAGTGTCGACATGACTTATATCCTAGAAAACCTAAACTAACAACCTCAAATGCCCTTCAAATAAACAACAACAACAACAACAACAAAACCTTTATCCCACTAAGTGGGATCGGCTACATGAATCATTTTTTCTCAACTGTGCGCTATTTAGTGTCATATTTTCATTTAATTCTAATAAATTAAGATCTTTTTTATACAATCTGTCCAAGTTTTCCAAGGCCCACGTCTGTCTTTCTTAACATAAGTCGAATCTAAAACAACTACTCTCCTAATCAGATCATCAGATGGTCGACGTTTAATGTGACCAAACCATCTAAGATGACTCTCTTTAATTTTGTACATCATTGGAGCTACACCAACCCTATCATGGATATATTCATTTCGCATATTGTCTCTAAGTGTAAAGCCACTCATCCACCTGATCATTCTCATCTTAGCAACACTTAACTTAGTTTTATGCTTCTCTTTTAAAGGCTAATATTCAGCGCCATAGTGCATTGCAAGTCTCACCACTGTCTTACAAAATTTTCCTTTCAGTCTAAACGATACTTTTCTATCACACAGTGGGCCCGAAGCATTTCTCCACTTCAACCAACTAGAATTCTACTAATAACATCCCCATCTATATCACCATCACTTTGAATAATAAACCTGAGATATCTAAAGCGTTCACAACTTTTAAAAATTTGATCACGAATAGTTACATTTCTGTCACTACGGCAACTACAACAAAAATTACATTCCATGTATTCAATTTTAGTTCTACTCAAACGAAGTCCTTTACACTCCAATGTAGACCTCCATAATTCAAGTTTCTTGAGCTTTCTCTCTCGTCTTATCCACGAGAAGGATGTCATCGACCAAAAACATACACCAAGGTACATTCTCCTGTAAATGTCCAGTAAGACCATCCATAACTAAAGATAAAAGATAAGGGCTTAAAGCCAATCCTTGATGTAATCCAACAGAATTAGGAAAATATTTGGTCAATCCCTTCCTATTCGAACACAAGTAACTGCTCTAGTATACATATCATTAATAACTTGAAGATAAGTTATATCAACACCTTTCTTCTCAAGAACTCTCCAAAGTATATCTCCTGGAACCTTATTGAAAGTTTTTTCTAAATCAATATATGTAGACCCTCCTTATTAAACTTCTCCATCAAACCTCTCAAAAAATGTATAGCTTTCATGGTAGGCCTGCCCAGCATAAATCCAAATTGATTATGAGAAATCTTTGTAATACGTCTTAACCTATTTTCAATTAACCTCTCCCATAATTTTAAAGTATGACACATCAACTTAATTCCTCTATAATTTGCACACTCTTGTGCACCCCCTTTATTCTTAAAAATAGGAACCAAAATACTCTTCCTCCACTCCTCAGACGACTTCTTAGTTTTCCTCACCTACGAGGTCTACAATAACAAAATTCACAAAAAGTTCCTTAATTTTGGTCATTAACTTACATCTAACACAAGCAACAAGGTTGCTAATGCAGCATAAGATTAGAGGCTAATAACCAAAATTTCTACAGATATCCTGACCAAAAAAATTTAAATTTCCCATTTAAAAAGGCTTCACAATTTCATTAATTTAAATAAAACTAATTAAATTAAATGATTAGTAATAAATATACCCTTCTAAGATCTTTTGAAATTTCCCAACTTATTGGTGATTAATAATGTTGCAAGTAAAAAACATTACTTCTACTTGAGGAGCGGCAAAATGGTGACGATATTGCAAATGCGTGTATCTTTGCTCGCTAGCAAACAAGTGCACTCAATGAATTAATAGATGCTCATTCATATAAAACTCATTTATTTTCAATTATAACATAATTGAATAAATATGAATAAAATTTAAAAGCTCACCAATACATTGATTGCGCCTATTTGCTTATAGCCCTATAATTAAAAAAGGTACAATAATATGTCGATCCAAAACTATTGAAGTTGAAATGGAGTATAAAATAAGCATGTCAATTTTTCATTAGAATAACAAAAACTCCTTTGAGCATCAAATTCCATATAACTAATACTAAAAAGACATATCCAAAGCATAAAGCTCTTGTCAATGAATGTTCTAAAGAGAGGTTGATGTACAAAGTAAAGAATCGATTTCAGGACTCAAAACCAATCTTCAGTTCAGACTGAATGCCACCTATCATGGTTCCATAACAGCCCTCTTATGTAAATAACATTAGCAGAAGCAAATTACCTTGACTTCATCATAGAGTTTCTTTTCCCATGCTAGCATCTTATCCAATACAGTGGCATGAGTTTCCCACTCCTCATTATCAAAGTCATCTCTCCCATCATTTGCATAAGGCATGCCTTTAAATGATCTATTCCATGTGATGACTCGCATCACTCTTGCAGAATGGTCAATATGCCCTACAAGAAAATACATAAAACCAAAATGACTGAATATTTATACACAAATAGACGAAGAATCAACATTTCAAAGAAAAGCTAGGTAAAACCATCATTCATCTTGAGCTTATTTTTTGAAGAAAGACAATATCATTTAATATGCTCCTCCTCAATTCTTTCTGAAGGAAAAAAAGGTCGAATCATAAACCCTCCACCCAACCTAATAATACCAACAAAATCTTTTTGAAATTTTGAAATAATAAAATGTTTCTTATGCAATCCTTGGTGTATGCTTCTCGCTGATGATATCCTTATTGTAGATAAGATTAGAGAAATACTTGGGAAAAACTTGAATTATGGATGTCAACTTTAGAGTCTAAAAGCATCGTTGCGTAGATCCAAAACTTAATTCATGGAATGTACAACAATAGATCTAGTGATACCAAAGTTAACCCAAATAATCAATAGGAAAGCAAATGTTGTTACTGAAAGCAAGTATGTGATGACAACCCAATCACACTTAAAACATAAAACGACAACAAACATGCACAGGGCGCCCACAAGGGTGGATCTCAGAGTGACGACGGTGGCCTTTAGGAGTTTGAAAAGGTAGTGGCAAGGTAAAGGAGGGGCTAGATTGTAGAGAAACAACAACACAACAATGTTGGCTTGTTGTCCTAGGCGGAAGAAAGCAGAAAAGAGAAGAAACAGTAAAAGGACAGCAAGACAAGCATCAGCACCTTGCCGTTTGGGGGAGGCAGCAGCAAGGTAGAGGGTTTTGGGGCGGCTGAGGGTTGATGGCTGGTAGGAATGGCTGGGGGAGCTGGAACAGGAAGGGACAGAAACTCCTTGCTCTTCGAGATGGCGGCAACAAGCCAAAACGCAGGTGACAGTGGCTGGGATGGGAAAACCGCAGGAAAACAGCAGCAGACGTCTGTCCAAAGGCAGCTGCAGCATGGAAGATGGCCGGAAGTGATGTGAGGAAGATACAGAAGGGGAAAGGGAAGATAATCACCACCTCGAAAGTGAGATATAGCCAGAGCACCACTCAAACCCTCAAATACAGCCCTTGTAGGAAAAAAAGGGACGCCGGCGGCTGTCTCGACCAAAACTCACCCCAAAACTGATTCACAAACCCTAATTAAGAAAAAGAGGGATGTCGGCGGCTGTCTCGAACAAAACTCACCACAAACCTAATTAACAAACCCTAATTGAGGAAGAGAGGGATGCCTGGAGAGGGATTGGCCAGATAATATGGTCATCTGGTTGGACTTCACCAGATGCTAATTGGAATCCTAAGGCAAGTTAGTTTGATATTACATGACTACCGGTCAAATTAGGACCCACAAACAATACATAGGAATTTTCATACTCATTTACATCACAACGGCTATTAACTGAATAAATCGGTATATTGGATAATTTTTATTACAAAAAATGTATCCGTTGTGATCAACTGAGGCTAATTATAGTCAAATTTGTAAACTTGATTTCCTTGACCTAGTCTTGGATTTTCGTTATCATTTGGCCTCCAAACCACTTGAAATTTTACCAGATCACATTGAAGACATTTTGTCGACATTCCAAAGTAAGGGCATTAAAATACTTGAGAATGTCAAAGGGTTCTTAGGGGAAAAGAACAAAGGGTTCTTAGGGGAAAAAATTGAGGCATGAAAATACTTCAGAATGTCAGCAAAATGGCTTTAACTTAAAGTAAATAATTGAGGGCATGAAAATACTTTAGAATGTCGACAAAATGTCTTCAAATGTGATCTGGTAAAATTCCAAGTGGTTTGGAGGCCAAATGATAACAAAAATAAAAAACTAGGTCAAGGAAATCAAGTATACAAATTTGACTATAATTAGCCTCAATTGATCAAAGCGGATACATTTTTTGTAATAAAAATTATCCAATATACCGATTTGTTCAGTTAATAGCCGTTGTAATGTAAATGAGTATGAAAATTCCTATGTATTGTTTGTGAGTCATAATTTGGCGCGCATTTTCTGTCCGGACACCTGAAGTACCTCTATGTGTGGGGCATGTTATTCCTGAGTTATTTTTAGATTATTTCTGAGTTATTTTCAATAATCCTGAAATAACCTAAAAATAAAGACTGCGGGTTATTTCAGGATTATTGAAAATAACCCAGAAATAACGTGAAAATAACTCAGGAATACCCTGCGCCACACGTAGAGCTACGTCAGGAGTCCGCACAGAAAAATTTTTGCCTAATTTGACCGGTGGTCAAGTAATATCAAACTAACTTGCCTTAGGATTCCTATTAGCATCTGATGAAGTCCAACCAGATGACCATATTATCCGGCCAATCCCTCTCCACAATAATTCTCATCAAATAATAACAACTTAACCACAAATGACCTTTAAAATAGGGTAAAACCCTGTCTACTTTAGCCCGACCCAAAAAGATCTTTTTAGGTCAATGGTAGTTTATACCTTAGAATTGAAAAATAGCTCCTGGCCAATTTCTTGTAAGGATTTGATTGGATTATTGATAATCCAATAAAGCCAAATTATATTTCGTAAACTCCAATTGGATCCCTTGACCAAATTAATAAATTGATCCAATATTGTCAATTTCAATCAAATTACTCAAATTAATGGTACTGACTATTTTAGAAAGATTCCAGAATGTCAATAATAGGTACTTGACCTTAATTGGCTCTTGTATAAACCAATTGGTTCACATAGCCTTCTTGACCTTATTTTGATACTTAAAGTCAATTTGATCAATTTGACCACTCTAGCCAGAACTAGCTCAACCAACTCAAGAAAATTATTTTATTAACCATAATAGATGAGTTGAGCTCAATTGACCCTTGGCTTGAACATGGTTAACCTCATAATTATGAAAGGTCAAAATTGGTTCATTTAAAATACTGTAAACCTAAATGGGCCCTGAGCTCATGTTGAAATGTCTCTTGGTAAAACAAATTCATACATGACCATTTGACCCATTGATTGGATCGATTGAACCCAATTAACCCAATTTTGTTCAATTGGCCCAAATAAGTCAATTGAGCCAAACTAAACTTAAACACCAAATTAGTTCAATCAACAATGGATGGAGCAACCCTAAGATGTTCTTAACAATGATCCAAATCTAATCAACCAACTTTAAATATAAGTTTGATCACATTTATGTAAAATGAGTCAAGTAAGTAACAATATTCATTTCAATTTGGGTCTAATTCAACTAAATGACCAAATCAGACAACACCATTAGGCATTGACTTTACTTAAGATGTAAGAAAGCTAACCCTGATTGGGATAACTCATATAACCTCATGAAAGAGGTCAATTAGGTTAAATGGCTCAGCATAACCCATTTAGACCTACTCAGAAATAAATGAATTTAAAATCTTTAAAAGGTGAAATTAAATGAGGGCAGTAGTTCTATTAATTGCCTGACACACCAATGTCACCACTTCAATAGCTCAACCCTAGCTAAAGTCATTAAACACGAGTTTAGCTTGGGTGAAAATCATGGCTAATCAGAATAAAGACAAGAACCAATGGCTAATGAAATTTCCCCACCAACAAGCTTCAAGTAATGTTCCACTTGCCATCTGTAGCATCTCCCTAGCCATTGATCTTATTTGATCAGGCCAAATGGCAAAAGCAGAAAAAAGATTAAGCATAAATACCATGGTTAAAGTTAGATGAAGAGCTATTTTGCAAGAGAGCTGCTCCCATTACAAGGCTCTTCACTCCAGATCTTCTTTAGCTTCTCAGAGCCTCCCTAGCACTTACAAATCCCTTCTACCTAGCTCGGGAGATCATAGCCATCATTAATGGACTAATCAAACTCATGTCTTTATCACCGAAGACGAAGATTCTAGAGAAATATTAGTACTTCTCACCACACTGAAGATGAGTGAATTGAATTCCTCTAGCTTTATTGCTCAACAAGGTGATGGCCTCAAACCCTAACATAGACATAGGTGCTAGGGTTCGTGGGTAAGCCCAAGTCATGGCTGACCAAGCCAAACAATTTTTGTGTAGCACTGGGTCTACCCTAGGATTTTGATGAACGAATTTGCTTAAAAAAGTTCGAGGAGCAAGAAATTGAAGCGTGGTGACGTCAGATCAGGTCTGCTTCAAGGGAATCAAGTCAAGAAGATGAAATAGTAACCACTCAATCTATCTTAATAGGCTCAACAACTATGACAAGGTTAGACTATGGTCCAATCCAATTGCGAACAAAAATTAAAGACTTCTGGCTTATTTTCTTCTGATTTTTGTTGTGAGCTAACTATAATACCAAATAAAATAACTTATTTACCAAAGATATATTAGACAATGTGTAATTTAGTAAAAATAATTCCACACAAATAATTTTCTATTTTCTAATTTTAAAAAGTATATTATTATATGATTACTTATTCAATGTATCAAATGATTTTAAAAAAATTTCAAACGCATCCCATAGCTCAAAAATATCTTATTAAGCCTGAATTTTTAATTTTCAAGGAATAAGTTGATATAAAAAATAAAGTTTTATATTTTCAAGATGACATTCATGCATGACAAATAAAAACACAATTTTAAATGTGCCTGAGCATTCTCCATTTTTTTTTTCTAAATTATTTGGATTTTTTCCCAAAATAATGCACTTTTTGCAATAATTATCTAAAATACAAAAAAATACTTTCAATAATCTAAAATTATTTGGGCACAATTTTTTTAGCATAATCATATATTAAAAATCTCAGTTGGATTACATCAGGGATATGTATACCAGAATTGTTGTGTTCGAATAGAATGATGACTAATCAAGTATTTTCCCATTTCAGTTGGATTATATCAGGGATCGACTTTAAGCTCATATCTTTCTGTTTTAGTTATGGATGTTTGTACTGGACATTTACAGGAGGACATACCTTGGTGTATGCTTTTCGTAGATGGTATCCTTCTTGTAAATAAGAATATAGCAAGAGTTCAAAAAAAAGTTTGAATTATGGAGGTCAACATTAGAGACTAAACTTCTTATATGATACTAGAGTCAGCTCAGATCGCAATGGAAAAATAATTATTATTGTTGAAAGATAAGGGGGATTACAACAAGTTTCTCTAAACAAGAAATAAACAATACAAACACAACCGACTCTCTAGGGCCATGGCGGCCGGTGAATTGCGGCTATACGACAGTCAGAAAAAGCGGTAGGGGTGGTAGTGATGGGCTACGGGGATGGATGAGGTGTTGCGACCATCAACATAGGGTCCAAGATGGGATATGCGACCAAACAGGAAGGGGAAGGGTGTCTTGAAAGTGGTAGGGTGGAAGCAGTGCAACAAACAACAGGGGGCTCAAGGGGCACAGCGGCCCCATAGGGAGGGGCTTAGGGGTTGGCGGCTGGGAGAAGAGGTGTAGAAAGGTTGCATATGGACTGGCGCAGGGAAGATAAAAAGTGACAACGAGGAAGGAGTGGAAGGATACACACCACCCAGAACGAGTCACAACCAAAGTATATTTTCGCAATCAGATACAACACTAGGAAGGAAGAAATGCTCAGAGGCCAGAAATCTAACATCAAATAAAAGCAAAAACTAAACCTAAAAATAATAAGCAACATATTTATAATAAGATATGTAGGAGGGGAAGGGGGGATAGTTCCCGCCCAAACCCAGCCAGCCTGTCCAGCCTTTTTGCTAGACTGCAACCCTACTAAACAGATCAGCTCAGCGTAAAAGTCCTGCGTTAGTCTCTAAGGATTGGGAAAGTTTCGACATCATTCGTCGAAGCTTCTGTCTGCCCATTGTTAATGATGGAGATGTTATAATCTCTTGAGGTTGAAGGCTCATAGATTACGACCTAAAAAGTAACTCGATCCCACTGGTGACTGCACCATCCCCCAAGGCACTTGAATATCTTTCCTCGCTTGTAAGCAAACATCCATATCAGTCCAATCTTTTAGAAGCTCACTACTGATCTGGCTCGAGCCTGCGTGTCATTCATATACTACTGAATCCTCCCAAAATAACCTAAGGTTGGCTCAACCTGATATAAAGTGAGGGTAATCGGAAACTCCTCAATTGGTGGTGGCCAAGGGGGCAAGATATCGATCGTGTTGTCTAGAAATACTCCCTGTTGTGACTTTCCTGTGTCTAAACTTGGTGCCTCATTACTATCACCCTCTGTCGTCACCAACACTAATCCTACTGACGCTGCTCTACTAGCAAAAGCACCTGTGGAGGCTCCGCAGAAGGGAGAAACAAGAAGTGCTTCCCCTTCTTAGTGAAGGAGTAGGTGTTTCCAAATCTGTCATTATGGGTCCTACAGTCAAATTGTCAGTCTCTCCAACAAAAGGTGGCAGGTATCCATGAGAATCACGTCGCACAACACCTGGTCCTACAATTAATTTGTAATTGTAAACTCCATCAAGCACACTTATTGTTGATTTTGTTCTCATTCAGTCACGTAAGAGAATATGACTGAGATTGCCTCTGAATCATGAGGCTCAATTTCTCTACCATCTGCGTAGACGCCACGTCGGTGTTGCTCCCTCCAACAATGATGAGTGCATGTCTTCCCGTTCACAGTACGAGCGTAGAAAATGTTATGTTGTGAATCCCTCACATCCTCAGTTTATAGGAACTGTTGAATCATGAGCATCTATCCATTATCCGATAGGATAATGATACAACTCACCATATTTCTCGACCGTCTCTTCATCGCTAACTTCCTCCAATGCACCCTGCTCCGCAAAAAACACAACTCGGATCATCCGACAGCGGGAGGCGATCTGCCCAAATCCATGGCACCTGAAGTATTTTCTGGCGGGGGCTGTAATAAACGTGCTACTCTTCTCAGACTTCTTCTCATTGGGGGTGGTTCTGACCTACTCCGAACCAAATTTCTAAAATGCCTGAGACGTGCTCCTGCTAACGTCAGCAAAGGCGGGTGGGTGCCTGACAGGTAGTGACAACCTGCTCAATTTATGTTTTCATTCCACTTTCAATGCTAAGGTCTGGACATCTTCAAGTGACCAATAGGGCTACAGTTGTACAACGTTAGTGATAGTGAACTTTAGGCCTCCTAGATATTGGATAACCAATAGGGCTACAGTTGTACAACTTTGGTGATAGTGAACTTTAGGCCTCCTAGATATTGGATATCCTATGCTCCTCTTACACGACCAACTTGTGCTTCATCTACAATTGATCAAATTGGACCATGAACTCCACTGATAGATCTTGCTATTGCAGGTGATGGAGCCTTAGAAATATATCCTGGTGGTAGTAGGTTGGCAGGTATTTCCTTCGCATCTCCTTACCCATCTACTCCTACTTGGTGATCTTGTCACCGCCCTCTCTCTTTCTCCGCCTCTGTAAATTTTTCCACCATAATGAGGCACTGTGCTTCAACTTGATGGCTGCTAGTTTTACTGGTTTATCCTTTGGCGCGTCATTATTTTTGAAGATTTACTCGAGAAATTGCAAACAATTGAGAAAGGCGTCTTGATCCATACCTCCGTGGAACTCCGATCCATCCACTTTAATGCTTAAATCCTTATGTCCTCCATAAGTGGTCTCATTTCTCGGCCTTCTCTGATATTGAATTTTGAAGTGGTGGGACCGTTATTTCTCATCACTGATGTCTTTCGTGTGGAACGAATTCAAACACTCGTCCATGTCTCCTCTTAGACTCATATATCATGGTCAAGGGTAATCTCCCCTTGGGTTCCATCATCCGTTTCTGCAAGTCTCTGCTCTTATCGAGTAGTCTCGGGACTGTATCTTGTGGAGGCATGGCTAGGTTTTAGGGTTGGAGGGTGGAAGAGACTAATCAAAGGTGCCGAAAAATTAATTTGGGGTTGTTGATTTTAACAAAAAATTTGGTTAAGTCCAAATTTGGCCATGGTTTGGTGTGTTTTAGGTTTGCAACTTTTTTTTTATTTGTGGAGGTGGCTTGGGTGGGGAGGATGCTAAGAAACCCTAAGATAATACTAGAATTAAGCTAGCTATGATACCAACTGATACCGGACTTAACCCAGATCACAACGAAAAAACAATTATTATCGTTAAACGATAAGAAGATTACAAGTTTCTCAAAATAGGAAATAAGCAAAACAAACACAACTGACACACTAAGGTGACAGCAAGGCCGGTGGGCTGCGGTAATATAGTAGGCGAGAAAAGGGGTAGGGGGTGGTAACAGCAGGTTGTGGGGTTGGATGAGGGGTTGCGGCCATCAGCAGAGATCCAAGATAGGGTTGAGGCCAAACAGGAAGGGAAGGGGGTCTTGAAGCAGCAGGGTGGAAGCAATTGCGGGCAGCAAGTAGGGAGTGGCCTAGAAGCAGGGTTGCGGCAAGAAGCAAGGGATTTTGGGGGCTCCAATGACCCAACAAAGAGGGCTTAGAGGTTAACAACTAGGAGAACAGGTGTAGGAAGGTTGCAGGTGGGGTAGCGGCGGGGAAGATAAAGGCAGCAGCGAGGAAGGAGCGGAAGGATACACACCACCTTGAACGAGTTACAACTGAAGCACCTTATAGCTCTAAGAAAGGAGAAACACCCGAAAGCAGAAATCTCAAATCAAACAACAACAAAAACTAAACCCTAAAACAATAAACAACATATTTATAATAAGATAGGTAGGAGGAAGAGGGAAGGGGTGGTAGTTCTTGCCCAATAGCCAACCGACCGATCCAGCCTCCCTACTGAACTGGCACCTGCTGAACAGGTTAGTTCAAAATGAAAGCCCACATCATTATGATTAGGAAATTATTTTCCATTTGGCCAAATTCTTTTGACTAAATTATTCCTCATCCTTTCACCAAATTATCCTTCGATTTAATTTTCCTATCAGAAAATCTTATTGATCTCAATACTAAACTATCTTTTCTTAAAATCTTATAGAAGCACCTTATAGCTCTAAGAAGGTCATTTTATTGTTTGACTAAAACCTATAGTTGAATAATTTGAGTTTGGGCTTATACTTATACTTAAATCATTTCCTTTCTCTCCTACTAAACTATCTTTTCTTAAAATTATCTTGCAATTTGAACATGTAAAACTCTTTTAAAAAATTAAAAACATTTCTATCATTCAACCGTTCATACTACATTCAAATATTTAAAGCTTGAGCGTTATAATTGATGATATCAACCATCTCTTTAGCATATTGCCACATTTACATATGCTTGAGGTCAGCAGTACACATGGGTTGAGAATGAACCCATTTACTTTTAGGACTAGGCCCTATTCAAGACAGATTAATTCTTATTATGAAATGATATTACATCAAATAGTGAGAATTATCTAATCATAATCAAATTTGATATGACAATGTAAGAATACAAATAACTTAAAGTACATCACCTTGACAAATCTTTCATCAAAAAAATAATTTTAAAAATCTATATAAATGTGAACAACATAATTTAATTGAAATTTTAGATAAACTTAGTAGCCCATAACAATTATAGGTTGACTTTTACAATACCAAAACTTTCACACATAATTACATACTATGATAGACCAAAACCCATTAGTTGTTTAGCATAAAAGGATAGAGCTAATGGACACTATACTAGAAGCTCATTTTGTTGCATGAGGTGCAACTTCATATTTTGGTTGAGATAGTTGTTAATTAGCATGCATTTGTCGTGTTGGACATATTGCCAATGATATATGTTGCCTTTAAAATTTATATAGGGGTCATACATAAAAAATATTAAAAGACCTAAATTAGTCATTGGTGCTAAATAATTATTATTGTGATGTGATGTTTTAAATATATATATGTATATATATATATATATATATATATATATATATATATATATATATATATATATATGTATATTAAAAAAGCCCAAGGATTAACATATTAAAGAGAAAAATGTACAGATAGGTTTGTATGAGAGGGCCTAAAAGTAGGTCCAACTCACACAATACAACACACATACAAAAACTCAATAAAGCAAAAATACATAAAAAAATAAAAAATCAAAAAGCCACCAACGGGTGCAAAAGTGCTAGAGACGTTTCACTTTAGTTCTCCATCTGTCTCTAGTTCTCAGAAGGGCGCCGGCTAACAAATTAGTAAGATGTGTACCATTACCGAAAGTAATCAAAGTATCATCTATCAGATTTCTAAGCTCAAGTAGGTCCATATTCTTCTTTTTCCTCTTGAATGTGTAAACTTGTCATTCTTCATCAGAAGATTGACTCATCTGATCAATGGATTGGTCCAAAGGTGGTCGAACAGGTGTAGGTCATTAGACATCATGATCCTCATGAGTTTGAGTAACATTGACATCTTTCTGAACTTGATGAGGCGGTTGTGAAGCAGTAGAAGTATTTCCACCTATAATATCAGCAATAGGTTCTAGGGCACATGGAGTCTGAAGAATCTCCCTTGCCTCCACGATAGAAGGTTCCAAAGACGAGGGAGCTACAACGTTGATATATATATATATATATATATATATATATATATATA
>NEWO01000084.1:0-19794 GCA_003013225.1 Phalaenopsis aphrodite
TTCATCCTTAGAGATAGATACAGGATTTGAGGAAAAGCGCTCTTTCATTTAAACTATGAAAATTATGGGGTCAGTTTGACTCCATATTTTTCAAAACTAAATTTTTTTTAACGTCCTTCTGAAGCGGGCAACGAGATTTCAATTTTGATGACCGACAGGTTCTTACGGGCAAACCCCACACCAAAAATAGTGCCGACAGGAGTTATAGAAGGTGTTCTAATGAAAGTGGATCAATTTATTTTTCTTGTTGATTTCCTTATACTAGATATGGAAGATGATATGGAGATACCTATCATTTTTTGGAGACCTTTCCTAGCTACAGGAAGAGCTATTACAGATGTGCAGAAAGAAGAAATTAATTGTGCGTCAATGATCAAACAGTTACATTTAATGTTTACAACTCCATGGAATACCTTATAAAAGGTAAAGATGATGAATGTTATAGGATGGATGTGATAAGATTCTTAATTGAATGTCATTTCAAAGCAACTTAAGAACAGAAATGTGAATGAAATAGTTGGGACATGAATAAGAAGAGGAATTAAATCATTATGTAGATTTATATAAGGAACATTCAAATTATGTTTGAGAAAGTTTTGAAGTTTTGGACACGACAGAAGAAGATACATTTTTTTCCATCAATTAAAAAATCTCTTGAGCTTGAGTTGAAGTTGCTTCCTGAATATTTGAAATATGCCTTTTTAGGTGATTCTCTACTTTACCTGTTATAATTTTCTAAAAATTAACTACAAAAAAATAAGAGAGTTTGATGAAAACTTTAAAGAGTTATAAGAAAGCCTTTGAATGGACAATTGCTGATATAAAAGGAATCCGTCCTTCAATTTGTACGCATAGAATTTGTATGGAAAAGAATTGCAAACCCAGGGCTGGTCCTCAAAGGAGATTGAATCCTAATATGAAAGAAGTTCCTTAGAAAGAAATTCTAAAGTGGTTAGATGCTAGAACTATCTACCCTATTTCAGATAATGAATTGGTTAGTTCAATTCACTGCATTCTTAAGAAAGGAGGAGTTACTGTGACTTTTAATGAACATAATGAGTTAATAACAATAAGACAAGTCATAGTATGGCGAATATGCATTTATTATTGAAAATTAAATCTTGCCACTAAGAAACATCATTTTTCACTGCCCTTTCTAGATCAAATGTTGGATAGACTAGATGGGCATAAATACTTTTATTTTCTATATGGATACACTGGCTATTACCAAATATAAATAGCTCTTGAGGATTAAGAGAAAAAAAATTACTAGTCATTATGGTACATTTGCTTTTAGAAGAATGTCCTTTGGTTTATATAAAGCACCAGCTACCATTCAATTATATATGATGGTAATTTTTTGTGGTTTTTTGAGAAAGGGATTGAAGTTCTTATGAAAGATTTTTCAATGTTTAGAAATTCATTTGAATCATGTTTAGAACCTTTATCAAAAGTTCTTAAGTACTGTGAAGAAACAAATTTAGTCCTTAATTAGGAAAAATGCAAATTTATGGTAGCAGGAGGAATAGTTCTGCGACATCAAATTTCAAAAATTGGCATGGAAGTAGACCCTGCAAAAATTGAAGTGATCACTAATTTATCTCACCCAACAAGTGTGAAAATTAATATTAATCACAAGGTGAACTTTTCTACTTCCTTGTTAAATGTGCATTCTAAAGCATGACACTTTTTTATTTCTACAAAACTACTTCCAACTAATCAAGAGTAGAGTTTGATAAGAAAGAATAAATAATATAACCACATAAACTAATTAGAAAACTCATTTTTCATAAATTTGAATCATTTATTAGATCTAGAACTAGAAGTGGAGGGAGTGATACACCTTCTACATCAGTTGCAGGACCATCTACTTCTAGTACTTATTCACTTGAAAATATTATGAAGCAGTTCATGCTTTAACAAGCAGATATAGTGACATTGCAAAATAAAATAGGTGGTTTGAAATCAAGGATTGCTCATAATGATGAATATCAACAGAAAAGATTTCAGCATGATATGCATATCAAGATGCTATGGTTAGATATCTTAGGGGTGACCATACTGTAGAATTTCCTACATGCCCCAATTTTATTCCTTATGTACAAGAAAACTTTGAAGACTTGGAAGAAGTAGAAGAAGAAGAACAAGAAAAAAAGGAGAAAGATGATAAATAATGAGTTTTTTTTGGGGTATTATCTATTTTCATTCATTGTATTTTAATTAGTTTTATTGTTGTTGTCATGATTTGGACATTTATGTGTATTGTAAATGATAATATTGAACTTATTTGTATGTAGATGTAAATTGTTAATTTTTATTTTAGTATTGTTTGTATCTTTAATTTACTGTTTATGTTTTTAATTCACCTTTTCTTAGCAAATCCTGTTAATATATCATATTTCATTTAATGCTTTAAAGCCTGTACTTTTTAAATTTGTATGTGCAATGTGTCAGAGCCATGTTTCATACTTAGAACCCTCTATAGTTTAGTCTTATTTGTTTGCATTTACTATTTTTTTTCGAGCTACAATTTTTTTTTATTGAATGCCTTATTAAAAAGAAAAAAAATTATAAGTTTGGGGGAAAGAAAAATTTTTTTAAAAGAATTAAACTGAATTTTATTTATCCTCAATTAATTATATTTTTTAAAATTTATTTAACATGATCCTTGATATTAGATGCTAACTTTAGATGACTATAATTTTGTTTTTAAATATTTTAGTAAATTTAAATAAAAATCTTTAATAATCAAGGTAAATCCTAGAGTTAAGATATTTAGTATGAAAGGGTAAGACTATGTTTTTTCTATTTAAGGAAAATGAAATTGTATTTTTGAAGTATTAAGAATCTTAGAGTTTCATATAAAAAGAAAATAATGAGGCTTTATGAAAAATTTTCAAAGCTAATATGAATTTAGAATGTGAAGGAAGGTAAGAACTTCTGAACTTCAAGAAGAGGATAATGAAGTTCAAAATTATTAAAGTCTAGACAGATATAGTAATCCTCACACAAAAAAGAAAAGAAAAGAAAGGATTGAAAAAAATTGTAAAATAGAAAAAATAAAAGAAAAAGAAAAAAAAGAATATATGAGCAGAAGCTTGAGGAGATGCCTAATAAAAAATTGGCTTCACTTGAAGCAACTAGAGGAAAAAACATTATTACATTTTTAAAGTAGTGTTTGAGTATTAGAATCATTACTAATATGGTTCTCGCGGAATTAATTTTCACATGGACATTCTAAGTATCTTTTATATGACAAATCCTTAAGAAGAAACTCAACAAATAATTGAAAGGTGTCATGATTTTGAATTTAGAGGACATTTTGAAACAAATAAAACTACTTATAAAATTTTGTAAGCTGGATTTTATTAGCCTACTCTTTTTATAGATGTTAACAAATATATTAAAACATGTGATCGATGTCAGCGAGTAGGGAATATTTCTAGAAGAAATAAAATGCCTCTAAATTACACATTGAAACTTGAAACTTTTTATGTGTGGGGATTAGATTTTAAGGCACCACTTGTGTTGATTATATGTCTAAATGGATTGAAGCTATTGTTGTACCTAAATGTGATGCTTAGAGTGTTTCTAAATTTTTAAATAAAAACATGTTTAGAAGATACAAAATATCAAGAGTAATTATTATAGATGAAAGAACTCATTTTTGAAATAAGAGAATTGAGAAATTGATAAACAAATATATGATATTATACATAGATTCTCTACTATTTATCATCCTCAGACTAGCGGTTTAGCAGAAATATCAAATCGTGAAATAAAAATTTTCTTAGAAAAAGCTATAAATCCATATAAATTGGATTGGTCTACTAGATTAAATACTGCATTATGAGCATAAAGAACTGCTTAAATTGATTAATTATTGACTTCAAAAGTTATACCCTTAAGTAGTAGGTTTATTTTATTTTAATAAACTCCCAAATTTTAATAATTTAGAAATTTATTAACTTATCTTTTCAATTAAGAAAGTGAGGTTGGTTTCTACCAATTAACGTATTGTATTTCAAACATCCAAATTAAGATCAGAGGTTACCCATTTCCCTCTTTAAATTATGCCTAAATGTTAATTAAGGCTAAATCTCTAAAATTACACATTTACCCCTAAGGCATTAACACTTCATAATTTATCAAATTTAATTCAAAAGACTTTAAAATTTTTGTCCTACTTCATTCATGGGTTAATTAAGACATGAGAGGAGAAAATGTGATTTTTCAAAATTTAATTTATTTTATATAATTATTTCATTCAAAAATAGGATTTTTCAAAGAAAATTACTAACTTGATCAAGGTAAATTGTAATCCTTTAAAATTTTTATTGGAGGTAGGCCTAGACCAGATAAACATTTGGACCAAATTTCATGATTTTTTGAGTTTTATTTGAATTTTAAGAATTATTTTAAATTCATCGATATTTATTAATTATAAAATATTTTAAATGGGGAAAATTTAGTTTTATATTTTTTTTAAAAATGTCCTTGAGGTCAGAGAACTCAAAGGAGAAGATTTTACATTTTTCTGAGTTTTATTTGATTTATTGGAATTATTCTTGATGAAAACCATGACAAATATTCTAATTGTTCCTAGCTACTTAAGAAACAATTTAAAATATTCCCATGAATTTTATTATTTTTGTGATTTTTATGAATTTTTTAATTATTTAAATATTTAAAGTAGGCTAAAAATCAAGTTTTTATTTTAAATATCATTTGATTGTTAGAAAATACCCCTGATCATAGAGAACTTAGAAGATCAAGTTTTATAATTTTTTAAGTTATATTTTAATTTTTAAAAATCATTTTTATTCCAAAAATTTTATTCAACTTGAAAAATCAATTTAAGTTATCAAATGAACTTAAAATGCTTTGAAATTTTTATGATGAGTTTTCTAGATCCTAAAAAATAGTGGAGGTTAAAAATTAATTATCTTAGTGATATATGGTTTGTAAAGATTGGGTGTATTTTGAATGACTTGGCTCATGAGAAATTTTCCTAAAGGTTCTCTTATCATAGTAAACATTCCATTTTTTTTTTTATTTTTCTAAGCAAGATTCTAATTTCCATGATTATTTTAAGCAAATAATGCACATAAACTTGAAAAATGTGATTCTTTGTTTAGGGACCTTCTCTGACTTTGGAAAAGTCAAGGAATGTTCCCTAAGACAAAGGCAACAACATACTAAAGTTCCAAGCTATAATGAAATGCTTATATGCATAGAGAATCAAAAAATTCAAATTAGTATTTAATTAAACAAAAATAAAATATGCATCACATGGACTTAAAAGCATTTTCACATCGTTCTCCTCTGTTCATTGAGCAAGAGGGTATTTTTATTTTATTTTTGTGATTTTTCAACACCATGATATGATTTTTTAAAGTTAGGGGTATTTAAATAAATAGGAAAAATCACTATTTATCTATTTAAACAGTGCGACGCCATATAGATCCTAGGCAGCTCCGAACACCACGTTGCACGCTCTAATTTGATGTCACCCTCCACCTCAGTGCCGACTCTGCCCGCGGCTTATGTTCCGAAGCGTTGTCCGGTGTGATCTCCTCCATCTATTTAATACACGCTTGATCAAACGACTCCCCGTCATTGTCCCAATAGAGTGATCCCATGACCGTCCACACAAAAACCTTAAAATCTCAACCTAGACTCAACCAAATCACTTCGGGTTTGATCCTATGGACTCGTCTAAGAAAGAAGAACACATCCATACGGTAATCTTGCAATTAAATTAAACTTAATTAAATGGAGAATCAAAATGGGCTTGGGAGGAAGAGAAGTTTTATACCTTTGTTCTGAGAAGTGAAGCTTCGATCAAAGAATCTTGACACGTTCACTGTGATCTAAAGAGGCAAAGGACTGAGTCTCTAGTCTTGGTGTAAGGCCTAGATATGATTTCCATCACGGCCGGATTTGGGTGTTGGTCTAGAGCTAGGATAGAGGCTCTATGAGAGGGGAATTTGATGGGGCTTTAGCCCATTTCACTGTTGTGAAGGTGTGGGAGATTTTAATTTTAGTTTGGTGGAGTTTGGAGGTGTGAAGAGTTTTGTCATGTCTCTGACAAGGTTTTGAGCTAAAAAATTTGGCTCCGGCAAGGGGATTCACGGCAATGTGGTGGTTGGGTTGCACTGAGGAGGTCTTAAAGAAGCCTTGGGATAAATTTGGGGAAGTCTCTTAGAGTAAGTTTGAACTCTCCCTCTAAGGCTATGGAGGGGAGCATTTTAAAAAAGTGGCCTTAGGCTTGCTGTCTTGGCCAATTGGGGGGTGAAATGTGTTGTCTAGGTAGAGGGCAAAGAGGCTTTAAGCTTCAATTTGTATGATGTGGCCTATAGGTTTGAATTGGGTTTAATCCCATGGGGTGGATCTCATTTTGGCCATTCTCTGGCCACTAGGCTGGTCGGTCGGCCACAGGGAGGTGGCTAGGATCTCAGGGAACCCGTGGGAATATGTTACAACAATTTAATGATTTTATGTTTTGATTTAGCAAAAGTATCTAACGCTTAAGCAAATATGGAAATAAATCCATTGATTTAGGGGAAATTGGGTTCATGGCTTAATTTAGGTGGTTTTAAGAGGTTTAGGCTGGTCACTAGGGTCCAATTCATGGCTGAGGTCGAGTTAATTTGATGACTTTCGGGTAGTTAAGCTATCATTATTGCATAGGTCCAATGTGGGTTCATGTGGTCAAAGTTTGGGCTTGGGCTAGGTTATCCATGTCAATTGACCCAATTAATTGATTAACATTGTGTAGATGATTGTTATAAAGATTTTGGTGAATGGTTGAAGTGATTTTGAGTTCAATTGGTAGGTCAATCTGAGGGATTTTTGAAATTTGGTCAATTTGGGCATGTTAGGTTAGACATGGGTCTAGGTTGGGATGTTGCAAAGATTCAAACTTCTTACAATAAGCCAAGGGAGATGTTGCAAAGATTTTTCATGAAGGGATGGAGTGGAAATTTTGGGGTTAAGACCCTTAATTTTGTGAGATTTTGAGACATGGCCAATTTGGGGCAAATTTTGGGCTTTTGGACTTAGGTTGAAATCAAATGAGTTTAAGGTCTCACCAAGGAAAATTGAAGGGCAAGTTTGATTTATGGGGATGTTATTAAGGTTTTTCATCATAAATTATGGCCAATTGAGTGGGCTATGGGTTCAACATGGTGGAACCAAGTCATAGGGCCAAAATTGGGTTTTTGGTTTAAATCAAAATTGGGTCTAAAAGATGGGTCAATTGAGCTTGGATTTGATTTGTTTTGGTCATATTGAAGGTGAATTTGAGTTTATAGTTGAAATTGGGGTAATTTGAGACCAATTGGCTAGACATTTGAGGATACTTGGGGAAAATATGGGCCTTTATAGGGCAATTTGTGGGTTTTGATCAAAGATGGCTAAATTGGCAAAATTGGGTCATGTGATAGTTGAGAACAATGAAATAGGGAATATTTGGGAGGTTTTGGGAATTTTTGGGACTTTTTAGAATTTTTGTGTAAGAAGGGGTATTTTGGTAATTTGGCCAATTTGGGGATTTTGGGTAGTTTGGGTGTTTTCAAGGTGTTTGCAATGATTTTTGAACCAAGTTGGGTATTTTGGCTAGGTTTGGAAATTTTGGCCAAATTTGGGGTCCCAAAGGTATCTAGGTAATTTGGAGGAATTTATGGGCAAAAGGCTAGGTTGAATGTCTTGGTAGAGTTGGAGTGCCAACCACCTTCAATAAGCCAAGAACCAATGAAAACCCTATTTTGGGTCCTTTATGTAGTGGTCTTAGCCAAACCCTAGCCCAGGGCTAATGAGTTTAGGGAACCACCTACAGGAGTCTCCTAAAAGTATAAAGGGACCAAAGCCTAGAAATTCTAGGTTTAGGGTAGTGAGTGATTGTGAGTGCAAGTGAATGCAAGTGAGTGTCTTAGCCTTAAACCAACACCTAGGGTCAACACTAAGGTCCAGTATTCATAAGGGTGACTCATCTTGAGTTTCCCCCATAGTGACCCCACTTACTAAGTGCTAGAGGTTAGGACCAATAAGTAGAACTTCAAGATGAGTAAAGAGGAGTGTAAAATTTCTAATGGTGAGGGTTCCATGTCTAGTTTTCTATGAATAGTCAATAGGAAAGGCCTAAGGCTAGACCTCAGGCTACTAAAAAGGAAAACTAAACCTCAACCAAAAGTGAGGTCAACATACAACTATTTGGAAAGCAGTCTGCTGGCATCACGCTCCATCTAACCATCCTTTTTATCATCCACTTTATTGTGAGAGGCATTGGATTCACCTCATCGTGTCTTAAGATCCGGAGGGGTTCACTTGCCTACCTCTGGTGAAATTGTAGTAACAACGACATTGGTTGATTATACTGCTTTTTCCACAAATCCACATTCATGATTTTAAATAATTTCTTTCAATTAGAAGATCAGCTCAACCTCAGTCTCTCAGGTGGAATATGTAGTCAAGAATGCTTCTTTCTTCACTTTTAGAAAAGAATCTGGTGAATAGCTCCAGACCTTCCATTATATTGATAAATCCTATGTGAATTTCTTTATAAAATTCAAATACTCTCTTTTTTACCTTGCTCATCTTATCTAATTCTGCCATGGTAACCTTCTACAACTATCGGGGCCGCTCCCTCATTTAAATATCCCTAAGAATCCACGTCTGTGTTGTCTCTGTGTCCCATGGGATGTATGATTCTCCAACTGAGTGGCCGGTAGTTTGAAATCCACTGTCAGTAGATGTGTACTCTTCCAGAGTGCTGTAATGCTTAAAGTGGAGGACGTTACATTCTGACATTCCATAAGCGCTCTTGTGTCTAATGTCTATCTTGGGATCTTGGCGTTGCACGTCGGCCAACCTACACAAATCTCATTTGAGATTGCTGGTAACATCGACTCTTTCACGAACTTAGAGTCATCCTTTGTGGCAGGCAAACTAGAGGAAGTCTCTCTCATGCAAGGATCATAGATTTTCCCCTCAAGAATTGGGGTAAGTTTTCTACCTCTTTCAGGAGTTTTTTTTCTTTATATAGGAAAGCTATGTGCTTTCAGTGATTGGCATTTCAATATTGAGTTCTTGTAAATGATGCATCTAGTAGTCTCTCATCATCAACACTGATTAGTTGTCATGTTAAGGTAGTTATCTTGGAGTAGGCAACTAGTCCCTTCCGTCAAATTTTGCTGTGCTATCAATTTCTTCCTCTTTAGTGATGAATCCTCTTTAGTGCTAATCTTTAATAGCGACGGTAGCCCTTCTTTCTCTTAATGGCTGAACATGTCCATTAGGGGACCTCATAGTCCATGTCGACCTGACCGAAGTCCAAGTCGAAGTCTATGATGCCACCCTGAGATGCCCTTCCTAATTAAGTGCGACATTCCACCTATCCTTAAAAGCAAAAACCAACTTCTGTCCTGACATTTTTTCTGCAGTTGATAGAAAAAATATCAGTGCATTGAAGTTTAGTAAGAATAAGAACAAATGAAAAATTTATTAGGCAAATAAATTAGTTTTATAAAATATTAAACTTAAAAGAAGAAAGGAGAACATCGAAGTATGCAACTTCAAATGTTTTCATTTTATTGAGGTTCATTTATTACAAAATTTTGGACCTAGTCACAGATGCTTGGCCAAATAAATAACCTCAGAACAATCAAGATTTTAAAATCTCATTTCAAGCAATGTCAAGTTTTATATTATGTCTTCAGATATCATCCATTGATCGGCGACGTAGGTCTTTCTACTTGAAAATCCACCATCTGTTAGGCTCCACTCAAATAAACCTTTTCTACCTCGAATGGTTTCTCCCATGTTGGCTCAAATTTTCCACATATCTTACAACGTGTAAGAATAGGTCTTTTGAAAACAAGAACATGATCACACACTTTGGACATCCTTGGGCAGACCAATTAATCTTGAGCTTGTACCATCCTCGCTTGGTAAAGTTCCAATTGTTGTGGTGCTTCGAGTTGTTTTCCCTTCAGACTTTATAATTCTTTAAGTCTGAGTTTTGCACTTTTGTCGGCTGTAATTTGGTTGGCGATGACAACCATGAGAGACGATGTTTGAAAATCCAGCGCCAGTACGTCCTCGGACCAGTACATAAGTGCGTAGGGTGTACATTGAGTGGAAGTTCTGAACATCTTCTGATATACCCACATAGCTTCTAATAGTTTATTATGCCAATCACTTTTGTTTTCATCCAATGTTTACTTTAAGATTTGTATAAGTTCCCTGGGATAATAGATTGTATAGTATCTCCAGTCTATCCCATGTCGTTTGACAAAGTTATTGATTCTTGTGCTCTTGAAGGTTGTCCCATTGTCCGAAATCACTCTGCATGGTACAGCAAAATGGTAAACAATTTGACTCTTGAAAAATTGAAGGACATGATGTGTTCTAACCTCTCGTAACGACACTGCCTCTGTCCACTAGAAGAAGTAATCTGTAGTAGAAAGAATAAATTTATGTATGTTCCTAAACATTGGAATGGCCATGAGGCAATGATTAGGTGTAGCACATTCAAAGGTTGGTGTAAGACCACCCCATGCACTTAGCAAAGGTGACACCTTCTAGTTTTATCCATGCAATCAAACATCATTGCTGGCCAATGATCTTCTTTTTCATTTTTGGTCCTAACTGGTGAGCTCCACACAATCTAGCATGTACTTCTTTGACAAAATTTTGTGTTTCAGCTCTGCTCAAACATCGCAGCCACATCTGATTGAACGATCTTCTATAGAGGACATCACCCACTATAACATATGACTAACTTTGGGTGATTTGATATGCCTCAGACATGTCCTTTGGCAAATTTTCATTTTAAAAATATTCTATTAAAGGCTTTCACCAATCTTTGTTGATGTCAGCAACTGCAATCATCATTCCCTCCTCTTTTTTGAGCTTATGTAAATTATCGAGGTTAATCCGAGATAAAACTCGTTGTTCTTGAATTGTAATGTCGATGGAATCCTCTAGGGGACACGCCAGTTCTTTGGCAAGTTTTGTTAGAGCATCTGCATGGGTGTTATCTCCTCGAGGAATCTGGTAGAGATTCACGCTAGGGATCTATTCCAAAAGCTTCATTGCACAGTGGTAGTACTCTAGTTATCTTGGCTTCAAAATCTTGTATTGTCTGGTAACTTGTTGGCTGAAAATTTTTGAGTCGCCATAGATGACAATGTCTATTATATCCATCAAGATTGCCAATTCCAACACAATGATTAGTGCTTCATATTCTGCTTGTACACGACTCTTACACGTGATAGGAGAATCTCAGCATACTGATACAACAAATTAATATAATGTTTTAAGTACCTATTTTATTCTTATTTTTTGTGATATTGCACTTTAAATAAGGGTATTTTTGTTTTTTTGTCGCAGGTATATCATTTTTAGGCATTTGAAGCAAAACTGGCAAAAAGGATGAATATTGTAGCAGAAATAACGAATTTTAGATTCTGGGGCATCATGCGTCAGATTGATGCATGATGCGCCAAAATCCAGAGAGCTAGCGCATAATGCGCCAGATCGGCGTATGATGCGCCATTGACGAATTTTACAACTTAAGACGGTTTGAGACAAATTTTGCATGAATTTTCAAAGGTATACTTGTTCTATACACCCCTTGAAGTGATTCAATGCATCTAGACACTTTGAAATGTTCTTTAATGAAGGGATATGACTCTTGGATCAAATGAAACATCTTTTGAATTCAAAAGTGTGTGACTTTTGGAGGTAATTTTGATTTCTTTAAAGGGGGGGGGGCGAAGAGAGGATTTAGTGTGTGGCGTGAGGGTTAGAGAGAGAGAGAAGAGGAGATTTTCTTCTAGGTTTGTAAGAGGAGAGGGACGGTCAGAGATTTCTTCTTCATTACATTTCTAAGAGAGAATTGGGAGTTTTTATAAAGAAAGAAAGGCTTGGATAGAACTTCTAGGGATTTGCTTGGGAAGGATTGCGAGATAAGTTGTATTTTTATTTCTTTTATCTTGTAAACTTATTTTTATATATGAAATTCATGTTTTATCATATCATTTTCAAGAATTCTGAGAAGTCTTCTTTATCCTTCTCCCTAATTTGAAGAAGATAAAGATTTTTATATTGTTAAGAATAGATTTTTGTTTTTATGGTTTTGAATGGTAAGAATTTGTGATGATTTGAACATTGTTCTTCATTTACTTTTCAATCTGGCCAATTGAAATGTTAAAACTTGTTGAGAGACATATGTTCTTAAATGAGATATGATTTCTATAACATAAGGAGAATCATTTTTGATTTCATCAGAAAGTATGTCATCAAAAATATTTTTGTTGGAAGTAGAATTGAAGATTTTAAGGTGACAGATTAAAACACCCAATTTGGTTCAGTTGACTGGAAACTAATACGAGATCGTTAGCGCTCAGGGGATGAAGTAGTAGGAGCTCTGGAGTGGCAGCCGATATCCTCTTAGCCTAATCACGGAATTTGGTATCAAACTCTGGATTAGTCAATGTTCTTTATGACACTCGGAGTAGGGTAAGGAATAGGATTGTTCCTATTTGGCAAAAATAATTTTTATATATATTTTTCAAATGATTTTAATTTCTTCACAAATCATATAATCAATATAAAAAGGAAGGTTGCTTTCTTAAATTTGAACTTTCTGTTACAACAAAAACTGTCTAATTTTCAAATTTAATTTCTGAAACTTTAGTATTTAGTTTAGTTTAATCTCTTTAATGTTACATCAGCATTTTCATTAGCATTCACCTGAGTAGTCACTTTTTGAAATTTGCACTTTACTTTTATTTTTTGATTTTGTTATAAAATAATTTCCATAATTTACTTTAGGCCCTGTGTAATCAATATCTAGGACTCCATTAAAGCCCTCTATTACTTGCACGATACGTATACTTGTGTTGATATTTAGGAGAGATTTGGTAGTTTAAAAAAAGTTTTATAGAATAAATTAAATTTATAAAAAATGTTTTGTTAGGATTATATTGCATATTTATTATAAATCTGTCTGCATCAAGTTATTAGTGCCATTAAGTGATGTCAACTTCTTAAATATTTCTATATACAAATCTCCCGTGTCAAGTTTTTAGTATCGTTGCCGAGGAAGTAACAGAAAATTTAATATTTTATTTTTATTTTATTTAAAAGAGAGAGAGAGTGTGTGTGTGTTTGTGTTTGTAGTTTAATTTGAAATTTTTTTTATTTTAGTGTGTTTGCTCATTTTTAATTACTTAATTTATTCAGTTTATGCATAGTGTAAGATCTGAAAACTTAGTACCTTACGACTCTGAGTTAGAAAGAATTTTTAGAAAGATTAGAAAAGAACCAAAAGAGAAAGATCAGTTTAGTAAAATGGTTTCAATTTAAACAATGTTGGAAATGAAAATGAACAACATCAGAGACCTTTAAAAGATTATGTTAATCCTACGGTAGATGAAATTCATTTGAGTATAAAAAATTCTGCTTTAGCTGCCAATTCATTTTAACTTAAACCTCCTATTATCCAAATGGTACGAAACAATCAGTTTAGAGGAACACCCACTGAAGATCCTAATTTACACCTTGTTGGTTTTAGAAATTTTGTGCTACATTTAAATACGATGGAGTGTCCAATGATGTCGTCAGACAGACATTTTCCTTTTCCACTAAGGGATAAAGCTAAGTTGTGGTTAAACTCATTGGCACCTGGATCTATCAGAACATTAGGAAATTTATCACAAAAATTGTTTCGAAAATATTTCCCACCTTCAAAAACTACTAAGCTCACATCATTTTGTCAGTTTGAAGGGAAATCAATTTATGGAGCCTGGAAAAGATTTAAAGATCTCCTTAGAAAATGTTCAAACCATGCATTTCCATATTGGTTAATAATTCAAACTTTTTATAATGGGTTGGTTGGATCTCTTAGATTGATAATTAACGCTGCTCCTGGTGGATCATTAATGTGAAAACCATTTGATAAAGCATATTAATTAATTGAAAAGATGGCTACTAAAAATTTTCAATGGCCCTCTGAAAGGGTAAATTCAAAAAGAGTAGCTAGTATACATGACTCTGATACAATATCTATTTTAGCAGACCAAATAACTGTTATATCAAAGAAGATAGATCAATATGGAATGAATAATTCTTAGACATCGCCTATGCTTGAGGATAATTTCAATCTTCTTATAAACTTTAAATGCAATGAGAAATCATCATTATAATCCTTACGTCAAATATTATAATCTTAGTTGCAAGAATCAATCAAATTTTAGTTGGAGTAACTATAATTCTAATGCTGCAAATCTGCAATGGGGAAACAACACTGCAAACCCATTAGGAAACTCCAACAATCAAGGGAACCAAGCTTATAAACCTTATTACCCCCCAAGCTTGTAAATTTTTGAAAATATAGAAAATTTAATCAAAAATTAATTTTACTCCTGTCTTTAGTTATTCTTGTATCATTAGGGTTTAAAATTCTTGTTAGCATGTTATTTTTAAATTTTCATTCTTGCTTATCTATATCTAATGCTTAACTATTTAATCTGTTAAAAATTAAAATTTAAGGGGATGAAAAATATTTTGAAAACTGAAATTTTATTTGTTCTCAGGTGTACTACAAGTGAATTTGATTTTAAAAGAAAAATTGAATATCTATATGAAGTTATATTAAGGAAGTAAAATTTGATTTTAGAAACAAGTAAGAAAATTTAGTTAAAATTTTAAGTAATGAAGAAAAACTTTAAGTTAAAATTTTTTATTATAGAAAATGATTAAAATAAGTGAATATCTTTGGTAAGAAAAATTGTATCTTTGAAAAATTTAGATAATTTAAACTTTTATTTTTCATACTTAAATTTTTTTTATTAAAATTATTTTCAAAACTATTATTATATCTATAAGTAAAAGTATTATATAAAGACTCTACTTTAGGAAAGGAAAAGTGGAATTCAAAATCATTAAAGGCCTATCCGGATTTAGTAATCCTTACCTGAAAAAGAAAAAGAAGAAGAAAAAGTAAAAGAGAAATAAAAGAAAATAAAAGAAAAGAAAAGAAAAGAAATGTAGGGGAGGAGAAGCTTGAGGATTATTGCCTAATCAAAAATTGGTTCTACATTTGGTCATTTTAAAGTATAAGACTTGATAAAATATTAAGTTTATAAATATATTATAGTAAGTAAAATTATTTTTAATAAAAATTTTTTAAGTAGAGAAAATAAAAAAACTAAAATCTAAATTTAGAGAACTTAAAATATTTCTGAATTAGATAGAAACTCATATTTTCATAGTTCTTTACATTAAAAATTTTTAAACTTTAAGTTGGTCTCATTTACAGATTGAAGTGTCACTTGATCACAAGTAACATTTTAAGTTTGGGAGATTTTGATACACCTAAAATATACAGTATTTTTAGACACATTTTTATACTTATTTTTGAGATATTATGTTTTAATAGAAGGTATTTTTGTATTCTTCTTGCAGATACAAGTAAAAATGAAAAAAAAATCTTAAAGGAGTGAAAAAGGATCAAATTTTGAGCAAAAAGGTGAAAAATTGTGCAAAAGAGTTTTAGCGCCTATGCGCTGAGACCCCACACTTAAGATTCAGTGGCAGTTACTAGACGAGTAAAATCAGTTTTCACGAATTTCAAAGAGGTTTTTGAGGCACCCATTGACTTAATAGTTGGTTGTAACCACCATGAACGAAAATTATCATCAAAGGATGCATCTCTTGGGCAAATACATCGAATCAAGACACATTTTGAAGAGATCCCAAGGCACCTCTTAGAAAACTATAAAAGAAAGAATAGAAGACTTAGAAAAGACTCCTGAAAATATTGGTAAGTTTTGAAAGTTCTTTTCTGAGAGTTAATTTGGAGTGATTTTCAGGAACAAATTTTTATTTACTGTATCATTTTTGTTATTTTATTTTTTGTCCGTTGAAACGTCCAAGAGATTTCAAATTGTTCGGGGAATGATCCTGAACTGATTTAAAGATTTCTTAAAACATTTGAGTTCATTTTGAACTTATCATATTGTTTTCTTAATCATCCGTGGTCAAATTAAAATTACCCTACTACTCGGTGAATCTTGGTATTTTAGTCATCCCGAGGACATAGTACTCAATTAATCAGTTGATATTTTACTTAAAAGTTATATGGGTGAATGCCCCTAAGATAAGATTGGGTTATTAATGATTTTGTACCCATGATTAAGGTAATGCCTGTAGTGCTTAGTAGTGTTTACCATCAATTATGTTATCCTTCTAAATCTCATCAAATGAATTCAAATATCAAGCCTAGATCACTACCAAGCCCTTAACAATCTTAATGTAAGAAATAATAGCAATTATTAGAATTTTAATTTAGGTGATATGGATTTTGATTAAAAGATCAGTCCATCATTAATTATAGACTTAAAATAGGTTACATATCATATCCCTAACTTAAGTCCATCACCGGAGAATAATCTAATTTTTATTAACTTCCAAGTCTTGATGGTTTAACAAATTTCAATTTTTTTTTTCTTATCATGGAATGGTGGCAGGTTGATTTCTAACTTTTACCCATTATGTTTCAATCATCCAAACATATTCATTAGGATCAAAATTACCCATTCTTCCCTTTAGTTAACCCTAAATTTTGATTAAGGCATTAAAATCTAAAATTACCACTTTGTCCTTGGGGCTCTACACCTTATAACTCATTAAGCATAATTCAAGTGACTTTAAAGATCTTAGAGTACCCTGTGCATGGGGCAATTAAAACATCAGAGGAGAAAATGTGGTTTTTTTAATTTTTTTTAATAATTTAAATAATTATTTGAAGCTAAAAAAATAAGATTTTCAATATTTATTTATGTAATCAATCAAAGTATGATTTTTTTTCATGGGAAAAATTATTAGAAGTTCCCCTATGTGAGAGAAAACACTTAAGAAAAATAACATGATTTTTTTAATCAAATTTAAATTATTATTTATTAACTTCAAAAGAATGTTTTAATTGTTTAGAAAATATAATTTAATTACAAATAATTATTTTATATTTTTATCAATCCTCTAAGCTCAAAGAATTCAGAGAAATTTTCAATCAAATTTTATATTTTTATAATTTTTAATTTAATTATTATAATTATTTTTAATGAGAAAGTAAAGAAAATACATTTCAAGCCTTTAAAAATTTTATTTTTAACTTACAAAAATTGGGAAAAATATTTTAATGAGTTTTCTATGATCAAGAAGCAATTAGGCACATTTTGAATTTTTTTTGCATTTTTGGAATTTTTAACTATTTTTAATTATTTTTAATATAAAATGTAGCTCAAAAATCAAGTATTTTATTAAAAATAACTTCTATTTTTCCTAAGTGCTCCTGATCACAACGAACTCAGGAAACCACTTTTCATAAATTTTCTAAGTGTATTTTATTTAATATATTTATTTTTGTACAAAAATACAATGTTTCTTTAAAAATCAACTTTCGCGCTTAAACATAATCAAGTAATTTCAAATTTTGTACAGTGAATCAACATGAGTTTTACATCCAATGTGGAATTTATTTTGTCAAATTTTTATCAATATTTAATTTACATAAATTAATAGGAAATAACACATTTAATTAATTACAGAAATGTACAAAATTATTTAAACTATCATAGCATTTTTTCTAAGTCTCTCTAAGCACAAGAAACCTATTAAAATTAATCCCATAATTTTCAAAGTATGATTTTAGTTTAAATAATTAATTTAAGCCAAAATAGCCATCTTAACTTAAAAATTAGGATTAGAATCAGAGAGATGTCCTCGGACCTTGGAAAAATTAGAGAGCATGACCTCTGTCATGTGAAATAAACCCTAAGAATTTCAAGATATTGTGAGCAATTCTTAGTCAGAACGAATTAAAAAACCATTGAGATTATTTAATTAATTAAAAATTAAAGTGTTAACAAATAATTTTTATTTTCATCCAAATTATTCTCCTCTATTCACTGAGCAAAAAGGTATTTTTAAATTATTTTTTTATTTTTCTATGAAAAGATATGGATTTTAGAAGATCTGACATTTAAATAAATTTAGAAAATCCATATTTTTTTACTTATCCACTGTCGGTCAACTTTTTTTGATAGATTATGAAAATATGGTATATGAAAATAATTTTTTTGAAATTTAATTTAATATAATAGATTTATAGTTTGGTTTTGAAAGTAATATGTTTTAATTTTCGAAAAATGAGACCAAATGGATCTCATTCGTCCAATAATTTGCATAATCGTGTCTAAAACCGCAAATACTACACCTTCCCGAAAGATAAGTGTAAACCTCGGCGATAGACCCAATCCTGCAAACTAAGAGATTTACGACATCCATTTAGTCTGCAAACCTTTTATATATGACCAACAAATTCCCCTATCTAATACAAAAATTAAATATTGTTTATTTTACCTGGGTTCCAAGTTCCCTATAGCGGCAAGCCCCTATAGTTAATTACATCCCAAATGATAGGAGTCACTTGAGAAAACTCTCGATAATGATCAATGGTTCTAATCTTCAAGAATTCAAGGTTCAGGTTTTCAAGGTAGATGCGGAAAATCAAATGGGAATGACTCAATGCGGAACATTTATTATCAGGAGTCCAAAGGAAGGAACGGGTAAAGGATATCATAGATTCTGAGGAGAAACCTCAGTGACATCCCGGACTATCCTAATGTGTGGTTATGTTTTGGAAAAGATGTTATTCAATAGTTCAATCCTGCCAATTTTATTATTTGGGACTTACATTTGCATAATACCTGATTATGCAAATAGCCCACAGAGAAATGAGGGTTTACATCGTACCATACGATAACCTCAGAACCTAAATCGAGTTAGGACTCATGTCGCACAACATGGTTATACAAGAGCCTAAAAGGTGTGAGGATTTACGTTGCACTAGGCGAGCTACCTCAAAGTCATATGGACTGTTATTATGCTAAGGAAGAGATAATGTTGAAGAAGATCTTCTTATTGTTCGCTCCAAGCTCCTCGTCATGCTACCTACAAAGTCGGTTCCAAGCTCCTGTCGTCGCGATGGCTCCAGGGTTTAAGTGTTCGAGACTGGTGGTTTGTGTTTCACAGTTTTGGTGTCAATGTTTTGGTTTTGATTTTATTTTCAGTTCTGGGCATCTGCTACTGCTACATTATTATTGTTGCGAGTATAGTGTGATTTGCAGCAGGTTTAAATAAACTTGCAAGAAAATTAAACAAGGCGAGAAAACCCAACACAAAAGTCATAAAAATGAGTTGTAAAAACCACAAGCAAAAGAAACACATAACCACTATGAAAGATCAGGACTGGATATAAGACTTACCACAAGTAAAAGTGGGGGCTCAGAGCTGGGTTGTGTGCTTCCCGATCTTGAGTAAGAGTTACCAACTCGATAATCTACAGAAGGCAGTTCTTAACCTCAATCCAAGTGACTAGCCATGGACCTTTATAAATTTTCATAGGAAGATTTTTCATGCAAAAGTTATTATTTAAGTCTTTTTTATGAAGAGTTTTTTAATCATGCAAAAGAAATTTTTGTTTTATTTTTATAAATATTTTGTAAAACCGTACAGTCCACAGATTAGTCACTCTAATCGTGCTAGAACTACTGACAACCTAAGAGTATTGGGGCAACAATCCCACCAAGGGTCGGCGAATAGCATCCTAGATCCTTTCCTCTCTCTTATGGAAGGTCCTCGAGGTAGGAGATATTATTATAATAATTCCACTTCGTATCCCTCGTTTAAGCACACATAATTGATATCGTCACCGCCCTCGCC
>NEWO01000084.1:30681-68105 GCA_003013225.1 Phalaenopsis aphrodite
GAATGTAAGGACCGACCTCAAACGTAAAGAATTAGAAATGTCGGACTGATTCAGAAATGGGAATTGAAATGTAGGTAAATTCTCAAAAGAGGGCATCGGAATGTAAGGACCGACCTCAAAAGTAAAGAATCAGAAATTTAGGACTGATTCAGAAATGTGAATTGAAATGTAGGTCAATTATCAAAAGAAGGTGTCGGAATGTCAGGACCGACCTCAAATGTAAAGAATAAGAAATTTAGGACTGATTCGGAAATGAGAATTGAAATGTAGGTCAATTCTCAAGAGAAGGTGTTGGAATGTAAGGACCGACCTCAAATGTAAAGAATGAGAAACTTAGGACTGATTCGGAAATGAGAGTTGAAATGTAGGTCAATTCTCAAACGGTGTCAGAATGTAAGGACCGACCTTAAATGTAAAGAATCAGAAATTTAGGACTGATTTAGAAATGAGAATTGAAATGTTGGTCAATTCTCAAAAGAAGGCGTCAGAATGTAAGGACCGACCTCAAACGTAAAGAATCAGAAATGTAGGACTGGTTCAGAAATGAGAATTGAAATGTATGTCAATTCTCAAAAGAAGGTGTCGGAATGTAAGAACCGACCTCAAATGTAAAGAATCAGAAATTTAGGACTGATTTGGAAATAAGAATTGAAATGTAAGTATCAATTCAAAGTTGTGAGAATTGAAATGTAGGTATCAATTTAAAGATATGAGAATCAGGATTTAGGTACTGATTTGAAAATGTGATTTGAAATTTATAAGGAGCTTGTGATGCTGAATTTGCAGTAGTGTGTTATGTGAGAAGGTTGAATTTGAAGAAGATTTGTAGAGCTTTGTGGAGTTATGTGCAGAATGTGAAATTGTGCGAGGATGTTCAGATAGTTAGTGTAGATAACGATGGTTGTGCTGCGCGTACAAAGAGTAGGAAATTTTGAAAACGGAAGTATCCAGTCAATAGGTTCGTTTTATTTTCTTGTTGTTTTTATCACAATTAATTTTTTAAAAAAGTTTTTTTTAAGTTTTAATTTTAGTTTGTTGATAAGAAATTTGTTTTTTTATTCACTCATTTATGATTATCTTTCATTTGTGTTTTGTTACGTTGTCGAAGATTTGTTGTTTTGTCCTTTGTTCATTGGAACTGTAAACAATCGCATTGTTCGCAGCTTTCATCCATCGCACAAAAAGTCAACTAACAAAAAGGCACAACTTGAGAGAAATTTCCATTAATCTGCCTCAATAAAGATGCTACAGATCAAATATAGGCTAATGCCTCAAACAACACATCATGTAATACATGCTGAAATGCATTGAAAGTCATCTCAATATATGAGTACATCATAGACTGATTACATCAGATACATGTCATGCTTGTTAAAATAAAGCAAGTGAATCCTCTGTGCTTGGTATATCAAGCTCCTGATCAAGCAGACCTTCTGAGTCATGCTCCAGGATAAGAGTTCCCTTCACATGTTTTCAGAGGTACAACCTTCTCATAGCTCATAAGGAAACAGTTCCTCCAACCCCAGGTCTTCCTGGAATCCATATGGTATCTTACTATCATCCATTCTGCAGAAGGTCACAGACACCCTACGTTGTCGTACTCTTTGAAAGCAGTGCTTGACAACGTATGCACTGTTGCTCTTGAAAACAAGTGCTCAACCAACTGGAAGAGGAATCTCCACAGCTCCTCTAAATTCACCAAGGCCGATTAGATTGATTTCTTTTTCAAACAGAATATTGCTCTTACTCATGAATGAGACCGTACAGAAAGGCCTCACAAAGTAATGATGGTCAATGTGCGGGGGAATGCAGTCACCTTCTTAATAAATGTTGATGATGCAACTGTTAGGAATACAAGTGGCGGGTAGGATATTCCACTTAACCATTCTCTTTATCATCCACTTTATTATCGGTGGTAACAGATCCACTTGGTCGTATCTGAGGATCCTAGGCGGATTCCCTTGTCTGCCGTTTGTATAATTGTAGCAACATCCGAACTGGTCATTCTTCCCTTTCCCCGCATTCATTTCTCCAGCTCGAAATACATTCTTTCCATGAGAAGTCCTATTTGACCTCTATCTCTTAAATCAAAGATGCAGTCCAGAATGTTTCTTTCATCAGTTTTAGAGAAAACCCTGGTACATAGCTCTAAGCCCTCCAATATGTTGATAAATTTTCCCTGAACCTCTTCATAGAACTCGAATTCTCTTTTGTTTACCTTACTTATTTTGTAGTATTCTACCATACCGGGAGTTGGCAGCTGCGTTGGGCGTTCCTTCCTCTGGGCCTCGGCGGGAATCCAAAGCGGTGTTGGCCGATCCGGAATATGAGATTCAGCCTCAAGTGGGATGTATGATCCTGGGCTCCGTGGTGCGCGCTCATCTGTCCCTAGTGGGACATACGACTCATTTGCCACTAAATTTAGAGTCTGAGACTCGTTGGTGCTTGAAGTGTATTCTTCTAAGGTACTGAAACACTGTAGATGTAGAACGTTGCAATCTGGGCATTCTACAAATGCGCCCGTGACTGATGTCCTTGCTGGTATCTCGACGTTGCATGTTGGGCAACCTCTGCACAAGATATCTGGGACCAGGTGCATATCTGATCCTGTCACAAATCCTGACTCTTCATCTGTAGTGGGCAGGCTTACAGAAGTTTCTCTCAGATCTAGATCGTAGATATGTCCCTTAGGAATGGGGGTAAGAAAACTGCTCACGTCTCTTTGGCACTTGCGCTCCTGTTGTAGAAATGCTCTCTATTTCTTTTGGCTTGCATTTCTGCGTTGTGTTCTACGGAGTGGAGTATTTGGTAGTTGTTCACTGTGGGCATTTATTAAGCACCTTTCTGGAGTAGCTACCATGGAGGGCAGTCGTCTGGGCCCCTCCATTGGATATTGTTCTGCTATCACGTTTTTAACTTCACGTGACACATCGTCTTAAGTGTTCACCCTCAACAGTGAAGGTAGTCCCTTCTTTCCTTCATTGTTGACCACAACCATTAGAGGACCGTCATAGTCTATATCAATCTATTCAAAATTCATTTTGAAGTCTATGACACCTCCTTGTGGCGTCATCTCTTCATTTAGTGCGAGGTTCCAGCCGTCCTGAAAGGCAAAGATCAGCCTCTGTCTTGATATTTTTCTACAGTTGACAGAAAGAAACGTCAGTGGGCCAAAGTTTTGCATGAACAAGAACAAAATTGAGTATCCATTAAATTAAATTTTAGTTTGTTTTGATTAAAAGGATTACTCATTTTATGTTTGAGTTTTGTTTAATTTAATGGAATATTTAAATCCAAAAGTAGAAAAAAGAACGTGTGAAGCTCAAAAAATTTTCTCAAAATTTTCATTATATATGATATTAATTACAAAATTTGGACCCGGTCATAGACATATGGCCATAGAGATAACCCTAAAACAATCAAAGTTTCAAAGTTTCAAAGCAAGCAAAGGCAAGCGGAGGCAAGCGACATTAGGCTGCGTAATGGGTTTTCAGGTAATGTCCATTTATCGGTAACATGGGTCTTTCACACCGGAAGTTCACTAACTGGTAGGCTCCTCCTGTATAAACCTTCTCAACTAAAAATGGTCCCTCCCAAGTTGGCTCGAACTTCCCACCTATTTTACAACGAGCAAGAATAGGACTTTTGAGCACAAGTACGAGGTCACCAATTTTGAATGTCCTTAGGCGGACCAATTTGTCATGGGCTTGTGCCATCTTTGCCTGGTAGAGCTCCAAATGTTGTTGTGCTTCCAATCGTTTTCCCATGAGACTCTTCAGTTCTTCAAGCCTAAGTTTTGTGCTTCCTTCTGTTGTAAGTTGGTTGACAATGGCTACTCTAAGAGATGGTGTCTGGATCTCTAGCGGTAGGACGACCTGGGTCCCGTACATGAGCTATAAGGTGTACACTGAGTGGGAGTCTTGAAAGTCGCCCGGTAGGCCCATAAGGATTCTAAGTGTTTGTTATGCCAATTCCTTTTATTTTCATCCAGTGTTTTTTTCAAAATCTGTACCAGTGTCTTTTTGAAAGCTTAAGCGAGACCATTTGCTCTGGGATAGTAAATTGTAGAGTATCTCTAATCTATCCTATGTCTTCTGGCAAAATTGTTGATCTTCGTACTTTTAAAAGCTATCCCATTGTCACAGATTATTCTTTGCGGTACTCCAAAATGGTAGATGATTTGGCTTTTAAAAAATTGAAGGACGTGTTGTGTCGTAACCTCACATAACGGTACTGCCTCTGCCCATTTGGATAAGTAATCTGTAGAGGCAAGTATGAATTTGTGCCCTTTAGAATATGGAGGGTCTATCGGACCTATTATGTCTGTGCCCCAACACTCAAATGGCCACGAGGCAACAGTTGGGTGCAGCACATTCGGAGGTTGGTGTAAGACCACCCCATGCACTTGACACTGGTGACATCTTCTGGTTGTATCCATGCAATCTGACATCATTGCTGGCCAATAATATCCGAGTCTTTTGATCTTCATTTTCATTTTTGGTCGCGAATGGTGAGCGCCACACAATCCGACATGTACTTCTTTGACAATACTTTGTGCCTCATCTCTGCTCAAACACCGTAGCCACATTTGATCGAACGATCTTCTGTAGAGAACATTTCCCACCAGGGTGTAAGACATGGCTCTTCTTGTGATGTGGTGTGCCTCAGACTTGTCCTCCCGCAGCTTTCCAGTATGCAAATATTCTATTAATGGCTTGCGCCAATCTTCGTTGATGTTCGCAACTGTATTTATTGTTTCTTTGTTTCGAAGTTTGTGTAGAGTTTCAACGTCATTTCGAGACAAGACTCGTCTTCTTTGCACCGTGACTTCGATGGAATCCTCCGGGGGACACGTCATTTCCTTAGCGAGTTTTACTAAAACGTCAACATGAGCATTATCTCCTCAAGGAATCCGGTAGAAATTCACTTCAAGAATATGCTCCAGGAGCTTCATCGTATGTAGATGGTATTCTGCTAATCTTGGTTTCAGAGTTCTGTATTGTCCGGCGACTTGCTGGATCACAAGTTGAGAGTCGCCATAAATGGCAATGTTCGTTATATCCATTGAAATCTCCAACTCCAATCCGGTGATTAAGGCTTCATATTCTACTTCATTGCTGGTTCATGGCTCCGTCAGGTGGTATGAAAACCTCAACATACCCTTATTTAGCGTAATAAAAATCAAACTGATCCCTGCCTTGCATGGTATAATTGTGCCTGATCCCTTGTCTTTCCTGGCTGACGAAGCACCATCGAAGTACATTTCCTAGTGTTGTGCACTGGAAAATTCCATCTGTAGTATCTGCTCCTCTGGTAACTCATCATTGAGAGAGGACCCAGCTGACAGTGAGTGTGCAACAAGAAAGTTTGCTAAAATTTGTCCCTTGATAGCACGGAGGGTCACAAAAGTTATATCAAATTGCAATAAGATCATTGACCATCTCCCTAAACGTCCGGAGAGTATTGGTGGGGTCATCAAATATTGCAATGGATTAACTTTCAAAATTATGGTGATCTTATGAGAAAGCATGTAATGTCTAAGCTTTTGAGCGGTGAAAATTAGTGCGAGACAATGCTTCTTAATAGGTGGATACCTTACGTTCATCGGTATTAGACAACGACTCAAGTAGTAGAGCGCATTTTCTTTTCCCTCCTCATTGACTTGGGCTAAGAGGGCTCCAAGAGAGTCATCCAAAGCCGCGGTATAAAGTATCAACGGTTTCCCTGGGATAGGAGCTGACAAAATAAGAGGTGTCATTAAACATTGTTTAACATCCTCAAAGGCCTGCTGTCACTTCTCTTCCCAAATAAATTTGGCATCCTTTTTAATTAATGCAGAGAAAGGCTGACATCTACCTAAGAGATTAGAAATAAAGCGTCTCAGACATGCCAACATCCTTGGAAGGAACGTAACTGCTTCAAGGTTTTAGGGGGAGGCATTTCCAAGATAGCTTTAATCTTATCCGGGTCAATCTCGATTCCCCGATGACGGAAAACGAATCCTAGAAATTTCCCGAAGGTGACACCGAAAGTGCACTTTAAGGGATTCATTTTAAGGTTATATCATCATAACCGTTCAAACACAATCCTCAAATTGTATAAATGGTCTATTTTCCGTGTACTTTTGATGACCAGTTCATCCAGGTATCATTCTACTTGATTGTGAATGAGGTCGTCAAAAGTCTTCGTCATTGCACGTTGATATGTTGCTCCGGTGTTATTTAGGCCGAATGACACCACTGTGTAGCAAAAGATTCCAATCGGTGTATTGAAAGTTGTAAGCGCTGCATCCTCAGAAGCCATCTTGATTTGGTTCTACCCAGACGATCCGTCCATGAAGGAAAAAAATTCATGTGTTGAAGTGATATCCACCGTCATCTCCGGTATAAGTAGTGGAAACTCGTCTTTTGGGCATGCTTTGTTCAAATCTTTGAAGTCGACACAAACGCAGATCTGTCCATTTTTCTTTTTAACCGGTACAATATTGGCTAACCTCGTGGGGTACTGTTCTTCTTTAACAAAGTTGGCGTCTATCCATTTCTTTACCTCGACAATGACTTATTGTTCTATTTCGAGGCGCATTCTCCAGGGAGCTTGCTTTACTGGGGTTACATTCTTGTCCACCCCAAGTTTATGGACTGCAACCTCTGCTGACAATCCTGACATTTCTTTGTAGCTCCACGCGAAGCAATCTTTGAACTCTGCTAATAGTTTGACCAGTTCTGCAAACTCTTTGTCATCAAGTAGAGAACTTATAAATGTTGGTCGGGGTCACAATTTTTGAAGGAGTTGAAATTTATCTTTTGGTATTTGTTTTGGTAAATTTCCTTATTTAATTACTTTTGAACACAAGGCAAGAAGTAACTAAAAGGCAATTTCATTAATTCATTACAATCAACATCCAAATTTACATGTTTTTCAAGCTCAGTAGAGGTAGAAGCACAGTAAAATTTGATCGGCTTTGAACCAACACTACAGACTTCCTTGACCTCTAAACTCTCGACCTTTTGAGGGAGAATCGGAGCGAGGGTCATAGTATCTACATAGTGGTTTATCCGATCATACATTGTTTCATATTCAGTCCTCTCTCCATCTTCTAGGGATATCTCGTACTGAGGCTTCTTCTATTTTCTCATTATTATTTCATCTTCAGAACTGTCTTCATCACCAATGTTGATAGCTGGCCTAGTCCGTTCAATAATTAAATTGATCTTTCCTCGTCCACATCCCCGGCCTCGACCTCGGGTGCGGGAACTAGAAGAACCTCCACCAACTCGATCTAGGGGAGTGCTAGAAGGTTATTGAAGCGGAGTTGTATGGCCTTCTTTTTGTGATCCTTCTGAATCTTTATCTTTGTTTGCCAAAATTTCACGCGAGAAGACAGTCTTCTTTGGAGGCACGTAGTAGCAAGCATCTTCATGGATACCATTAAAGCTAAGCAAATTTCTGGATCTAGCAAAGCTGTAGCCAGGGATTCTCTCATCTCCTTTGACAGGATCAGAGCGTCGTAGATGCTTAGTCGGGCAGGCAACTTCCTAAGATGAGCTAGCACGTTGTAGTCTACTTTGTATGATCCTCCAATTTTGTCTTGATTATGTGGTTCTTCCACTGGTGGAGGTGGGGGCATCTCTTCTTGGGTCATTATTTGTTTTCCTTTGTCTGCTAGAGTTGTTCTTGGTGGTAACACCTTTCCGCTCCTTAAGTTGACTTCTGTGATTTCTTCTTCTTGAGATATCATTTTTGAATCTTCCGGTGTCTTTTCCTCTTCGTCGGAGAGATCTAAGTTGTTGGCGTACATTGCATTTACTGTATTCTTGTTTACTTCAAAGTGAAAGATTTACCTAGCTTTCACTTTCGATCAAGTTTTGGACTTTGTTGCAAATTAAAAATCACTATTAAGGAGATTAAACATCTAATCACATACATTGCATTTTACATTAATATAGAAAGTCAGGATCAAGTTTTTGGCGTCGTTGTCGGGAAAATTATAAAAATTTGCAAAATTTTCAAAAGAAGATTTTAGAAAGAAATTTTTTTTTATAAAGTCTTATTTAAACTTTAAGATTTATTATGCGAATATTGTAGTGTTTTTTTTATATTAAGTTCTTATTTGTGTGTTTTTATTTTATATGTTTTATAGTAATGTATAAGTAGTTCAGTTTCATAGGACTTGTGCCTTACGATTCTAAATTAGAAAGAACAATTAGAAAAATTAAAAAATTAAAAATTACTGAAAATTTTCAAAAAATGGCAAATCAAAATAACTAATACGTTGAAGAATTTAGACCTTTAAGAGATTATGCAAACCTTATGGTGGATGAATTTTATTGTAGTCCTAAAAAACCCAATGTAGTGGCTAATTCATTTTAACTTAAACCTGCTATTATCCAAATGATATCAAATAATCAGTTTGGGGGAGCACCAACTGAAGATCAAAATTTACATCTTGCCAATTTTATAGAATTGTGTGCTAAATTTAAAATATATGGTGTATTAGATGATGGTATAAGACTTAGATTATTTCCCTTCTCATTGAGGGATAAAGCTAAGATATTGTTGCGTTTGTTATCACCTGGATCTAGCAGAAATTGGAGTGATTTAGCGCAGAAATTTCTTACTAAATATTTTCCACCATAAAAAAATGTGAACCTTTGAAATGATATTACATCTTTTTGTCAGTTTGAAAGAGAATCTATTTATGAATCATGTGAACGATTTAAAGAACTTGTAAGAAAGTGTCCACGCCAAGCTATACAAGATTGGTTATCAATTCAAACTTCTTACAATAGATTAGCTTGATCTCTTAATTCTATTATTGATGCTACTACTGGTGGTTAATTGATGTTAAAATCATTTCATGATGCTTATGCTTTAGTTGAAGAAATGACAAATCAAAATAATCAAAATGTTGAAGAATTTAAACCTTTAAGAGATTATGAAAACCTTTCGGTGGATGAACTTTATTGTAGTATTCAAAAACCCACTGTAGTGGCTAATTCAATTTAAGTTAATCCTGTTATTATCTAAATGGTATCAAATAATCAGTTTGGGGAGCACCAACTAAAGATTTAAATTTACATCTTGCCAAATTTCTAGAATTGTGTGCTGCATTTAAAAATGCTGGTGTATCAGATGATGCTATAGGACTTAGATTATTTCCTTTCTCTCAGGGATAAAGCTAAGATATTGTTACATTTGTTGTCACCTAGATCTATCAGAACTTGGAGTGATTTAGCATAGAAATTTCTTACTAAATATTTTCCAGCATAAAAACTATGAAGCTTAGAAATGATATTACATCTTTTTGTCAATTTAAAGAGAAATCTATTTATGAAGCATGGAATTCATTTAAAGAACTCTTAAGAAAGTTTCCACACCATTTATAATTCAAACTTATTACAATGGATTAGCTGGATCTCTTAAATCTATTATCGATGTCGTTGCTGCTAGTTCATTGATGTGAAAATCATATCATGATGCTTATGCATTAATTGAAGAAATGACTACCAATAATTTTCAATAACATTCTGAAAGGGTAAATCTTAAAAAAGTAGCTAATATTAATGAAAATGATGCTTTTGTCATGTTAGCAAATCAAGTTGTTGCAATTTCAAGGAAGTGAAACCAATTTGGAGTAAACTTTTCTCAACCAATTTTCATGTTTGAAGAGAATTTATTAGGCCAAATTGTAGATTCTCAAGCATCAATAAAAACTTTGAATGTCATAAACAACAAACAAAATAATCCATATTCAAACTATTATATCCCAGTTTGGAAAAACCATCCCAACTTTAAGTGGAACAATAATTCGGGTAGTAGTAATCAACAATGGGGGAACAATCAAGTAAACCATTAGGAAACTGGAACAATAAAAGGAATATTAATTATAGATCTACATGTCCTCTAGGTTTTAATAGTAACCCACAATTTAAGAAGAAGAAGTTGTATATAGAAGAAGTGGATTTACAAATGGGAAATCAATTACAAAATCAAAAAGCTATAATTATAAATATTAAGAATCATTTGGGAAAAATAACAAATTCATTAAGTAACAGATCCCAAAGAACACTTCCTAGTAATACAAAAGTAAATCCAGAAGACCAGAATAAAGAGCAAGTAAAAGTCATTCAACTCAGAAGTGGAAGAGCATTGGAAGGTAGAGTTCAAAAAAAAGACTGAAGTTGGAGAAAAGAGATTGAAGCACTAAAAAAGAACTCTCTAAAAAGCTTAAAGAGACCTATTTATCCACTTAAAGTTGATTTGGAAAAACCACCACCTCCATTTTTTCAGAGGCTCAGATAACAAAAGTCGGATAAGCAATTTTAAAAATTTCTTGAAATTTTTAAGATGTGTAAGATTAATATTCCATTTACTGAAAATCTAGAACAAATGCTAAGCTATGAAAAGTTTATGAAGGATATTATTAATAGGAATAGGAAGTTTGAAGATAATGAGACTGTTGAACTTAGTGAGGAATGCAGTGCTATAATTCAGAAAAACTTTCTGAAAAGCTTAAAGATCCTAGTAGCCTTATAATTTTAGGTGAAATAAGAGACATATTTTATGGTAAAGCTTTATAAAATTTAGGAGCAAGTAGCAACCTTATGCCATTATCAATACGTAAAAAATTATGATTATGAGAAATATACCCTACTATTGCAACTCTGTAGTTAGCAGATTGTTCAATAACATATCTTAACGGAGTTATAGAAGGTGTACTAATGAAAGTGGATCAATTTATTTTTGTTGTTGAATTCTTTATGTTAGATATGGAGGAAGATAAAGAGATACCTATCATTTTGGAGAGACCTTTTCTAGCCACAGGAAGAGCAATTACAGATGTGCAGAAAGAAGAATTAACATGTGCGTCAATGATCAAACATTTACATTTAATATTTCCAGCTCGATGAAATACCTTACAAATTATAAATATGATGAATGTTATAGGATGGATGTGGTAAGATACTTAATTGAATGTCATTTCAAAGCAACTTATGAAGAGAAATGTGAAATGAGAGAGTTGGGACATGAGCAATAAGAGGAATTAGATCATTATGTAGATTTATATAAGGAACATTCAAATTATGGTTGAGAAAGTTTTGAAGTCTTGGACACCATAGAAGAAGATACATTTTTTTGTCCATCAATTGAAAAATCTCTTGAGCTAGAGTTGAAGTTGCTTCAAATATTTAAAGTATGCCTTTTTAAGTGATTCCTCTACATTTTTCTGTTATAATTTTCTAAAAATTAACTACTGAAAAAGAAGAGAGTTTGATGAAAACTTTGAAGAGTTATAAGAAAGCCTTTGAAATGGCTTTTGCTAATATAAAAGGAATCCGTCCTTCAATTTGTAAGCATAGAATTCATATGGAAGAGAATTGCAAACCTAGGGCTGATCCTCAAAGAAGATTGAATCTTAATATGAAAGAAGTTGTTAAGAAAGAAATTCTAAATTGGTTAGATGCTAGAATAATCTACCCTATTTCAGATAGTGAATTGGTTAGTTTAATTCACTGCGTTCTTAAGAAAAGAGGAGTTACTGTGTCTTTTAATGAACATAATGAGTTAATACCAACAAGACAAGTCATAGTATGGCGAATATGTATTGATTATTGAAAATTAAATCTCCGCACTAGGAAAGATCATTTTTCACTTCCCTTTCTAGATCAAATGTTATAGACTAGCTAGGCATAAATACTTTTATTTTCTGGATGGATACACTGGTTATTACCAAATACAAAAAGCTGCTGAGGATTAAGAGAACAAAAGTTTTACTAGTCGTTATGCTACATTTTCTTTTAGAAGAATGTCCTTCGGTTTATATAATGCACTTGCAACCGTTCAAAGTTGTATGATGGTTATTTTTTGTGATTTAATTGAAAAAGGGATTTAAGTTCTTATGAATGATTTTTATGTGTTTAAAAATTCATTTGAATCGTGTTTAGAACCTTTATCAAAAGTTCTTAAGTACTGTGAAGAAAGAAATTTTTTGCTTAATTGGAAAAAATGACAATTTATGGTAGCATGAGGAATAGTTCTGGGACATCAAATTTAAAAAAATGGCATGGAAGTAGACCCTGCAAAAATTCAAGTGATCACTAACTTATCTCACCTAATAAGTGTGAAAATTAGGAATAATCACAATGTGAGCTTTTTTACTTCTTTGTTAAATGTGCAATCTAAAGCATGACACTATTTTAATTTTGCAAAACTACTTCCAACTAATCACCTTAGTGAAGTAACCAAAGAGAGAGCAGTGTTTAAATTTTGCTAACGACAAATGAAGGCTGTTGATATTTGTACTCTCATTCTTCATCATGCTCAAAGTATTGCTAAATGTTGAACCACTCGTCATTTAGGTTATCCTTCCCTAAATTTCACCTTATGTGAACTATACCTTATGTGAACTATCTAGAGTAGAGTTTGATAAGAAAGAAGAAATATTACAACCACATAAACCAATTAGAAAACTCATTGTTCATAAATTTGAATAATTTATTAGATCTAAAACTGGAAGTAGAGGGAGTGATACACCTTCTACATCAGTTGCAAGACCATCTACTTCTAGTACTTATTCACTTGAAAATATTATGAAACAGTTCATGATTTAACAAGCCGATAAAGTGACATTGCAGAATAAAATAGGTGGTTTGAAATCAAGGATTGCTCATAATGATGAATATCAGCAGAAAAGATTTCAGCATGATATGCATATCAAGAGGCTATGGTTAGATACCTTAGGGGTCACCATACTGTAGAATTTCCTACATGCCCCAGTATTATTCCTTATGTAAAAGAAAACATTGAAGACTTTGAAGAAGAAGAAGAATAAGAAAATAAGAAGGAAGACGATAAATGATGAGTTTTTTTGGGGTATTATCTATTTTCATTCATTGTAGTTTAATTTATTTTATTGTTGTTGTTATGATTTGGACATAAATGATATTATTGAACTTACTTGTATGTAGATGTAAATTGTTAATTTTTATTTTAGTATTGTTTGTATCTTTGATTTACTGTTTATGTTTTTAATTCACCTTCTCTTAGCAAATCCTGTTAATATATCATATTTCATTTAATGCTTTAAAGCCTGAACTTTTTAGATTTTTACCTGAAATGTGTAAGAGCCATGTTTCATGCTTAGAACCCTCTGTAGGTTGGTCTTATTTTTACGCATTTACTATTTTATTTTGAGCTACAATTTTTTTTGTACTGAATACCTTACTTATTAAAAAGAAGAAAAAAATTTATAAGTTTGGGGGAAAGAAAAATTTCTTTAAAAGAAATAAACTGAATTTTATTTATCCTCAATTAACTATATTTTTAAAAATTTATTTAACATGATCCTTGATATTAGAAGCTAACTTTAGATGACTATAATTTTGTTTTTAAATATTTTAGTAAATTTAAGTAAAAATCTTTAATAATGAAGGTAAATTCTAGAGTTAAGATATTTAGTATATAAGGATAAGTATGTTTCTTTCTATTTAATGAAAAGAAAATTGTGTTTTTGAAGTATTAAGAATCTTAGAGTTTCATATAAGAAGAAAATAATGAGACTTTATGAAAAATTTTCAAAGCTAATATGAATTTAAAATGTGAAGGAAGGTAAGAAGTTTTTAACTTCAAGAAGAGGATAGTGAAATTCAAAATTATTTAAGTCTATACAGATATAGTAATCCTCACACAAAAAAGAAAAAAAAAAGAAAAGATTGAAAAGCATCGTAAAAAAAAATAAAAGAAAAAGAAAACAAAGAATATATGAGCAGAAGCTTGAGGAGATGCATAATAAATATTAGCTTCACTGGAATCAACTAGAGGAAAAAAGCTTTATTACATTTTTAAAGTAGTGTTTGAGTATTACCATCATTACTAATAAGGTTCTCACGAAATTATTTTTCACATGGACATTCTAAGTATCTTTTATATGAAAAATTACAGTTCTTATTAAAATGAATAGCGAATCATAAATCGTAGACTTGACTACTAGATGTTGTTAAGCTTTTAGTTTTAACATAAGTTATTATAACTATTTCTTAAGTTATACTATTATATTTATTAAACCAAATTATTGAATTTTATAAGTTAATATTTCTACCATAAGTCATAAATTTATGTAAAAATAAGGTAACTCGGAAGAAGGTCTTAGAATTAGTATTGTAGGATCAGTTGATGACTCAGTATTTTGCATGGTTGTTACTAGAGGATTGGAAGAGGATTGCCTCAATTTAGAGCATGACTCTGAGAATTAGTTGATTGGAGATGCCCTGCCGGAATTTTAAGAAGAGATCAAATCAACAGTGAATGAATTGAAAGAAATCAACCTCGGGACTTAGGAGGAGCCCCAACCCACCTTTATAAGTTCTCTACTTAATAAAGAATAATCCATAGAATTGATAAAGTTATCATCAGAATTCAAAGATTGATTTGCCCGGAGCTATGATGAAATGTCAGGACTATCATCAGAAGTTGTTGTTCATAAGCTTGGTGTAGACAAGGATATGACCGCAGTAAAATAAGCTCCCGGAAGGATGTCCCTCGAGATAGAGCAACAAGTCATTGCAGAAGTAAAGAAATTAATAGACGATAACATTGTAAGAAAAGGGCAATACCCTGCATGGTTAGCCAACATTGTACCAGTTAAGAAGAAGAACAGATAAATTCATGTTTATGTCGATTTCAGGGATTTAAATAAAGCATATCCAAAAGATGAGATTCCACTACTGATACTAGAATTAATAGTGGACATCGCATCAACACATGATATTTTCTCTTTCATGGATGGATAGTCATAAAATAACCAAATCAAGATGGCTCCAGTGGATGCAGAACTAACAACATTTAGAACAGCAATTGGGATTTTCTAGTACACATTAATGTCATTCGGATTGAAGAACACGAGAGCAACTTACCAATGAGTTGTGATAAAGATTTTTATGACCTCATTCATAACCAAGTTGAATGTAACACGGATGATTTAGCATCAAAAGTAAATAGACAATAGACCATTTGTATGATTGAGGATTGTGTTTGAATGTTTAGAACAATATAATCTCAAAATGAATCCGTTAAAGTGTGTCTTCAGGGTCACCTCTGAGAAATTTCAAGGATTCATTGTCCATCATCAAGAAATCGAGATCGACTTGGATAAGATTAAAGTTATCTTGAAAATGCCTCCTCTTAAAACCTTAAAACATCTATGTTCCTTTTAAAGGAAAGTTATCATATCTATGGAACATCATTTCTATGCTCTCAAGTATGTGTAAGCCCTTCTCAGCATTAATTAAAAAGGACACCAAATTCATTTGGGAAAAGAAATGCCAACGGGCCTTTGAGATGTTAAGAAATATTTAATGACACCTCCTGTTTTTGCAGCCCTTATCCTGAGAAAATTATTGATACATTATACCTCAAGCTTAGACGACTCTCTCGGAGCACTGTTAACTCAGGTCAATGATGAGGGTAAGGAAAACACACTTTACTACTTGAGTCACCATCAAATACTTACAGAGGTAAAGTATCCACCTATTGAGTGACATTGTCTAGTTTTGATTTTCAGGGTCGCAAATCTTAGACTTTACATTCTTTCTCATAAAATTACCTTACTTTGAAAGTTAATCCATTGCAATATTTGACAACTTGACCAATACTTTCTGGACATTTAGCAAGGTGTTTGATGATTTTATTGTTATTCATTATAACTTTTGTACCCTCCGCACTATCAAGAGATAGATTTTATCAAATTTTCTCGTAGCACGCCCACTTCCAACTGGGTCCCATCTCAATGATGAGTTACTAGATGAACAAATACTGCAAATAGAATCATTCAGCACCAGACATTGGGAAATGTACTTCTATGGGGCTTCATCAGCTAGAAAGGACTAAGGATCAGAGGTAGTTATACTAAGAAAAATAATTATTGGTCTGATTTTCATTACACCAAATCAGGGTATAATGAGATTCTTCTATCACCAGACACAGCTGTGTATAAATAACGAAGTAGAATATGAAGCACTCATCACTAGATTGTAGTTGATAATCTTAATGGATATAACAGATATTGCAAATTATGATGACTCAAAACTCATCATCCAACAAGTTACCGGACAATATTAGAACTTGAAGCAAAGGCTATGAGAAATCCATCGGTACACGATGAAATTGCTGGAACAAATTCTCAATGTGACACTATCCAGAAATCCTCAGGGAGATAAAGCCCATGCTGATGCTATAAAAAAAATTGGTAAAGAACTGACATATCCATCGGAGGATTTCATTAATGTTCAACACAAGTATGTCAGGTTTTGTCTCAAATTTACATCGACAATCTATACATGCTCAGAAAAGAAGAGGAAATGATGATTTCAGTTACTAACATTAACAAAGATTTGTGCATACCATTGATAGAATATTGGCAAATAGGAAAGCTGTATGAATATAAGTCTAAGGTATATCACATCACAAGAAGAGTTATGTCATATGCTCTAGTTGGTGATGTGCTCTACAGAAGATCGTTTGACCAGATGTGGCTGAGATGTCTAAGCAGGGCCAAAGAACAGAACATCATAAAATAAGTACATGCCAAATTGTGTGGAGCTCACCAGTCAAGGTCAAAGATAAAAATGAAGATTAAAAGATATGGATATTATTGGCCAACAATGATAATCGATTGCATGAATATAAGTAGAAGGTGTCAACTTAGTGAAGTTCATGGGGTGACCTTGCACTAACCTCTCAATGTGCTGCATCCAACTATTGCCTCATGGCCATTTGAGTGTTGGGGCATAGATATAATAGGTCCAATAGACCCTCCATCCTTTAAGGGACACAAATTTATTCTTGCAGCCACATATGACTTCTTCAAGTGGGCAGAGGCAATGCCGTTACGAGAGGTTACATCATAGCATGTCCTCTAATTTTTTAAGAGTCAGATTGTCTACCATTTCCGTGTTCCACGCAGAGTGATTTCTGATAATGAGACTACATTTAATAGCACAAAGATCAACAATTTTGTTAAACTATATTGCATAGATTGAGATAGTCTACAATTTACTATCCCAAGGCAAACAGCCTAGTTGAGGCCTTTAATAAAACGCTCGTACAAATCTTCAAGAAGTTGTTGGAAGAAAATAAAAGAGGGTGGCATGATAAATTTTTAGAAGCTTTGTGGGCCTACAGAAAAACATTCAGAACTCCCACTAAATGTACACCCAACACACTTGTGTATGGGTCCAAGGCCATTCAACCATTAGAAGTCTGGACATTGTCTCTCAGAGTTGCCACAGCCAATGAAATTACAACAAAAGAAAGTGCAAATCTTAGACTTGAAGAATTGGAATGTCTTAAAGGAAAATGATTAGAAGCACAACAACATTTGGAACTATACCAAGCAGAGATGGTGCAAGCTCATGACAAGTTGGTCTGCCCGAGGGCGTTCAATGTTGCTGACCTTGTACTCATTCTCAAAAGACATATTATTGCACACCGCAAGATAGTTATAAAATTTGAACCTACTTGGGAGGGACCATTTATCATAGAGAAGGTTTATTCCGGAGGATCTTACCAGATCGTGGAGTTCCAAGGCAAAAGACTTATGTTGCTGGTTAATGACCGTTAATTGAAGATATACTACACAACTTGACATTAGTTGAAATGAATTTTAGAAAATGTTGCTTGTTTTTGGGTTATTTATTTGGCCATGTGTATGTGCCTGGGCCCAAAGATTCATAATAAAATTAACCTCAATAAAATGAAAATTTTTGAATTTTCTCACTTTATTTTCCTCTTGTTCTAAAATTTGAAATCTTATTATATTAAATTAAACTGAATAGATAAAATTTTGACCTGTATAAATTGAAATTTTTTTAATTAATATTTTGTTGTTGTTCTTGTTCGTACTGAACTTCAGTGTACTGATGTTTTTCCATCTCTTGTAGAAAAATGTCAAGACGAAAGCCCAGAGCGGCTTCATAGACTTTGACTTGGACTTTGGATATGTCAACATGGACTACAAGGGTCTTGTAATGGACATAGTCACTCACTATGAGAAAAAAGGATTACCATCACTGCTAAGGATTTGTACCAAAGAAGACTCCTTATTGAAGAGGATAAAAGCAACAACACAACAACATCCAACAGAAGGAACTAGCCGACTATAATCTTTGATAAGTGCAGTGATGGGGAATTTAGTTAGTGTTGATGAAGAAAGAGTGCTAGTTGCTCCACTAAAAAAAACGCAACGCCATAATGCCAACTGCCGCAATTATAGAGCTTTGTTACGTCTGGCAGAAAGACACATCCAAGAAGCAAAAGCGACATTTACCTCAATTCCTAAGGGGAAAATTTATGATTCCTGCATGAGAGAAACTTCTTCTACCTAGCCTATCACAGAGGATGAGTCAGAGGTTGTTGCAAAGCTGACATAATCAGTAATTCTAGATGAATTTTGCAAGGGTTGCCCGATGTGCAACATTGAAACTCCAACAAAAGAATCAACAAGAGCATCATTCATGGAGTGCCCAAGATGTAATGTCCTCTATTTGGAGCACTACAATAGAATTAAAGAATATACGCCCGCCAAAATAGGGTTCCAGGAGGCAGCGTACCAAGTTATGGAATCATATATTCCATTGCATACAAAACTGAGTCAGACATGGTTTCCTGCAGAAATTTAGATGAGGGAGCAGCCCAGACGATCTCAAAGATTTCCTATAATGGAACTAGAAAGAATGAATAGAGTCAAGAAGTGAGAATTTTAATTCTATGAAGAAGTCTCAGGGAAGTTTGTCAACATTTTGGAAGGCCTAGGGCTATATATAAGAGTTTTCTCCAAAAATGATGAAAGAATAATTATTGATTGTGTATTCAAATTAATCGACCATGGTCGAGCCATTTTGTTAATGAGAAGACCTAGTCAGAGCTACAGAAATGGATGTGCAAGAAAGTCAAGATAACAAATCTATGTGGCGGTTGCTACAACTTTGTCAACGATAGGCTAGGGAACCCCCAGGTATCTTATGATACGACAAGGTGGATCCTCTGCCTTTTGAGGTAAAAAGAATGATTAAAAGGATAGTCAGGAGGTACATACTACCAGTAGACTATATCCTGAATAGCTACATAATCAACATTTATGATAAAGGAGACTGCATTCCTTTGCATATCGATCACCATGATATTGTAAGGTCCTTATAGATGGTGTCCATCAATAGCAAGAGTTGCGTTCTATTTAGAAATGAAATTGATATTGTTGAACCAATAGAATTCAAAGGATTCATCGAGATTCTGCTACCAGTGGGTTCAGTACTATATCTAAAAGAGAATGAGGCAGATCTGGCAAAGCACTGCATCCCAAGAGTTCGAAACCGTTGAGTTTCTATGACGTTAAGAATGAATGATAGTACAAAACCACATGGATTCCATTGGCTTCACTCAATCAACTTAAGGAAAATGTTTTATTATAATATTTCAACTTGTATTGGAGTATTACTAGCATTACTAGTAAAGTTTTCATAAAGTTCTTTTTCATATGAATGTTCTAAGTATCTTTGATATGACAAATTGCAATTCTTTTTAAAATTAATAGAGATTCAGAAATCTTAAATTTGATTACGAAGCACTCTTAGAATTAGAGTTTGAATCTAAGTTATTAAAGTCTTTTCTTAAATTTTAGTTTTTTATTTATTAAACTAAAATTTTGAAGTTATAAGTTAATCTCCATCCTAAGTCATATTTTTATGTAGTAAAAGAGTCACTTGAGGAAAGAGATTTTTTTTGGGGGAAAGAAAACTTTATTTTGATTTTACATTGAAAACATTTTTAAAATCACTTAAAAACTTAAGTCTGGGGGAAAGAAAAATTTATTTTGAAAAGTAATAAACTAAATTTTATTCGTCCTTATGTAACTATATTTTTAAAAATTAATTTAACATGGCTTGGGATGTTAAGATTTAAATTTAAATGACTATACTTCTTTTTATAAATATTATGGTAAATTTATGTAAAGAGTTTTTAATAATGAAGGTTAATTCTAAAGTTAAAAATATTGGTATGATCGGATAAGCCAATTTTTTTCTATTTAAAGTAAAAAAAATTGTAATTTTGAAGTGTTAAGAATTTTAGAGTTTCATGTAAGAAGAAAAGAATGAGACTTTATGAAAAATCTAAAACTAATATGAATTTATAAAGTGAAGAAAGATAAGGAGCTTTAACTTTAAGAAGAGGATAGTGAAATTCAAAATTATTAAAGGTTATCCAGATATAGTAATCCTCACTTGAAAAAAAAAAGAAAGGATTGAAAAGATCCTTAAAGAAAAGAAAAAAAAAAGTGAGGAGAAGCTTGAAGAGATGCCTAATAAAAAATTTTCTTCACTTGAATCAACTTAAGGAAGGGTCTTTATTAAATTTTCTAAACTTATATTTGAATATTAATTAGTAGAATTCCTAATAAAGTTTTAATGAAGTTCTTTTTCATATGTTCTAAATGTCCTTAATATGATAAATTGTAATTCTTCTTGAAATAAATAGAGATTTATAAATCTTAAAATTTCTTGCCAAGTATTGCTAAACTTAGAGTTTGAATCTAACTTATTAAAGGGTTTCTCTTAAAATTTACCATCCTATTTATTAAACTAAAGTATAGAAGTTATAAGTTAATCTCTTTCATAAGTCTTGTGCTTTTATGTAGTAAAAGTGTCACTTGAGAACAAGTAACATTTACGTTTGAGGGATTTTGATACACCAAAATATCATACCATTTTAAATAGCTATTTTATGTTTATTTTTAGTGATATTGTACTTTAAATAAGGATATTTTTATGTTTTTTACTGTAGGTACATTATTTTTAGGCATTTGGAGCAAAAATGACAAAAATGAATGAAATTTGGAGCAAAAGAGCCAATTTTGGATTCTGACGCATCATGCGTCAGGTTGGCGCATGATGCGCCAAAATCCAGAGAACTGGCGCATGATGTGCGAGATTGATGCATGATGCACCAGGGATGACTTTTTCAGATTAAGGGGGTTCGAGACAAATTTTGCACAAATTTTTAAAGTGACGCTTGTTCTACACACTTCTTGAAGTAATTGAATGCATCTAGACGCTTTGGAAGGTTCTTTTATGAAGGGATATGACTCTTGGATCAAATGACACATCTTTTGAATTCAAAAAAGGTGACTTTTGGAGGAAATTTTTGAGGGAATTTTGAATTCTTTTCCAAAGGAGGCAGCCAAAATAAAAGAAGAATACTTCTAATTTGGGTGTGTGAAAGTGGCGTGAGTTTGAGAGAGAGAGAGAGAGAAGAAGAGATTTTCTTCTAGGGTTGTAGGAGGAGAGGGAAGGTGAGAGATTTCTTCTTCATTACAATTCTGAGAGAGATTTGGCTTTATTGTAAAGAGAGAAAGGTTTGGAGAGAACTTCAAGGGGTTTTTTTTTTGGGAAGGATTGTGAGATAAGTTGTGTCTTTCATTTTTTTTGTTTTGTAAACATGTTTTTATATATGAAATTTATGTTTTATTGTATCAATCTCATGAATTATGTGTAGTCTTCTTTATCGTTCTTCCTACATTGAAGTTATGGTTTTGTGAAGAATATAATTTATTTTCCATGATTTTAAATGATAGTAATATGTGATGATTTGTACTGTGATCTTCATTTACCTTTTGATTTGGCCTATCAAAATGTTAATACTTGGTGAGAGTCACGTGTTCTTATAAAAGATATGATTTCTACAACATAGGGAGAATCATGTTTAATTTCATGGGAGAGTATGTCATCTATGAGACTGGGTGCAAATATATTAGGAAATATTCTTTGTTGGATGTAGACTTGGAGATTTTAAGGTGATAGATTAAATCCCACAATTTGGTTCAGTTGATTGTAAACTAATACGAGATTGTTAGCCCTCAGAGGAGGGAGTAGTGGGAGTTCTAGAGTTGAAGCTGATATCCTCCCGGCCTAACCCTGAAATTAGGGACCAAACATTGGATAAATGTTCTTTATAACACTCGAAAGAGGGTAAAGAATAAGATTTCTCCTATTTGGCATAAAACATTTATTATATATTTTTCAAATGATTTCAATTTCCTCACAAACCATATACTCATTGTAAGGGGAAGGATGCTTTCTTAAATTTGAACTTTCTGTCACAAGAAAAACTTTGTTTAATTTTCACAATTTTATTTTTGAAAGTTTAGTATTTAGTTTAGTTTAGTTTTTGTAGTCTTACATATGCATTTTAATTAGCATTCACATGATTAGTCAATTTTTAAAATTCGCACTTCACTATTATTTTTTTATTTTTTTTTATAAAATAATTTTCATAATTTACTTTAGGATTTTATAACTTCCATTTGGGATCAATATCTAGGAATCCATTAGAGCCTTTTATTACTTGAAAGATATGTAAACTTGCATTGATATTTAAAGAGATTTGGTAGTCTAAAAAAATTTTTGAAAGATAATTTATTATTATCAAAAGTATTTTTGTTTGGATTATATTGCATATTTGTACCTACATCAAGTATTTGGCGAGATTGAGTTGTGCTAACGTCATAAATATTTGCATAAACAAATCTCGTATCAATAAGCAAGGTGACTCACCACAATCATAGATTTATGTGAAAATTGTATGAAAGAATGCTCAAGATGCAACCAATTAATGAGCCTAGAAAGATAATCAAATTTAATAATGAAAATGGTGGAAGAACGTGGATCTCCTTATTTAATGCCCTTGTTAGCAGAGAAAAAACCATGTGCTTTGCCATTTACCATCACATTATGGTAGTTATTAGAGAGTCATCTCTTAATAAGTGTGCAAAATTCCTATTGGAAGCCTTTAGCCTGCAAAATATAAATGATAAAATCTTGACTAATAGTTTTAAAAGTTTTCCTAATGTCCAATTTAAAGACCATGTTTCCCCTCAGCACAATCATCTCTTGTGCTAAAAGGATATTATCTGTAATATCCCTACCTTTAATGAAAGTAGATTTCTATGGAGTAATTATATTAGAGATATGAGGCTACAATCTATTCACAATGATCTTACTCATAACTTCAGAAATAACAGCACTGAGAAAAAGAGGACGGAAATTATCCGAAGAAATCTTATCATTATTTTTAGGTATAAGCACAATCAAAACATAACTGAAATAATTACCAGAATTATCCACATGGAAGAAAATTTGTATAGCAAGAACAATCTCCTTCTTTATAACATCATAAGAGTGAGTGTAAAAATACGAGGAGAAACAATCAAGGCCAGGAGCTTTGTTGGGGAAAAAAGATTTAAAAGCATCACTTATTTCCTATTCATCGCGGGATGAGTTAAATAGAGCCTATCAATGTAATTATAATCATCGGGAAATTGAGTAGAGTCCATAGGAATAACAGGTGTAGAGGACTGAAAAAGCTCAGCAAAATAATTAACAACACTTTCTCCAATATCTTCCATGCTATTTAATATTAGGGAGCCATTGGTACATAGCTCAACTTTTCTAGTTTAGGTGGGTCTAGGTTGGTCACTAGGGTCTACTTGGTGGCAGTGGTGTCATCAATTTCGTGACTTTGGCATGACTATGTCAATTTTAGTGAAGGGGTTTAATCTGGGTTAAAATGGCTAGAAGTTTGGTTTGGGTAAGGGTATCCATGACATTGAGCTCAATTGATTGGTCAATATTGTGTTAATGATTTTCAAAAGAGTTTTTGAAAAGGATTATAGTGATTTTTAATTTGTTTGAAATTTCTATTTGATGAGTTTTGGTCATTTGGTCAATTAGGGGGTGTTGGGTTAGACTTGGGTTTAGGTTGGGCTATGGTTGGGTTAGGTCCTAATTGATGGTTTAAAATGTTCTATAAGAATTTCATGAAAAGTTCTCAAAATCAATTGGGTGTCAACTTTTAGGTTAGGGCACTCAGTTGGTGGAATTTGCGGACAAAGGCCATTCAGGGAAAATTTGAGGATTTTGGGCTTGTGTTAAAATTGAGTAAAACTGAGGCTTGGAAAAAGCCAATTAAAGGTCAAATTTAATGTGTATGATTTTTATGAAGAATTTAAAATTCAAATGGAGGCAATTGAGTTGACTATGGGGTTCAATTTGGTGGGGTTATACTATAAGGCCAAAATTGGGGTTTGACTTGGATCAAAATTGAGCACAAAGCATGGGTCAATTAGGCTTGGATTTCATTTGGATTGATCATATGAAATATTAATTTGTGTTTGGAATTGAAATTGAGGGGAATTGGGGCCAAATTGATGGACATTTGGGATGAATTTAGAGAAATTGGGTCGTTAAAGGCAATTAGGAGGTTTTGGTCAAAATGGTCATATTGGGTTCAATTGAAGGGTCCAAATTGGTTTTGAAGACATTTGAAGTGATTTTGGATGTTTTGGGAAAGTTTGGGACACCAAGGGTATTTTTGTTATTTTGACAAATTTGAGGGTATTTTAGTAATTTTGGAAATTTTGGTATTTTAAAATGGTTTGAAATGAATTTTGAACAAATTTGGGTTATTTGGGTGAATTTGGGAATTTTAGCCAAATCTATGGTTTTAAGGGCATTTAAGTAATATGGATGAATTTAGAGACAAAAGGCCAAGTTGGATTTTTTAGTAAAATTGGGGTGCCAAACACCATATATGAGCTATGGATGAATGAAATCACCATTTTGGGTCCTTTATGTACTGGTCTTAGCTAAACCCTAGCCAAGGGCTAGTGGATTTAGGGGACAATCTACATGAGTCTCCCAAAAAATCAAGGGGACAAGGTCAATAATTTTGGGTTTTAGGGTTGAGAGTTAAAGTGGGTGAAAGTGAGTACAAGTGAGTGAACTAACTCCAGACCAACACCAAAGGTCAGCCCTAAGTTCAAGCAGTCCTATGGGGACTCTTCTTGAGATCCCCCACACTAACCCTACTTACTAAGTGTTAGAGGTTAAGACCAATATGTGTAACTTTGAGTTGAGCAAGGAAGAATTTAGAGTTTCTAATGGTAAGGGTTCCTTTCTAGTTTTCTATGAATAGTCAACAGGAATGGCCTATGGCTAGAGCCTAGGCTACTAAAGAGAAAAAAACTAAACCTCAACCAAAAGTGGGGTCAACACATCTTAAAGAGGGGACCAAGCTGGAAGTGGGTGCACTGCGAGAAAATCTGCTAGAATTTGTCCCATGATAGAGGGTATGGGAGCAAAAGTTATATCAAATTGTAATAAAATCATTGACCACCTTACTAAACGTCTGAAGAGTGTTGGTTAGGTCATCAAATATTGCAATGGATTAACTTTCAAAATAAGAGTAATTTTATGAGAGAGCATGTAAAGCCTAAGCTTTTGGAGTACAAAAATTCAAGCTGGACAATGGTTCTCAATAGGAGAATACTTTACCTTCGTTCGTATTAGACAGTGACTCAAGTAGTATAGTCATTGACCTGAGCTAATAAGGCTTTGAGAGAGTCATCTACGGCCGCAGAATAAAGTATCAATGATTTTCCTAGGATAGGGGCTACCAAAACAAGAGGTGTCATTAAGTATTGTTTGACGTCCTTAAAGACTTGCTGACATTTTTCTTTCCAAATGAATTTGACATCCTTTTTTAATTAATGCCGAGAAGGGTTGACACCTACCTCTTGTGTTTATCCTTCGGGATAGATACAAAAATTGAGGTACAGTGCACTTCCATTTTAAACTATGAAAAATATGGGGTCAGTTTGATTTCATACTTTTCTAAATTTCAACGTCCTTCCGAAGCGGGCGACGAGATTTTAATTCCGGCGAACGACTGCTTCTTACAGGCAACTCCCCCCAACCAAAAATAGCGCCGACAGCTTCTGGTGACTCCGCTGGGGACAAGCTTTTCTCTCCATTCAAATCAAGAAATATTAATTTCACACATCGGTAATGTGTTCGTGCCCCTCTTGGACCAATTTACCCTTCTTCCTTTGACGTACTTTACCCATTTCTGTCTTGGGAAGGTATGGTCAACTCCTTGAACTTCAGAACTAGCTGTTCAACCGTCTTTAAATAGGGGTTCAGAAGGCCATTAAAAACTCTTTAAATTTTTTTATATGGGGTCAGATCCCCAATAGGTGTGTCGGTGGACTAATTCCACCTGGGCATTTTCTGCCACTAACTAGGTCCAGCACTGGGTCCTAAAATTTTTCACATCTCCCTTCCAAATTTGATTTGCTATTCTGCAAATTAAACTAAATTGTATTGTACTGCGCCACTTTGAAATTTTCTTACATAAAGTAAATTTTACCCCTTTTTAAATAGAGATGTTAAAAATACCCATAAATTAAGACCCACCCAGTCTATAGATCAACCTCTATTTTCATTGCTTGCACTAAAGATTGCAAGGTCTTTGGCCATATAGCTAACCCTAAAACTTTCTGTTTCAAAGCCGGCTACAATTGCCTACCCAACGCTGACCTTTTCCTGCAACCTTCTAACGGACCGCAGCGCCCGTAACGTTGCTCCCACCATCAAGTTCGGAGCTGAATTTGAAGATCTTACGGTTATCCTCGGGAAAGCCCCATTCGTGGTAATGAAGATCGCTGCTCCAGAAATGCAGGAACCATCTGCAAAATTCAACCTAAACTGCCTTCAAGACTTCCCTGACTGTAAGAAGGCTAAATCTATTGTCGTCGCAACACCCGTCAAACCTACTAGCCCCGCTGTTGCTAAGGGGAAAGAAGTGATGATCGTGAAAGATCTGATTGAGGGATTATCTTTCCCACCACCCATGTTTGAAATCGGGTCAAGCTCAAGGACTGTAACACTGACCCAAACACAAAGGAGGAACCACAATAGAGTTCAGAGAGCCATTAAAGCCCATGTTGTCGAGGAGACACCCGCTGAGGAGGAACCTCATCAACAAGAAGAAGTGCTACCGGAAATTTATCCACTCCTACGAGGAAGTAGATTCCATCCTCTGACAAATACTGATGGATATGTGAGTATTTGGAGGATTGCTACCGCATTACCATCACCTCATGGACACAGTGAGGAGGAAAAGAATTTCACTCCTATCACTCGAGTTAGTGCAGTTTTCAGAAGGCTTACTACCAAAGAAGGATGTTCAGTTAGCAAGTTACTTAATTGAGTGGGAGATGGAACTTATCCTCGCATGAAGAAGGAGCCAGACAATCCCGTAAGACAACTGGAGCACCGCCTACTCACTATCCCGTTTGGCTCCGCTTAGGAACAGAGTTGATACCGCAGTGATTACTACTGATCATAGTGCCACCAAAACCATAGGCAGTTGACCTGTTAAGTCGAGACTGGGTTCGAAGATCTTACCCGTCATTCCTGCAATCCCAGAGATGAAGATAAAGCGATTACCTGACACTGTAGCCAGTCTACACTACGGGGAGAATACCTTCCCTCGACATACCGATGTCTCTACTAAGAGGTCCTGTCCTGAGACATCATCATCATCATCGAAGAAGAGGGTATGGGTACCCAAGTTCGCTGATCGATACAGTTCAGTGAGCCTGCAGAACAAGAAGTAAAACAAGTGCCTAAGATATCAGACATTGTCGCGAGAATAGCCAGCAAGATGGAGGAACAAGTAGAGGATGTCCATCAGGGTCCTCCAGATCTTAAAGCAATCAAAGAATCAATAATTGAGGAGAAAGTTGAGAAACTCAAGATTGAGATTTCTGAATTAGCTCGAGAGCGCGGAGTTTCCTTCAATAGTGACAATGAAGATTTTGATTACAATGATTACCTGGAGGAGGATTTCATGGATGTCCATGTCATCAAAACAGAGCTACCACATCTGCGTATGAGGCTCAACCTCACACCGAAGAGAACATCGTGATGAGCTACGTAGGGTTATCCTTCTAAGGGATGAGCAAGTTAGTGTACAGGAGAAAAGAATAGAAGAGATGACTGCAGCTATGACCACCATGGCGACTATTTAGGGGCAATCACAAGCACCAAGATTGGATTCTCTAGAGATTAATCAGCCAGAAATCATACACATCACAGATGAAAGAAGAGAGGCTACTTTAGCAGACAAAGACAAATAACCAATAAAAGATTCTCCGTCAGGTGCCATGCCAAAAAAGGAATTCAAGCAAATGGTTGAACAAGTGCGGGATGCCTTAGCCCAATCCAAGGGTGATGCATCAATTTTAAAGGGTAGACCTTACCTAGAGGAGTTCAATGTCGTACCGTTTGCCAAGGGTTTTGTGGCCGCAAACTTCAAGATATTCAATGGGACTAGAAATCCCAGACAACACATAGCACATTTTTGAGCCAGTTGTGGCAACACAAGAAATAGTGAGGCTCTACTCTGCCAGTAGTTCGTCAGCGACTTGTCAGCAATTGCTTTTGACTGGTATGCTGACTTGCCCAACTGGTCAGTTAAAACATTTTCTCAGTTGGAACAGTTATTTGTGAGAAGATTTGCCGGGCACAACACCATGTGTCTATCAGAGAACTCATGATGGAAAAGCAAAAGTCTAACGAAACTTTGGTAGACTATGTTTTGAGATGTAGAAAACTTAGCATGAAATGTGAACCTCAGCTACAGGAACATCAACCGATTGAGATTCTACTCAAGAGCATTCATGGACCAGTAGCTTTCATTCTTAAGGGACTCACCTTCAACTCCTTCAAGAAGCTACTCAGTAAAGCCAACAGTCTTCAAGAAGAAATGAAGCACGTGGGACCACATGAAAAGGCTAAGGTGACCAGAGTGCTCGAAACAAAATCAGGAGTAGTCGAAAGTAACTGATAAAGATATATGTAGATGAGCATCATCAGTCTTCATCACAGTACTCTCAGAAATAGAGCAGTCAGTCCAACTAACGTCCGCCTCAGAAGGGATCACCTCGAACAGCGCGTAAAAGAATATCGCTGTTAAAGTGATAGAAAGTTGTGTATTCTTTCAAAAATGAAGCCATGCTTAAAATATTTGAATGCCTGATGAAGAAACCAGAATTTAAACTCCCTGATGCGAACAAACCCGAAGAGGTGGATAAGAAGAATGAACCAAATTATTGCCCATACCACCGGTTACTTGGGCACACTATAGACTAGTGTTTCGTCTTTAAGGACTAGCTCGAGAAGAATCTCAAGGAAGAGAACCTTACAATTCCGAAAGAGTAATGAAAGAACCTGAAAAAGGTTTCATAAACATGATTTCAGCTGATTCAATCTCCTCAATTGATTCGTATGCTGGAGTAGATGGATGGAGAACAACTTGGGATGAACTCAAGAGGGTCCTTAATCAAATACAGGATTCATTGAAACAAGCTTCAACAAATACTGAAGAAGGATGGAATGAAGTATCAAACATATTGTCCAAGAAGATATTGTACAAGATACAGGCTGCATCAAAACAAGCCTCCATTTAGAGTCTGCAACATACCGATCCCGAGATGAAGGTTTCACCAGGAGATCAATCATCGTCAAGGATAAAGAATAAGAAGAAGAAATATGTCACTGCCAAGATTGATAGCATGGGGGGGGGTAGGATAGGGGTTGCCTCTACTAGATTGGTTGTCTTAGATTTGGGAAAGAAAATCCTCGAACCCTTGACTTTGTATGATTATCTTTTTGTCCCTCCGGGGTCTTATGAATATACTGATTCTGATTTTAGCTATGCTTTGACTGTTTCTAGTGATAACGTAACTGATTATGACCAATCTAGCTTTGATCTCGATCCCTAAAATGATTTTCAAATCGTACTCGAGTCTGATGAACTCATTGTCAAGTCCAAAGAAGACATCAATAATACCACTTACGATAGCACTGATAACAAAAAGCCAATTCTCGAGAATCATGGTACACCGCTTTCCATCAACTTAGATCTTTTTGACGTAGAGGAAAAGACACTGAAAGATTTAACAATGATATTTCAAGAAGAAGAAGTCAGAGAAGTTAACTTAAGGGAAGGAAAAGTGTTACCACCAAGAATAACTCCAACAGACAAAGGGAAACAGATAATGACTCGAGAAGAGATACCCCCACCTCCACAAGTGGAAGAACCACATGATCAAGATAAAATTGGAGGATCATACAAAGTAGACTACAATGTGCTAGCTCATCTTAGGAAGTTGCCTGCCCGACTAAGCATCTACAACACTATGATCCTGTCAAAGGAGATGAGAGAATCCTTGGTTACAGCTTTGCTTGATCCAGAAATTTGCTTAGCTCAGTAGGCTAGCACATCCTCAGATGAAGTTTTCTCATTGAGAGAAAAGTCAGGGGTAACCTTCACAGACGAAGACTTGCTGCTCGGTACCTCCGACCTTAGTCGTCCTCTCTACATCTCCGTCCACATCGATAGATTTGTGTTATCCAGAGTTTTAGTTGATCCTGGGGCATCTCTTAACTTGATGAGCCTATAGAAATTGGCCTACTTGGATATTGAAGCTCAAGCGCTTACGACCGATAAGATGATGTTAAGAGGATTCAACCAAATGGAAGAAAGAGCCCTTGGATGAATTACATTACTTATGAAGGTTGGAGAACTTGTAATAATCGCTAAATTTCATATCATCGATGTCGAGACCTCTTTTAACGCTCTATTGGGTCGACCATGGATTCATGAGCACAATATGATTCCATCATCTCTACACCAGAGCATCAAATACCACAAAGATGGTCAAGAGAATTGCATTAAGGGAGACCTGCAACCATTTTCAATGCACGAAGTTGGTATCCATGAAGATGCTGGCTACCTCCAATGAAGACTGTCTTCTCGCGCAATATTTTGACAAAAAAGATGAAGATTCAAAAGAATCACAAAGAAGAAGCTAAACAACTTTGTTTCAACAACTTTCTATCACTCCCTTACAACGAGTTGGTGGAAGTTCTTCTAGTTAACGCACCAGAGGTCGAGGATGGGAACGCAAATGAGGAAAGATCAATTTAATTATTGAATGCACTAGGGCAACCATCATTGGTGATGAAGACAGTTTTGAAGATGAAAGAATGATGACAAAGCAGAAAATACCTTAGTACGAGATATCCCTAGAAGATGCAGAAAATAATGAATATGAAACAATGTATGATCGGATAAACCACTATGTGAATACTATGACCCTTACTCCGATTCTCCTGCAAAACGTTTAGAGTTTAGAGGTCAAGAAAGTCCGTAGTGTTGGTTCAAAGCCGATCAAATTTTACTGTGCTTCTACCTCTACTGAGCTTGAAAAACATGTAAATTTTTTTTTATCCTAATGAATTAATGAAATTGCCTTTTCGTTACTTCTCGCCTTATGTTCAAAAGTTAATTCAACAGGGTTACTTACAAAAAAAAATGCTAAAAGATAATTTTTAACTTTTTAAAAAAACTATGGAGTGCTAAAAGTCAAACTCCCAATTCAAAAGAAGGTCTCAGATTTGGTACAGTTGGACCAGTTGAAGATTCTGAATTTTGCATGTTTGTTAATGGTGAGTCAGAAGAGGACTGCCTAGATGTAGAGGATGACTCTACTGATCAACTAGTAGAAGATGCTCCGCCAGAATTTGAAGAGGAAATTAAATCTACTGTCGATGAGTTGAAAGAGATTAACCTCAGAACTGAAGAAGGACCCCAACCTATGTTTATAAGTTCTATACTTGATGATGAAGAATCTGTGGAAATAGTCAAACTATTAACAGAATTCAAAGATTGCTTCACATGGAGCTACGAAAAAATGACAGGATTGTTCGCAGAAGTTGCAGTCCATAAACTCGGGGTGTACAAAAATATAACCCCAGTAAAACAAGCTCCCAGGAGTGCGCCTCAAAATGGAACAACAAGTCATCGCCGAGGTAAAGAAACTGATAGACGTCAACTTTTTTAAAGAAGAGCAATACCCCACATGGTTAGCCAATATTGTATCTGTTAAGAAGAAAAATGTATAGATCCGCGTTTGTGTTGACTTCAGAGATTTGAATAAGGCATGTCCAAAAGACGAGTTTCTACTACCTATACCAGAGATGATGTTGGATATCGCTTCAACACATGAAATTTTCTTCTTCATGGATGGATCATCGGGATATAACCAAATCAAGTTGGCTCCCGAGGATGCAGCACTTTTAACCTTCAGAACACCGATTGAAATTTTTTTTGCTACACAGTGATGCCATTCAGCCTAAAGAACGCCGGAGCAACATATCAGTGTGCAATGATGAAGATTTTTTATGATTCCATTCACAACCACGTAGAATGCTATGTGGATGATTTGGTCATCAAAAGTAAACAAAAAAGTAGACCATTTGTACGATGATAAGACCTTAAAATGAATCCCTTAAAGTGCGCCTTTGGCGTTACATCTGGGAAATTTCTAGGATTCATTGTCCGTCATCGAGGAATCAAGATTGACCCGGATAAGATTAAATCTATCTTGAAAATGCCTCCCCCTAAAACCTTGAAATAGCTACGTTCCTTCCAGAGGAAGTTGGCATATCTGAGACGCTTTATTTCTAATCTTTTAGGTAGGTGTCAGCCCTTCTCGGCATTAATTAAAAAAGACACAAAATTTTTTTGGGAAGACAAATGACAGCGGGCCTTTGAGGACGTTAAACAATATTTAATGACACCTCTTGTTTTGGCAGCCCCTATCCCAGGGAAACCATTGATACTTTATACCGCGGCTTTGGATGACTCTCTTGGAGCCCTCTTATCCTAAGTCAATGATGAGGGTAAAGAAAATGCACTCTACTACTTGAGTCGTCGTCTAATACTGACGGAGATAAGGTATCCACCTATTGAGAAGCATTGTTTGACGTTAATTTTGGCCGCTCAAAAGCTTATACATTACATGCTTTCTCATAAGATTACCCTAATCTCGAAAGTTAATCCATTGCAATATCTGATGACCCGACCAACACTCTCCGGACATTTAGCAAGATGGTCAATGATCTTATTGCAATTTGATATATAACTTTCATTCCCCTCTGTGCTATCAAGGGATAGATACTAGCATACTTTCTCGCTACACACCCACTGCCAGCTGGGTCCTTTCTCAACGAAGAGTTACCAAAGGAATAAATACTACAAATGGAATTTTCTAGTGCGCATCACTGGGAAATGTACTTCGATGGTGCTTCGTCAGCTAGTAAAGACAAAGAATCAGACACAGTTATACCAGGCAAAGCAGGAATCAGTTTGATCTTTATTACGCCAGATTAGGGTATGTTGAGGTTCTCATACCACCTGACAGAGTCGTGCACCAACAATGAAGCATAATATGAGGCCTTAATCACCAGATATGAATTGGCAATCTCAATGGATATAACAAATATTGTCATTTTTGGTAACTCTCAACTTGTCATCCAGCAGGTCATTGGACAATACAGAATTCTGAAACCAAGATTGGCAGGATACCATTAGTACACGATGTAGCTCCTGGAGCAGATTCTTGAGGCGACTTTCTATCGGATTCCTCGAGGAGATATTGCCCATGCCGACGCTCTAGCAAAACTTGCTAAGGAAATGACAGGTCCCCCAGAGGATTCCATCAAAGTCACGGTGCAAGGAAGACGGGTCTTGTCTCGAAATGACTTCAAAACTCTACATAAACTCGAAAAAGAAGAAACAATAAATACAGTTGCAGACATCAATGAAGATTGGTGCAAGCCAATAATAGAATATTTGCATGCTGGAAAGCTGTCAGAAGACAAGTCTGAGGCGCACCACATCACAAGAAGGGCCATGTCTTACGCTCTGGTGGGAATCGTTCTCTATAGAAGATCGTTCGACCAAATGTGATTACAGTGTTTGAGCAGAGCAGAGGCACAGAATATTGTCAAAGAGGTACATGCCGGATTGTGTGGTGCTAACCAATCAGGGCCGAAAATGAAAATAAAGATCAAAAGACTCGGGATTATAGGCCAACAATGATGTCTGATTGCATGGATACAGCTAGAAGATGTCACTAATGCCAAGTGCATGAGGTGGTCTTACACCAGCCTCCGAATGTGCTGCACCCAACTGTTGCCTCGTGGCCATTCGAGTGTTGGGGCACGAACATAATAGGTCCGATAGACCCTACATCTTCTAGAGGACACAGGTTTATACTTGCTGCTACAGATTACTTCTCCAAATGGACAGAGGCAGTACAGTTGCGTGAGGTTACGACACAACACGTACTTCAATTTTTCAAAAGCCAGTTCGTCTACCGTTTCGGAGTACCGCGAAGAATAATGTCTGACAATGGGACAACTTTCAAAAGTACAAAGATCAACAATTTTGTCAGAAGACATGAGATAGATTGGAGATACTCTATAATTTACTATTCTAGAGCAAATGGACTGGCCGAAGCTTTTAACAAGACACTGGTACAAATTTTTAAGAAAACACTGAATAAAAATAAAAGGGATTGGAATTACAAACTATTAGAAGCCTTGTGGGCATACCGGATGACTTTCAGGACTCCCACTGAGTGTACACCCTATATTCTCATGTATGGGACCGAGGCCGTGCTACCGCTAGAAATCCAGACACCATCTCTCAGAGTCGCCGTTGCCAACCAACTAACAATAGAAGAAAATGAAAAACTCGGACTTGAAGAATTGAAGAGTCTCGAGAGAAAATGACAGGAAGCACAACAACATTTGGAGCTTTACCAGGCAAAGATGGTACAAGCCCATGACAAATTGGTCCGCCTAAGGACATTTAAAGTTGGTAACCTCATGATTGTGCTCAAAAGAAGGTCTATACAGGAAGAGCCTACCAGTTAGTGGACTTTTACCGATAAATGGATGATACCTGAAAACCTATTACGCAACCTGATGCTGCTCAATGCCGCTTGCCTCTGCTTTCTTTGAAACTTTGGAACTTTTATTATTTTTAATGACCGGGTCCAAATTTTGTAATTAACCTCAATGAAAATTTTGAGAAAAGTTTTGAACTTCACACATTTTCTTTCCTACTTTCGTATTAAAAAACCCTAGTAAATTAAACGAAACTCACGCATAAACCGAAGAATCCCTTCACCAAAATAAACTAAAATTTACTTTAATAAATACTTTCTTTTGTTCTTGTTCATGCCAAGCTTTGGCCCACTGATGTTTTTCTTGTCATTTGTAGAAAAATGTCAGGACAGACGCTGGTCTTTTCCTTCCAGGATGGCTGGAACCTCGCACTAAACGAAGAGTTGACACCGTAAGGAAGTGTCATAGATTTCAACGTGGATTTCAACCAAGTTGGATGAACTACGAGGGTCCTCTAATGGACATAGTCAGTAGTAAAGAAAAGGAGGGAATGCCTTCACAGTTGAGGGTAACCACTCAAGGCAATGTGTCTCGTAAAGGCAAAAACGTGATAGTGAAACCAGATCTGATAGAGGGGCTAGCCGTCTGCCCTTCGTGGTAGCTACTCCAGCAAGGGACATGATAGCCGCCCGTAATGAATGATTACCGTATACTCTGCTCTGCAAGACGCAGCACAGAAATGCGAGCCAAAAGAAGTAGAGAGCCTTCGTGCGACAGGAACACAAACGCCAGTGAGACATAAACAGTTTTCTTACCCCCATTCCTGAGGGACATATTTATGACCCATATCTGAGAGAAACTTCTTATAGCCTGCCCACTACAGATGAGAGTCAGGTTTTGTGACAGAATCAAATGTGCTCCTAGTTCCAGATATCTTATGCAGAGGTTGCCCAACATGCAACGTTGAAGTCCCAGCCGGGACATCAGTCACGGGCGCATTTGTAGAATGCCCAGATTGCAACGTTCTGCATCTACAACATTTCAGTACATTAGAAGAATACACTTCAAGCACCAACGAGTCTCAGACTCCAGACTTCGTGACAAATGAACCATATGTCCCAATGAGAACGGATTAGCATGCAACATGGAGCCCAGGGTCATACATCCCACTAAAGGCTGAATATCATATTTCGGATCGACCACCACAAGTTTGGGTCCTCGCCGAGGCCTGAAGGAAGGAACACCCGTGGAAGCTGCCAACTCCTGGTATGGTATAATACTACAAGATAAGCAGAGTAAAAAAATGAGAATTTGAGTTCTATAAAGAGGTTCAGGGAAAGCTCGTCGATATATAGGAAGGCCTGGAACTGTACACCAAGGTTTTCTCTGAGACTGATGAAAAGAGTATTCTGGACTGCATATTCGATTTAAGAGACAGAGGTCAAGCGGGCCTTCTCATGGAGAGGACATATTCCTAGCCGAAGAAACGGATGAGGGGAAAGGGAAGAATCACCATCCAATGCGGCTGGTGCCACAACTTCACGAACGACAAACAGGGGAATCCGCCTGGGATCCTCAGATACGACCAAGTGGATTCATTGCCACCAATGATAAAATGGATGATCAAGAGAATGGTCATGTGGAATATTCTACCCGCTACCTGCACTCCCAACAGTTGCATCATTAACATTTATGAAGAGGGTGACTGCATTCCCCCACACATTGATCATTATGATTTTATGAGGCCTTTCTGCAAGGTCTCGTTCATGAGTAAAAGCAATATTCTATTTGAAAAAGAAATTGATACATTCAGCCCTGGCGAATTCAGAGGAGCTGTGGAGATTCCTCTTCCAGTTGGTTCAGTACTTGTCTTGAAGTTCAATGGTGAAAACATTGCCAAGCACTGCATTCCAGGAGTGCGATGTCGTAGGGTGTCAGTAACCTTCCGCAGAATGGATGATAATAAAATACCATATGGATTCGAGCAGGACCCAAAATTGGAGGAGCTAAGTACATGAAAAAGAAACTCTTATCCTGGAGCATGACTTAGAAGGTCTGCTTGAACTAGAGCTCAACATACCCGGTACAGAGGGTTCGCTTTCTTTCTTTTGACAGCATGACATGTATTTGATTTTATTCAGTCTACGATGTATTCACAACATGATATGATTCTCAATATATTTCGACAGGGATTACCTGATGTACCTCTTTAGGCATTAGTCTATGTCTGATTTATGGCATCCATTTTTGGAGCAAATTAATTGAAATTTCTCTCAAATTGTGTTTTTTTTTCATTTGCCTTTTTGTGCGAAGGATGAAAGTCGCGGACCATGCGATGGTTCAGAATTTCAATGAACAAAGAACAAAACAACAAATCTTCAACAATAAATAAAATATAAATGAAAAATAATCACCAACAAATAAACAATAAAACAAATTTCTTTTGAAAATCAACCAATTAAAAATAAAACTTTAAAACATATTTTTAAAAATTAAATGTGATAAAAAAATAAGAAAATAAAACAAACCTGTTGAGTAGATTCTTCCGTTTTAGGAATTTCCTACTCTTTGTGCGCGCAACACAATCATTGTTATCTGCACTAACTCCCTGCACATCCCCGCAAAATTTCACATTCTGCACAAAAACTCACAAAGCTTTACAAATATCCTTCAACAAGATCAACCTTTTTCACATGATACATTTCAGTAAATTCGACGCTACTAACTCTTTTTTGAAAATTGACCTACATTTCAATTCTCATTTTCGAAACA
>NEWO01000084.1:68216-91287 GCA_003013225.1 Phalaenopsis aphrodite
TCTCTCTTTTGAGAATTGATATACATTTCAATTCTCAGTCCTACATTTCTGATTCATTACATTTGAGGTTGGTCCTTACATTTTGATACTCTCTTTTGAGAATTGATATACATTTTAATTCTCAGACCTACATTTTTGATTCAGTACATTCGGGGTCGATCCTTACATTCTGATACACTTTTTTGAGAATTGATATACATTTCAATTCTTAGTCCTACATTTTTTATTCATTACATTCGAGGTCGGTCCTTACATTCTGATACTCTCTTTTGAGAATTGATATAAATTTCAATTCTCAATCCAACATTTCTGATTCATTACATTCGAGGTCGGTCCTTACATTTTGACTCTCTCTCCCTTTTTGAATTGATATCTAAATTTCAATTCTCACGTCGGGGTCAGCACTTACATACTGACTCCCATCCTTTGTAAACCTTTGAAATTTCATAACTCAAAGTCCACTCTCAAATCCCAAGCGAGAGTCCCTACTTCTCGACTTGATTAAACACACACTTGCTAATTCCCCAACGAAAACAAATCACACACAACTCTAAATATATTTTCGGGCCTTTTGACTTAGAAGTTGTAATGGTTTTGTTCATCTCATTAGTTAACGCCAATAGGCGTGGTGTGTTTGTCAAGCATACCACACCTATTGAGGGTCCATTTGTTGACCTCATCTTTAGTTGAAGTCTAGTTTTCACTTTAGTAGCCTAGGGTCTAGCCATACGACTTTCCTATTGACTATTCTTAGAAAGTAGAAAATGCACCCTCACCATTAGAAATCCCAAACTCTTCTCTACTCAACTTGAAGTTCCACATTTTGGTCTCAACCTCTAAATACTTAGTAGGTGAGGTCACAACGGGGGAAACTCAGGATGAGTAACCCTTAGGACTGATGGACTTTAAGGTTGACCCTAGGTTTTGGTCTATAGCTAATTCACTCACTACACTCATCTACAGTCACAATCACTCACAACCCTAAACTAAAATTTCTAGCGTAGATCCCTTGGTCTTTTTGGGATACTCATGTAGATGGTCCCCTAAACCTGCCAGCCCTTGGGCTATGGTTTGGCTAAGACCACTATGTAGAGGACCCAAAATAAGGTTTCCACTGATTCATGGCTTGTCGATGCCGGTTGGTGCCTCAACTCTAACAAAATATCCATCTTGTCCATTTACCCCTAAAACACCCCCAAATTACCAAAATACCCCTCTTGTGCCCAAAAATCCAAAAATTCCAAAAATTCCCAGAAAATCCAATTAAATCCCAAATATTCTCAATTTCATTTCTCTCAACTACTACATGACCCAATTTGGTTAATTTGACCATCATTAAGTAAAATACCCAAATTTTCTTTTAAAGACCCAAATTTCCGGAAATTCAACCCAAATGTCCATCAGTTTGATCTGAATTGGACCCAAATCCAATCCTAAACGAAAATTAACTTTTAATATGACCAAAATAAACCAAATCCAAGCCTGATTGGCCCATGATTTGAGCCAAATTTTGATTTGGGTCAAAACCCCAATTTTGATCATATGACCTAATCTCACCAAATTGAACCCATAGCCTAGTCAATTGGCCTCACTTAATGTTGAAAAATATTTATAACATTCCTATACATAAAAATAAACCATAAATTTTCCTCAGAGAAGTCTCAAATCCTTTTGATTTTGGCCTAAATCCAACATTCCCAAATTTCGCCCCAAATTGGCAAAGTCCCCAAATTTCACCCAATTAATTTCCTTAACCACCAAATTGGCATCCAATTCATGTTTAAAACGCTTCATGAGGTCCCTATTTACCATTCAAAATAATTAATTTGGAGTTAGCCAAAGGCTAACCCAAGTTAGACCCAAGCCTAGCACATAATGACCAAATTGATTAAAATCAAAATTCCCTCAAATTGACCCTCCAATTGAGCTCAAAACCACTTCCATTTTTCACCAAAGTTGTTTCTTATGATCATCTACACCAAATTAAAATTTTATTTGGGCCAATTTACATGGCTAACCTATCCCAAACTCAAGCTTAGGTCATTTGCACCCACTTGGACCCTTGCACTAAATGTGACCTAACCACCCTAAAGGCACCAAATTAACTCCATCACAGCCCTTAGTTAGACTTAATGACTAGTCCAAATACCATGAAACCACCTAAATCAAGCCATGGACCAAAGGTCCCCCAAATCAAGGGATATTATTTCCAAAAATGCATGTGCTTAAGATATCCTTACCAAAATAAGGTTTTATTGCAGTAAATTAGTCTGAGATATTCCCCTAGGTTCCTTGAGCCTCTAGCTACCTCCCCCTGGCCGGCCGGCCCGCCTAGTGGCCTGAAAAGCTAAAAAATGAGAGCCACCCCCATGGAGCGTCACCCAAATCAAACCTAGAGGCGAGCTCATCCAAATCAAATTATGGAGCTCCTCTTCCCTCCACCTAAGCACCATATTACAACTCCTAATTGGCCATGACAGCCACCATAACCCCATTTTTTTTAAAGGACACCTCCAGGCCGTTAAACTAGATGCTGAAATTTCCTTAGTGAGACCTCTCCATACTTCACAGAGAGCTTCCCTAAGATCTCTTCAGTGCATTCCAACCATTTTTCCTCACCAATTCCCATTGCTGGAGCTCAATTTTGAGCTTGAAACCTTGCTGGAAACTAGGACAGAACCCAATACACATCCACAGTCCACCCAAACTAAAATTAACTCTACCCACACCTTTGTAATAGTGAAAGAAGACAATGCCCTATAAAATCCCTATTTCACAGAGCCTCTACCGTAGCTATAGACCAACAACCCAAATCCAGTCGTGATCGAATTCATACTTAGGCCCTACATCAAGACCAGGGACTCAATCCGTAGCCTCTTTGGATCATAAAAAAGGTGCCAAGACCCTCTGATCGAAGCTTCACTTCTTAGAGCAAAGGTATAAGACCTCAACTCATCCCGAGCCTATTTCGATTCTCCATTTACTTAGAGTTAATTTGACTGCTTGAATGCCATATGGATGTGCTCATCTCACTTAGACGAGTCCATAGGATCAAACTCGAGGTTATTTGGTTGAGTCTAGGCTGAGATCTTAGGGTTTAGTGTGGACAGTCACGTGATCATTCTATCGGGGACGATGATGGGGAGTCATTTGATCAAGCGTGTATCAAATGAATGGAGGAGATCTAGTCGGACGATGCTTCAGGACATAAACAGTGGGTCGAGTCAGCGCTGAGGTGGATGGCGACATCAAATAGAATCGTGCCTGCGTGGAGCTTTGGAGCTGTCATAGGTTGAGGTGGCACGCGCGGTTTAAATAGAAAAATAGGGCTTTTTCTATTTATTTAAATACCCCTAACTTAGAAAATCCATAACTTTTTTGTAGAAAAATCACAAAAATAAAATAAAAATACCCCCGTGATCAGTGAATAGAGAAAAATAATGTGGAATAAATTTCAAGTCCATTTAATTCATAAAATATTTTTAATTAATTAAACACTGTTTGGGATCATTTAATTGTCCATGCATATTGAGACATCACCTTGGCTTGAAATTTTGGCATGTTGTAGTCTCTATCAAGGAAAACATCCTCTGATTTTTCCAAAGTCTAAGGAGGTTCCTATACAGAGATCCATATATTTCAACTTATTGCACATTATTTCCTTGAAATAATCATGGAAATTAGCATATTAATTAGAAAATTCTAGGAATATTTTGGAAGGTCCACCATGATCAGAGAAGCTTTTGGAAATAATTTAATGGGTCAAGTCATTTAAAATGCAGTTAAATTGTACAAATACTAAATCACGAAAATAATTAATTTTGGAAAATATAAAAATTTAAATGACTTGATTTTTTATCTCCACTATGGTTTATGATCCAAAGAACTCACTGTAAAAAGTTCAAAATATTTTGAGTTCATTTGATAACTTAAGTTGATTTTTTTTAAAAAAATATCACTTTTGACATTTAAATGATTTTTAAAAAATCAAAATAAAACTAAAAAAATTATGAAACATTGTTTTTTTGAGTTCTTTGTGATTAGGGATGTTTATAAAAATAAAATAATAATTATAATAAAAAATTGATTTTTAACCAATTTTAAATATTTAAAATAATTAAAAATTCATAAAAAAACACAAAAATAACAAAATTCATGGAAATGTTCTAAATTGTTTTGTAATTACTTTAGAACAATTAGAATATTTTTCCTGATTTTCTAAATAAAGATATTGACTTCCAAAGCTTAAAAATAATTTTTAAAGGCTAAAAATGAGTTTTCACTAAAATAATTCCAATAAATCAAAGAAAGAACAGAAAAATATGAAATTTGTTCTTTTGGGTTCTCTAACCTCAGGGAAATTTTTCAAAGACACAAAACATAATTTTCATCCTTTAAAATATTTCATTTTTATTAAATAACCCAGAACTTAAAATATATTTGATAAATCACAAAGAATTCAAAACACCATAAAATTTTGTCCAAAGACTTCTTTGGTCTAGGTCTACCTCTAGTAAAAATTTAAAAGGATTAGAGTTTAACTTGGTCAAGTTAGGAATTCTCTTTGAAAAATCCTATTTTTGCATGAAAATAATTATATAAAATAAATTAAATTCTAAAAAATCACATTTTCTCCTCTGATATCTTAATTGACCCATGAATGAGGTAGGGTAAAAATTTCAAAGTCATTTGAATTGAATTTGATAAATTATGAAGTGTTAGAGCCTTAGGGAAAAATGTGTAATTTTGTAAATTTAGCCTTAATTAACATTTAGGCTTAATTTAAGGAGTGAAATGGGTAACCTCTGATCTTAATCAATTTATTTAATGCTTGAAACACAAGGGGTTAATTGGTAGAAACCAGTCTCACTTTCCTCATTAAAAAGATAAGGTAATCCATTTCTAAATTATTAAAATTTAGAAGTTTATTGAAATTAAATGATCCTGGACTTAGGGGTATGAATTTTGATGTCAATAATTAATTAATTTAATACCCCTATCTTGATTTTCAAATAAAATCCAAATCATGAATCATGACCACTTAAAGCTTAACCTTTTCAAAACTAATTAAGTCACTCACCTAGGTCTTAAGGGCTTAGTGGTGATTTAGGCCAATTCAAAATTGGCTAAATGAGGATTAGAGAAATAAACATAACATAACCAAGCATCCTTGAAACACCACTAAGCAACATAATAGGTTTAAATGTTCAGGTTACACCAACTTTCCCTTTAAGGAAAATCACTCACATAATTTTCTAATTAAATAATAAATGATAATTACCCTTTTCTTAGGTATAATTAAGGCATCAATGTTCACTAAGCATTAGAAGTATTTATAGGATGAACCATTAAGCAACATAATAGGTTTAAATGAACTCGAGGTTTTTCACCAGTTGGTGAGAAGGAGGCATGGACCTGCTTCCTTCTCCTAACTTGTTGGATACCTCAGAGGTCTGTTAGACTTAATATACTTTGCTCAATGAAATCATCATTAATTAAACTTTCAAGGACTCACCAAAATACAACATAGAGTTAAGAAAACCACTAGAACTTTACTTTTCCTGCTCTTCATAAATGCCCTCATATGCATTTTTAAGTTTCAGGTGGTGGAATGAGAAGACTCGTCAAGTACGCTTTTAGAGTTTATAATACCAAGTTTCTTGTGCCTTTTCCTTACAAGCTTTATGCTTACATTATTTCTTTTTATACTTGCATTTACCTACATGTATGAAAACAACATAAACTTGCACGTTAACCAAAACCAAAGCCAAAACTACAAGTAAAAACAGCCAACATAGAATTTACCCCCACAACATTCAAAATATAAAACAACTCAAAAATTAATCACAAACATCACACAAAACTACAATTGCAACTAAATTAAGATGTTTCCATCGGATGATCGGAAATTCCTCGGAGGAGGTAACCTACGGTTGTTAACGAGGCTTCCCACGGTTTATATGAAATTATGGAACTCATTAAGTTGAGTTTAATAAGTTCATTTTGACTAAGTGTATCCAATAGAAAATAGTTGTGCCAGAATGAGGGAACCGTAAGATCCTAACCAGTGAAGCTCTAATCAACTTTAATATGCCTTCATAAAATTTAAAGAACTTCAATCATAGGGCCACCTGATTTGACATTATAACTTGACACACTTGAAAACTCAAACTCATTGCGATGAGGAGCTTGGAACTAGCACGGTGGGCAGCACAACCATCTTCAACAGCAAAAACAATCTTCCCCAGCTAAACCAAACTCCCTTCATTAGACTTAAACAACAAAGCCATAAGATTTCAAGCTTGCTTGCTCATGCAACGTGAACCCTCACCTTATCCTTAGGCCTTTGTATAACCTTGTTATACAATATAAGCCTTAACTCGTCCTAGGTTTCTGAGGTAGTCGTTTTCCACGACCTAAATCCTCACATCTTCTAGGCAATTTGTGTGATCGTTTCACAAAAATGTAAGCCCTAACTAATAAAATTGGTTGGATGAAACACCTAAACTTTTCTCCTCTAAATTGAAGCCAAACATTAAGGTAGCTTGGGAAGTCACCGAGGTTCGCCTCTGGATCCATGACATCCCCTAGTTCTTCGTCCTTTGGATTCTACAATAATATGTTCCAAATTTGAACCAGTCCCCTTTCACACCTCTACGTCCGATCTCATTGAAGAGTCCTACCCTTTGAAACTCCATGAAGATAATATTTCTTGATTTTTATCGAGAGACTTCTTAGGTGACTTTGGCCATTTAAGATGTAATTAACTATAGGGGCTTACCCTTATGGGAAGCATGTCTGAACCCAGCTTAATATAAACCTTATTTAATCCTTTATATTAAATAGTTGATATTTTCGGCAAATACAATAGTTTTGTAGACCAGACGGACGTCATACTTTCCTTAGTTTATTTGATCGAGCCTCATCCTCAAGTCTTTCGTTTATCCTTCGCGATAGATACAAGATTTGAGGTACAGTGCTCTTTCATTTTAAACTATGAAAAATATGGGGTCAGTTTGATTTCATACTTTTCTAAACTTCAACGTCCTTCCGAAGCAGGCGACGGTATTTTAATTCCGGCGATCGACAGCTTCTTATGGGCAACTCTCCTCCAACCAAAAATAGTGCTGACATAGCCCAAATAATAGCCCAATTTCCTTTCAGCTTGTCTAGGGTGGATGTTTCTTCAGTGTTTGCCCATCATAAATTTAGACTAGAGAGAGTCTTGTGATCTAAAATTTATCCACAATTTGCAAAGATTAACATGTATAAGGTGAGAGAGACTTTTAAAGCTCAGACCCCCAACATTTGTTGTTATAGACCCCTTACTCTAGCTAGTCCAATGTAATTGCTTCCTTTGTCCTATTAAATAATTTATCCAGGTTCTTTTGTGTAGATTTCTTCATTACTGTCATCTGTATCAAATAAGCTGGTAGGAAAGATAGGACACTTTTGAGGAGAGTAAGTCTTCCACCATTTGACAAGTAAGAGCTGACCCAACAATGGAGTTTGTCTTGGATTCTATCCATAATATGATCAATCTGAACTTATTTTGTTCTACCTTTCATAAGCAAAGCTCCAAGATATTTGATTGGTAGTTGTCCAACATTAAAACCAATGAAATCAAAAATCCAATTCTTCATAACAGGCTTAACTTTCTGACTGAGAACAACTACACATTTTTGGATATTTAAAACCATGACAGAGCTTTTTTGAAAAGGTTATAAGCATTTAATGATAGATCTAACAGCAGGCTTAGTAGCTTTAGAAAATACTATAATGTCATCAATAAAAGCAAGGTGATTTATAAGCATGTTAGATCTGTGACTGTAAAGGGAATAAGGTGCTTCAACAACAACCTGATTTAACATTCTAGAAAGATTATCTAGAGCTAGGACAAAAATTGAGGTAGAAAGGGGATCACCTTGCTTAATGCCTTTAGAAGCACAGAAGAACCCATGAGAACCTCCATTGACAAAAACTGATTGATGATTATTAAATAGCCATCTACCAATAATAGATATGAAGGAAGGAGAGAAGCCTCTAGCAGTGAGAACCTCAGCAATAAAATCCCATCTAATAGTGTCATATGCCTTCTGGATATTCAGTTTGAATATGATATTACCCCCTCTGCATTATCTATCCAGATCTAATACCAGCTCCTAAGCTAAAAGGACATTGTCCACTATGTTTCTACCTTGAACAAAAAGAGTTTAATTATCACTAATGAGATGGTTGAGATAAGGTTGTAATCTATTTGCAATTAATATATTGATGACCTTATAAATAATAAAAGTTCAGAACAAAAGCAGTTTGATAACTAATTGTGACGAGGATATTGGGTCTGAAATGTTCTCATTTGAACTTGGCTTTATCCTTAGGAATTAGAGTAATAGTAGATGATGTGAAATATTTTGGCAGGTCAGACCCCCAAAAGAATCTCTTCATTTATCACTGCTTCAGTTATAACAGTTGGATGGTACTCCATAAAGAATTCCTTCTCAACAGCAATATCTCCCAACACATCTAGAGATTCCACAACTTTTACAACACCAGTGGAAACCATAACATCATTTATCTCCTGCATTTCTTCATTTTGGACATCCTCCTCTATAATCCCCTTATCCTCTCTGTCCCCAATAACCACCTGCCTTTTCCTCTGACTAGGATAAAGTCTATAACATTTATGATCAGTGTGGCCAAACATTTTTTAATGGTGACAACAATATGGTTTTCGTTCTGCAATAATTTTCTGGTAATAGTCACTATGTTCAGTACCAAGCAAGATTTCCTCCACAGCAGGAAGAGTAATATCCCATTCCACCAAAATCCTTGCCATTGAAGGTCTGGAGAGATTAAAAGTGGGCACATCTAGTTTAAGAGGTCTTCCTAGTGCCAAATCAATATTAAATATCACCTCATGATTGAAAAAATGGAGTTTGAGACCAGGCATTTTGAACCAGATAGGAACAATAGATAGTTCTTTACTTTGCTCAAAGTCTAGATTCCATTTAAGTAACTTCATTGTAACCCCTTCAATCAATTTGGACTTTTTAGAGAACATCATTGCATAGTCCTCCTCTCTTGATAAATTGATTAATATATGTCTTCCATCCAGTAGCCCAACCCCCTAAGCTCCATTAAATTTCAGGCTATCAGGAATTTTTCTAATAGACTTAAATTTTTCAGTTAGACCTTGGATGTCCTCTTCAGAATAAAAGATTGTCATTTTCCCTTCTTTCTTGACAATAGGTTCAAACAATGGGTCAGCACCCTCATGGTAGGCTTGAGGAAAAACTAGCTCATCATAGTTTTTAATGGTCTCAAATCCCTTCCCCATAATATCAGCAAAAGTGGCTTTTGACTACTGAACATTAGTGTTCATATCTAGTGTATTTCGTTCAGCCATAAGTAACTAGGGAAATAAATCAGAGTTCCTGAGGAACCAAGGAACAACAAACCAACAAGAAAGAACAGAAGCAAAGAATGGCTAGTTCATCAAAACACAAAGCTAAAGCCAACTAACTTTCCCAAAAGCCCTATATTCAGTTGAAATAGAAACCCATGAAGAGTTGAAGTACTAATGCAGAACAAGAGAAACCAACAAAGAAGAAGAACCCACAAAAAAATCAGAGTGCCTTTTCCAATGGAACAGTATGATTTGAAAACCAAAAGCCCTGGAAGAAAGGTAAGCTTAGTAAAACCAAAAGAGAGTGTGAAGATCACTTCAAGACACAACAAACAGGAAAATTTGTCCAGAAAATCTTGAAAAGTAGCTACACCTTCAACACTTGCTCCACCCATCTCGCAGAAACCCTAGCAGAGCAGAGGTAAACCCCGCCGCCATATATATATATATATATATATATATATATATATATATATATATATATATATATATATATATATATATATATATATATATATATATATATATATATATATATATATATCCTTTTTTTTAAAACCCCGTTTGTGCCAAGCAGGCACCAAACAAGAAATGTCATTAAGGAAGCATATTACAAAAATCTAATTTAGGGGAAATTATGATTATCCCCAACCAATATAAATAAAATCATAGAAGGAGGCTTTTTGCCAATGAGCTATCGTAAGTAGCATCCCATCATTGGCCCATTTATTAAGCCAGAAGTTCATGTGTCCCTCCCCCAGTTCTAGAAGGACAAGTCCTCAGCTTTATCCTTAACTATTAACATATTGACCCAAGTTTTGGAGTCACCAAGTTTCTTAGTGGCAAGGGAGGGTTGACCACCTTTACAGTATTTACCAAGCATGAATGCAGCCCACAAAAAATTGTGTTGCCTGAGTTTGATCCATAGTTTGCAAAAGTTAAGAATGTTAAAATGTTGCAGCGCTCTAAATCCGAGCCCTCTTTCATTAACAGGTTTACAAGTTTTCTGCCAGCTAGTCCAATGCATCTGCTTCCTTTGCCTAGCTCAGAGAAACCTATTTAGGCTTCTTTCCAAACGTCTTTGATTATACTTGGTCATAGGGTGGTTTGCATAAGGTAAGATGGGAAGGTGATGAGTATGCTTTTAAGAAGTGTGATCCAACCCATATTTGATAAGAAAGAGTTTGTCCAATATGACAGTTGTTGATTAATCTTATCAAGAATGGCTTCAGATTGAGTTTACTTAAATCTTCCTTTGCTGAGTGGAACACCTAAATTCTTAAGAGGGTTTGTACAAGAGCTGAATCCTGCTAAATCACTTATCCACTGCTTAATAAAAGCTTGTATAGATTTGTTGAAAAGGATTTGACATTTTCTATGGCTGAGCTGCATTCCAATAGCTGTTTGGAAGTGTTGTAGGCAAGATTGAAGAGCCTTGATAGCTGGTTTAGTGGTTGTGGAAAAGATGATAATATCATCAGCATATGCCAGATGAATAACATCAATATTGGACCTGTGTCTAAATCATATGGAAGGTGAGTTGTTAATGGTCAAATTGAGGCACCTGGATAAATAGTCAAATGCTAAAATAAAAATTGAGGGGGATAAAGGATCTCACTCTTTGATTCCTCTAGTAGCATTGAAGAGGCCATAAGCTTGACCAATGATTAGGATAGAGTTAGCATTATTGGAGAGCCATGTTTGAATCAGAGAAATCTAGTCTAAAGTGAAACCCCTTGCCTATAGTACATCCAGTATAAACTGCCAACTGATAGTGTCATAGACCTTCTACAAATCAAGCTTCTAAATAACATTGCCACCTCTACTGAATTTTTCCAAATCCTGTAAAAGTTGAGCCATGTGAACATTATCAGAAATGGACCTCCCTTCAACAAAAGTAGATTGATTTGTGCTAATGAAATGTGGTAGATGAGGTTGTAATCTATTCACAATGATTTTGTTTATGACTTTAGAAAGAACATTAGTGAGTTTGATGGGCTAAAGTGCTCCCATTTGGTCTTGATATTAGTTTTGGGGATAAGGATTATGGTTACAGTAGAGAAGCATATGGTTGGGTCATATCCCATAAGGAAGTAATGAACAACCTTGATGTCCTCTTTCCCTACAATGTGTCAAGCAATTTTGTAAGAGGTTGAGGTCAACCAATCAGGACTTGCAGCACTATTACCATCCAGAGAATTAAGAGCCTGTCAGATTTCTTCATCTTGAAGTATGTGAGTGAGTTGTAAGCCTTAGTTATACTCATGGTTAGGTTGGAAGAGCTCAGAGTTGATTGCTGCTATTGTAGAAGTGTTAGGTTGAGCCAGTAAGGATTTAGAGTATTGTAGTGCATTCTCAACAATTTCTTGTTTTTGAAGGATCCAATGACCATCAGCATCTTGAATTTTTATAATCATATTACAAGCTCTCTTATATTTAATGCATGCATGATAATAATTAGTGTTCCTATCTCCCTCCATAAATCTGGATGTAGTAACCTTTTTCTTAAAGAAAGCTATTGGCGAGCGACAGCAGTGAGGAGAGCCTCATTGTCATAAATGATGATAGATTTAGAATCCAAGCCCTCCTCATCCTCTTTCTCAATTTTGGATACCTGTTTTTCAGCATTAATTACCTTAAGATGGACATCCCGAAAGTTGGTCCAATTCCATCTCTTCAAATGGGCACACAATGAATTTTGGAGGTTCCAAAAAGTTTCCCAAAGGTTTCCAGACTTTAGTCACAACATCTAGGAAGAAAGGAGGGGAAGTCCAGACATTCTGGATTCTAAAAGGAGATTTTGGGATTTGAGTAGAATTGGAAATGGAGGTCAGTAGTGGTCTGTGAGCAGAACCAGACAGTGCCAAATGTGTAACTATGATCAAGTGAAAGTTGTTCAACTAGTTTTCATTAGAAGAATCATCCAGCCTCTCCCATAGCTTACCCCTTCTCTAAGTGAATCTAAACCTTGGAACTCTAGGTCATGAACCTTTGCTGCCATGATGAAATCATTAAACATAAAGAGTTTGATAAGTTCAGGGGATCTTCCCCCTTTTTTTGAAAGGAGAAGCAATGTAATTGAAATCCTCATGAACTAACCAATAGTGGGAAGCAAAGTGGCTTATAAAGACAAGGTTAGTCCAAAGGTCTTCCTATGTAGTAATTGTGCATAGGATGTTAAACACCAAACCCAAAAAAAATATGAAAATGGATAAATCAAGGTGATTCAATAAGATGGTCCACTTGACTTCCATTCTTAATAGAACCCAATTCTTTTGATTGACATTGGTAGCCAACTGATATCCATGAAACTTCTTACTGTTCTTGCTAAAATTAATGGTGACCATAGGTTCTAACAAAGCAAAACACCAAACCTTGTACATCTTAATTAAGTGGAGGAGCCTATTAATGGAACTAGAATGAGTAATTCTCCTAACATTCCAGCACAGAAGATTGATCATGGAGGCTTGATACCCTTACCCATAGATTTAGGAAGGTTTTTAAAGGCATCTATAGGTTTACTAGTATTAACCTGAAAATTTCTTAATTCCAAAGAACCTCTTTTATTCTTTTTACCTGATATTGTAATCTAGTTGTCAACAAGTATTTAGGTGGAAAGTAGGGTCTCTTAAAGGGTCTACACATGGTTAGTGTTAGGATTATTCAAGATATTAGTATTATATAAATAGTTATCAAGATCCTTACCCTTCCTTGGATCATTATGATGTAGTTCTTGCCTTTCTGCTTCAAAGGCAATACCCATTTTGTTGACCTCACCTTTGGTTGAGGTTTAGTTTTTTCTCTTTAGTAACCCGAGTTCTAGCCATAGGACTTTCCTATTGACTATTCTTAGAAAAATAAACATGGAACCCTCACCAATAGAAATTCTACTATCTTCTTTACGCAACTTGAAGTTCCACATATTGTTCCTAACTGCTAAGCACTTAGTAGGTCTATAAGGGAAACTCAAGATGAGTCACCTTAGGACAGTTGGACCTTAGGATTGACCCTAGGTGTTGGTCTGGAGCTAAGGCACTTACTACACTCACTTCACTCAATACACTCACTACACTCATCTATACACACATTCACTCACAACCCTAAACTCAATTTTCTAGCATAGGTAGCTTGATCTTTTTGGGATACTCATGTTGATGATCCCCTAAACCTACCAGCTAAAGGGTTATGGTTTGACTAAGACCACTATGTAGAAGACCCAAAATGGGGCTTCCATTGGTCCATGTCTTGTTGGTGATGTTTGGTACCTCAACTCTACCAAAATACCCATCTTAACCTTTTACCCCTAAACACCCCCAAATTACCAAAATACCCCTCCATAACCCAAAATTCCAAATAATCCAAAGAAATGCCCAAAAATCTCAAATAAATCCTAAATATTCTGAATTTTATTTTTCTCAACTACCAAATGACCCAATTTGGCTAATTTGATCATCTTTAACCAAAATCCCCCACATTTGCCTTTAAGGGCCCAAATTCCCCAAATTCAACCCAAATGTCCATCAATTTGATCCCAATTCGCCTCAATTCCAATCCTAAACTCAAATTCACTATTCATATGACCAATCTAGACTAAATCAAAGATTAATTGGCCCATGATTTGAGCCCAATTTTTATTTAGGTCAAAACCCCAATTTTGACCATATGACCTAATCTCACAAAATTGAACCCATAGCCTAGTAAATTGGCCCCAATTAATATTGAACAATCTTTATAACATTCTTATACATCAAAATAAACCATTAATTGGCCTTGTTGAAGCCTCAAATCTATTTGATTTTTGCCTAAATCCAAAATTCCCAAATTTCAAAAATATGAAATAGGGTTAGGAAAACTACCAAAACTTTACTTTTCCTGCTCTCCATAAACTACATTAAAATGCATTTTAAGTTTTAGGTGGTGGAACGAGAAGACTCACCAGGTACGCTTTTACAGATAGTAGTGTTGTCTTTCTTGTACTTTTATGTTATACTTTTGTGCTTATACAAATTTGCATAGAAAACTAAAACTATCAGGATAGCCACAAAACCAAAACCAAAACCAAAACTAAAATCAACCAAGATAAAATTCACCCCCACAACATTCAAAATATAAAACAACTCAAAATTTAACCAGAAACATCACATAAAAATACAATTGTAACTAAATTAAAATATCTCTATCAAATAATCGGGAATTCCTCGAAGGAGGTAACCTACGGTTGCTAATGAGGCTTCCTAGGGTCTAAATGAAATTATGGAACTCATTAAGTTGAGTTTAGTAAATTCATTTAGATTAAGTTAATCTAATATAAAATAGTGATGTCGGAAAGAGGGAACCGTAGGATCCTAACCGGTGTCGCTCTAATCAACTTTAACATACCCCCATAAAATTTAAAGAACTTCAACCATAGGGCCACCTGGTTTAACATTATAACTTGACATACTAGAGAACTCAAACTCGTCGTGGTGAGGAGCTTGGAGCTAGCATGTGGGAAACACAACCATCTTCAATAGTAAAACCTGTCTCCCCCAGCTAAATCAATCTTCCTTACTTAAATTTAAACAATAAAGCCACAGGACTTCAGGTTGCTTGCTTATGCAACGTAAATCCTCACCTTATCTTTAGGCTTTATGTATAGCCTTGCTATATAATATAAGCCTTAAATCGTCTTAGGACTCTAAAGTTGTAATTTGTCACGACTTAAACCCTCATATCTTCCAAGCTATTTGTATGATGGTTTCACACAAATATAAGTCCTAACAAATAAAATTAGCAGGATGAAACACTTAAATTTTCTTCCCAAAACTGAAGCCAAACATTAGGATAGCTTAGGAAGTCACCAAGGTTTGCCTCTGGATCCATTACATCCCCTTGTTCTTCCTCCTTTGGACTCTACTACAAAATATTCCAAATTTAAACCAATCCCCTTTCATACCTCTATGTCTGATCTCATTGAAGAGTCCTACCCTTTGAAATTCCTTGAAGATAATAATTCTTGATTTTTATCGAGAGCATTCTTAAGTGACTTCAGTTATTTAAGATGTAATTAACTATAGGGGCTTGCCCTTATAAGAAGCTTTTCTGAACCCAACTTAAAATAAACTCTATTTAATTTTTCATATTAAATAGGGGAATTTGTCGGCAAATAAAACAGTTTCGTAAACCAGACGGATGTCATACTTTTTTTAGTTTATTTGATCGAGCCTCATCCTCAAGTCTTGTATTTATCCTTCGGGATAGATACAGGGTTTGAGGTATAGTGCTCTTTCATCTAAACTATGAAAAATATTGGGTCAGTTTGATTTCATACTTTTCTAAACTTCAACGTCCTTCCAAAGTGGGCGACGGGATTTTGATTCCGGTGATCGACATCTTCTTACAGGCAACTCCAATCAAAAATTGTGCCGACACATTTGTACAAGGGCAGTTTTTGAAATGGACCGCTGAGGGGTAGCTGGACAACTCTTAGCATTATGAGGATTTTGGGGGTTAGATAGAGGATGATTGCAATCTTAGCCAAAAGGAGGCAAGTTAGTGGTGAAAAGTAGTGCCTTTAGCTCAATAGGAGTTTTAGAATGAATCAGCTGTGTCTGCTCCACATCAATATCTTCTCTAAGATCAAAGCCTGTCACACTAGTCCTCACAAGTTCCTGCTAGAACTGTTTCTCAGTAGCACCTACACTATTAGCCACCCCTAGTTTCACTCTATTGTTTTAGTTTCATCCTCTTTGAGGTTTAAGGTTAGGGTGTTGCCTATAATAATGTTCCATAGTATGCCCAAACATTCTACGATGAGTACATTAGAATGGATGCTATTCCATTATGATTGGTTGCCAATAACCATCATGTGCAGTCTCTAGCCAAACCTCATCAAATAGTGGCAAAGTGATATCCCTTTCAATTAAGATCTGGGAAACAGATGGTCTTAATTAGTTGAAGTTGAATTATAAATTTTCATTGGCCTACCTAGTAAGGCCCCAATTGAGAACAAAACTCTATGGTTAAAGAAGTGCAATTTCAGATTAGGGAGTTTAAACCAGATTGGGATTATTAGCAATTCCTTCTTTTGATCAAATGCAGGGGTGCAGTTCAGTAGCTTTATTGTGGTCTCTGCAATTTGTATGAATTTTTTGGAGAACACCATAGCATATTCTTCTTCCTTTGTGAGGTGAATCATAACATGCCTGCCAACAAAAAGTGCTATCTTACAATTTCCAACAAGTTTCAAGTCATCAAGGGTTTTCCTAATTAAGTCCATCTTTGGATGTGCCATTAGAAATTTTGCAATTAGTGTCTAAATATTAGTTAGGTTTCCACTATCTGTTCAAAGAAGATAAGTGCATGTTTTCCAGCATTCTTGCTACCTTCTAGGATCTGATCATATTGCATTTTGCCCTCCATTGCATCATAGTAAGCATACAAGAAAACCAGTTTTTCTCCAAGTGAGGATCGACTGAGTTCAACACCTGTTATAGTCGCATAGTATTGTTTTTCCCATGAGGTTTGGGTCGAGTACAAGCAGTTCAGCTGCATATGGAAAGAGAGCAAAGTTGAGGCAGAAACAAATGCAAAGGCCTAGCTTAGCTACAATAGTTCACTGGAATAGTAACCAAATGATTAAAAAAATTTGAGCCCGGGGAGACGTATGAATTTAGCAAAAGGACTAAGAAGAGGGGAGTAAGAAGAAGTAGTCTCACAAGAAGCTGCAACCACACTCCCTAAGCCATACCTATCGGCCAGGAGAGAGGAGTTTCCATTGAAGAAGCACTCGCAAAGCACCTTGCGCCACCATTATATATATAAATATATATATATAAATATATATATATATATATATATATATATATATATATATATATATATATATATATATATATATATATATATATANNNTATATATATATATATATATATATATATATATATATATATATATATATATATATATATATATATATATATATATATAGCATGAGTGGCAGTTGGTTTCTCTGGTGCTCTGCTAGGTTTTCAGCAGAATGGATCTAGTTGTTGCTGTTGATGGCCTAATCTTAGCTGCTTTCTCAAGTTCAACTAGTTTTCTCTCCTCTCATCACTGGTTTGTTCAAGTTTTGCTTTTCTCTAGCTCTTTACGTCTTCCCGAGCTTTGGTTTTTTCAAATAATTACTGTTTCATTGCTTAGTCCCACTGTTGTTGTTTTGTTTTGTCTAGTTACTTGGGTTTTATCTCTGCTATTTTGTCTCTACTATCTCTTTTGCTTGCTCTACTTCTCCATCTACTACTCTTTGCTTGTAACCAACATTTTCACTAGTTACCTTGACCCTTTCATGGTTTTTGTGTTGTGGGGTGTTTTCAGAGATGACTGACCCTAATACTCTTGATATAGCCAAAAATATTCAGTGGGCTAAGACCACTTTTGCTGACATTGTTGGGAAATGTTATAATAATGTTCAAAGTCCTCATGACTTGGTTTTTTCTTAAGAGCATCATGAGAGTAATGACCCTCTATTCAAACCTACATGCAAGAAAAGTGGGAAAATGGCTATCTACTATACTGGGAGGACTTAAATGGCCTAACTGAATGTTATAAATTCACATTAATTATCAAATTTCAACTAGGCCATCTAAAAATGGAATCTTTGAGAATATTTTTTGATTGACTAAAATTCAAAGGGTCATGGAAAGTGGGTTTTCTTGATTAAAGACATATTCTCATCAACCTAACAAGGGAAGAAGACTTTACTAGAATTTTCTCTAAACAATCTATTTTGATTGAAGGTATCTCAATGAAACTATTAAAGTGGACTCTCAATTTCAACCCCAGTAAGAAATTACCCATTGTCCCCATTTAGTTTAAGTTACGTGGACTTAAACTCCATTTCTTCATCCATAAAGTTCTCTTCAGTATTGGCAAAGCTATGGGAAGACCTTTGAAGTTGGATGCCCCCACCTTCAATTTTTCCAAACCCTAAGTAGCTAGAATCCTGATTGAAAGAAATGTTACCTTACCAGCTGTGGAAGAAATTTGGTTAGGTACTGAGCATAGTGGGTATTGTCAGAAAATCATAGCTGAACAAAGGCCTTATTATTTTCATCACTGCAAAATGTTTGGCCATACTGATGGGAAGTGCTTTAGACTTCATTCCAACCTCAAAAGGAAGCTTCTTAGACCAAATTCTGAGGGTTTAGAGGCACAAGGTATTGAGTTGCCAGATGTTACTGGAATTGCTTCCCAGGATTCTGAAGTTCCAGGGACAAGGACTCAGGAGGACACTTTACAAGAGTTGGTCGAATTAACTCAGAATATGGGAAAAGATGTTGTGGACCCCAATAATTCTCTTCAAAATGTTCTAAAATCTCAGATGGAGCAGCTTCACCTTATCTCACAATCCACTCAAGTTGAACAAACCCAGTGTACTGCACTTCCAACACCTTCAGTTGAACAAAGGGAAACCACTATTCATATACCAGAAGTAGATCCTTTGCCATTGAAATTGGCTAAAAATTTAGAAGAGGGATGGCAAATTAAAAAAACAAAAAATAAGAAAATTCCTTTGGAATTAAAGAACCTCCTTCCTTCTTCTTCTTCTTTGGAGGAAGACCTGCCTCTCTCTTCTAGCATTGTTAGAACTAGGAGGAGGGGAAAGACCACCTCAATTGGTTAATGAACCTAATCTATTGGAATGTTATGGGATTAGCACATCCTAAATCCCTTATTAGAATTCTTGCCCTTAATAGGATGTATAAACCTTGGATCATTGCAATACTTGAACCTATGATAACTCAACATGTCAACAGAATTGTGAGGAAGTTCCCTGGATTTTAGCTTATTGTCAAAACTAACAGTAAAATTTGGCTTTTTTGCTGACAGGAAATTCAATGTACTGTTCTCAAAGAGGGAGACCAATTTATCAACTTGAAGATTAACTTAAATTGTTATTGTCACTTTGCTACATTCATTTTTGCTGGCTGTGCATCCACTGTTAGACATGAACTTTTGCATCAGTTACAAGATCTCAACAATTCTATAAGGGATTTATTGATTGTTGGGGGTGATTTCAATTGCTTCTTTTCACCTAGTGAGAAGAAGGGAGGGAGATCTCCTAATAACAACCTTATGAACCTTTTCAATGACAATATTCAGTCTACTGGACTTTTTGATTTGGGTTTTATTGGTCCTAAGTACACATGGAGAAGGGGGAGGATTTGGGAGAGGCTGGATAGAGTTTTGTTGAATGATTTTTGGTTCAGAGATTTCCTCTACACATCTGTCCAACACTTGGCTATGAGTGGGTCAGAACATAGACCCTTAATCATTTAGATATCTTCCGACACTACTAAAAGTAAAGCCAAGTTCAGATATCTTAATATGTGGTCCATGCATGGGGAATTTCTTAGTCAAGTCTCTTTGGCTTGGGCAGATGTTCATCATCACATCCCTGGTATCAAACTATGGCTTTTACATAAAAAAGTCAGTAAACATCTTTCTAAATGGAATCGGGAAGTGGTAGGGAATATTGATAGTAAAGTTATAGAAGCTGAACAAAAGGTACTGCAGTTAGAACAGCTCATGACCTCTGGCAATGGGTCTGAAACTGAACTTCATTCTGCTAATGAACATCTGTTGGATGCAATCAATATGCAAGTGGAGTTCTATGCTCAGAAGGCCAATAGAATGAAATTTTGTGATGGGGATAGAAATTCTAAATATTACCATGCTTGCATCAACTATAGGAGGAAATGCAACACCATTCATAAAATCATTTCTCAGGAGGGTCATTGGATTACAACTGTTGAAGGCATAGCTGGTAATGTTGTTCAATCCTTTCAAGACATTTTCAAACAAACTCCAGTCTCTCAACCTGCCATTCAATACATGTTATTTGACAAGGAAAGGGAGTTCACCCAAAGCTTCTCTCTCATTGATATTCCTGATGAAAAGGAAATATGGGAAGCACTGAATTCTATTGATAGAACAAAAGTAGCTGGGCCTGATGGGTTCACAGCAATTTTTTATAAAAAGGCGTGGCTGATTGTGAAGGGAGATGTCGTTGTAACAGTCCAAAGCTTTATCTGGGGGGTTGATCTCCCCAAATATTTTTCCTCCTCTACTATTACTTTGGTTCCCAAAAAAAAAACTCCTCACAAATGGGAAAATTTCAGACCCATTAGCCTTACTTCTGTTATTTCAAAAATAATAAGCAAAAGTCCAGGTCCATAGATTACAACCCCATTTGAATCAACTTATCTGCAGGAATCAAGCAACCTTCATCAAAGATAGAAGTATTGTAGATAATGTTCTCTTGGCTCAAGAGTTGGTATTTGATTTGGACAAAATCACTAGAGGAGGTAACTTAATTCTCAAATTGGATATCAGAAAAGCTTATCACACAATCAGTTGGAAGTATATTGAATAAGTTTTAATTTCCAGAGTTTCTCCCCTTCCGTTATCTCTTTAATCAATAGATGGCTGGCTAAAAAATTTCCATTCATGAAGGCTGCTTGATTCCATTAATGGGTCTGAAAGTTCCAAACAAAGTGACCCCCGATTCCCTACTCTATTTATTCTAGTTTTTGACTACATATCCAAAATGTTGATTGATATGTCAGCCAGGAAACCCCACTCCTTTTATAGTCATAGATCTTCCATCTTAATTAATCATTTCGCTTTTGCTGATCATATCATTATATTTTCAAAAGCTTCCAAATCTGCTGTTAAATTATTCATGCAATGCTTGGTGAATTTTCATGATGTTTCTGGAATGAAGTTGAATGATCATAAGTGCATTATTATTTTCAGCAAATAATGCAAGAGTGAGCTTAAGACCTGGGTTTCTCACTTCACTAGTTTTACCAATAGCCATCTTCCTGTGAAGTATCTAGGGGTATTTCTTATCAAAGGAAGAAATAAAAATTTTTAGTTTGATCATATTCTATAGAAGATTCAAAGAAAACTGTAAGCATGGGAGAATTCTTATTTTCTGCAAATGAATAATATGAAAAAGGCTACTTAAAGATTATTGGAACGTATGTTCAATAGATTTCTATGGGCTGGTCAAAGAAAACTGGACTAAATGGGTTAAGGTGTGTAAACCATTTATGGAAGAAGGGTTAGGCTTCAAGTCCTTCCCTCAAATAATGCATACTAACCTTTATAAACTCTGGATTAAATTCAAATCTCATTCCTCCCTTTGGGCTAAATTCTTATGGGGTAAATACTGTAAGCAGCAACAGCCTACCCAATTATCTGAGGGATTGGGGGACTCTCCTATTTGGAAAAAGATGTTACAGATTAGAGAGGAAGCTGAACAAATGTTTGTCTCGGAGATAGGTGATGGTTTGGTAAACATCTGGTGGGATAATTGGTCTTTGGAAGGTAGCCTACTTCAAGGTCAAAACGCTCCAGCCTTTCTCAAGTACGTGAAGGATCAATGGGAACATGATAAGTGGAACCTTACTCCTATCCTTCCTTTTTCCAACCCCCCTCAAATCTCCAATATTCTGAAACTCTCTGTTAAACATGGGAAAAAGGACAGAATTACAATAAAAAAGAACATACCCCCGACTCATCCTCCCCAACAGGTGGTGGATTGGGGTCATATAATTTGGAACAAATTTCTTTCTCCTTCCATGTCCTTTTTCATATGGAGACTCTTCTCAAAGTTGATTCCCACTGATGATATCTTGAAATTGAAGGGTCTAAGAGGACCCTCTAGATGTGTTTTCTGTCTGACTGAGGATGAAACACTTGCTCACCTTTTCTTTACCTGCCCTTGGGTACAAAAAATTTGGTCTGTAGTACTTGGAAAGATGAATGTTTCAACCATGAATCTATCATGTGATGTATTATATAATTTTTGGTCTGATTGGAGGGGAATCAAACTTCAAGATATCCCCAACATTGTGGCTTGGTTTATTTGGATGACTAGAAACCACTTGAAGTATCAAGCTTCTCCTTTAGAGCCAATGAAGGTGGGTCAAAATTGTATTGCTTATGTACAAAAACAAATTAAATTTTAAAGTTTTAGAGTTGTGTTGGAGCTGAGCCCCTCTTCTAATCCTTCCATTACTAAAGCTTTAAAAATTTGCTGGTCTCTTTCTAAGTATGAATGGATAAAACTTAACACTGATGGTAGCTACAAATCTCATTATGCTGGCATTGGTGGTGTCTTCTGGAATCATGAGGGGAGGTGCATCTTATATTCTCAATCTCCTGTTATAGCTATGGATCCTCTTGAAGCTGAATGTCAAGCTGTTTTTTTTTCCCTCAATTTAGCCAGAACTTTCAACTTCAACCAGCTGTGGGTTGAATCTGATTCCTTGTTGCTTATTAAAATTATCAAGGGCTCTTGTGACACTCCTTGGAACTTAATCAGCTGGATTTTCGGGATTCATCAATTGCTGAAGAATTACTCTATAATGTTTTTTCATATGTACAGAGAAGGTAACAGACCTTCCAATTGGCTGGCTATAAGTGGTCTTTACACTGAAGAACCTTTGGTGAGCCAAAGGATTCCTCCCTTACTGGATTTCCTATTATCAAGTGAACTTTTGTCTCTTCCCTATATTAGATAGCTCTCCGTTGATGTTTTGAGAGGTTGCCTCCTTTTAAAGTCCCTCCTTTTCCTCATAACTGGTTTTCTTTAATTTCAATGAATTGGA
>NEWO01000084.1:98373-110846 GCA_003013225.1 Phalaenopsis aphrodite
CTGCCCTTATATTTCCCCTATTAGAATCAAAGTGGGTGAACCACTGGTTCTATTTACTCCTTGGGAGATGAAAAGTATGAATGAATCTATAAAGTTCACCTTGATAGGCAAGTTTCAGTTTGGCCATCAAAAAATGGATTATGTTAGAAAATTCTTTGAGGAACTCCAACTCACTAGTGCTTGGTAGCTGGGTTTAGTGGATGGAAGACATCTATTAATCTAAATGTCTAATGAGGAGGGTTATGCTAAAGGTTTTTCCAAACAAATTCACTTAATTGCTAGAACCCCAATGAAATTATTAAAATGGACACCTGGATTTGATCCAAGCAAAGAAGCCCAAATTGTACCACTTTGGTTTAAATTTCCTAACCTCCCTATTCAATATTACCACCAAAATGTTCTGTTTAAAATTGGAAGGGTACTTGACTATCCTTTAAAAATTGATGCCCCAACCTACAATTTGGCTAGACCAGCTGGTGCTAGAGTTCTAGAAGAAAGAGATATCACATTGCCAGAAATAAAGTGAGTTTGGATTGGAACCCCTGCGGAAGGGTTTTGACAAAGCATCATTATGGAGCAAAAACCATTATTTTGCCCTCACTAGAAGATGTTTGGGCATAGTACGGATAAATGTTATAGGATGCATCCACTATCTAGAAAAACAACTCCTGAAGGTATGTGGATGTGGAAGTATGTCCTAAGCTACTAATTATTCTTGAAGAGGTCCATAAAAAAAACACTTCTGCTATGAATGTTCAGGAGCAAGGGGTGGAAGGCAGGCAAGTAGAAATTGTAAGAAGTCAACGAGATATCAGTCCCCACAAGGTCAATAATTCCACTGTGGAATTAATAGCTGAGGTGCTTACTGAAGAATTGTAAGTTCAAAGGAATAACAGGAAAATGAAAGGGAAGATGGAACAGAGGCTGATGCAGGAAACTCCCTCTTTGGAATGAACTAATCAGCTAATAGATTCTAATCAGAGAACCAGAAGGAAAGGGAGAACCCTTTGACAATGATCAAGTTTTTATGTTGAAATATTAGGGGTGTTGAACACCCCAACTCTCTCACAAGGCTGGTAGATCTTGTGAAAACTCATAAAATATGGTGCTTTGCTCTTTTGGAACCCATGGTTTATAAGAACTGTTCTAATATTATCAGAAAATTTCCCAAATTTACTCACTTTACTAACCATAATAATAAGATTTGGTTGTTTGCTAGAACTAAATTACAGTGGAATGTTGTTCTGAATAGTCCCCAATATTTAATTATTCAATTTACTATTGGAGCTCAAGTGGGTTATGCCACATTTGTTTATGTCAGTTGTCTTCCAAGAAATCAAGAGTTGTTGTGGATGGAGCTTTTCAACATTAGCCAGTCCATAAACTCATTTTTGATTGTTGGGGGAGATATCAAATGTATTACCTCACCTGATAAAAAGAAAGGATGGAGGCCTCCATATTAAACTTCTATGTTGAAGTTCAATGAATTCCTTATAGATGCTCATTTATTTGATTTGGATTTCAGGGTCCTAAATATACTTGGAGAAGAGGTTTCTTATGGGAAAGACTTGATAGAATGCTGGGAGACTCTATGTGGCTTCAAACCTTCCCTTTTACAATCATCTCTCACCTTGCCATGTCTGGGTCAGACCATAGACCCATTCTTTGTTGTATTCAAAATGCGGTGAAGTCTGGTGGTTCTCCCTTCAGATTTCAGAATATGTGGACTCTTCATCTTAATTTCATCAAGGAAGTTACAAATGCTTGGATCATTATCGAAGATTATGGGCGATGGATAAATCTATGGAAATTACAAAAGAAGGTGGCCATCCATTTAAAGAATTGCAATTAGAACACTTTTGGTAATGTTAATGAGAACTTAAAAGATGCTCATAATTAGGTGATCAGTATTGAAGAAGATTTCCAAAAGGGCTTAAAAGCTGAGAGAGATCTACATAAAGCCAATGAAGAACTTCTTGCACACATCACATATAATGAAGCCTTTTTGAAACAGAAAGCTGCATTACCAAGTTCATTGAGGGGGACAAAAACTCTAGTTTCTTTCATGCATGCATTAATTATAGGAGAAAACGCAATATGATTCTGGAGAATAAGAACTCTGAAGGAAAGACATTAATTGAGGCTGATGACTTTGCTCAAGATGTTGTCAAGTTTTTTCAACAACTTTTTAATTCAGACCCTTCTACTAGAACCAATGTTGATGCTAATTTATTTGATGATTGTACTGATTATGTCAGTAGACTCTGAAGTAGAAATTAGAGCTGCTCTTGATTCTATTGATTATGACAAAATTACTGGTCCTGTTGCCTTCACTGCAAAGTTTCATAAAATTTGTTGGCTTGTAGTTATTGAAGACTTCATTTCTGTTGTACAAGAATTTTTCAGAGGAATCAAACCACCTAGATACTTTACATCCTCAACTATTAGTTTGATTCCTAAGAACCAGATCTGAAATAATTGTGGAGATTTCAGGCCCATTAGTTTAACTAATGTTATTACTAAGGTAATAAGCAAAGTACTGGTCTACAGGATTCAACCACATCTTCAACACCTAATTTGCTCTAACTAGACTGCCTTTGTTAAAGAAAAATCCATAACTGATAAAATATTGCTGGCTCAAGAGATGTTGCTAGATTTGGACAGAAAATGTAGGGGAGGTAACGTTATCTATAAATTAGATATCAAGAAGGCTTATGAAATTTCATCTTAGAAACTCTGGCTGCTAGGGGCTTTGCTGAGGGTTTCATCTTGCTTATTAAAAGATGGCCTCTTTGCAATAACCACTCTGTGCTTATCAATGGTTCTTGTCATGACTTCTTTTCTGCATCAAGAGGGATCAAACAAGGGGACCCTTTATCCCCTACACTTTTCATTTTGGCTATGGATTATTTCTCTAGGCTACTGAATCAAATGTTCTCAAGATCTCCCCATTTGGCTTTTCAGCATAGATCAAATGTGTGTATCAGCCATCTGGCTTATGCAAATGATGTGATTATACTTGCCAAGGCCACTAAGAATGCTACTAAAATGTTTTATAAGGCCCTTATGCATTTCCAGCTCACCTCAGATACGGAACTAAATATATCAAAATGCCAATTTTTTCCTAGCACTATCATGTCTCAACAGATAAAGCATTGGACGTCTAGTTATACTGGTTTTAGCTTTTCCTCTTTGCCTATCAAGTATCTGGGTGTTCTTTTACTTAAGGGCAGGAACAAGAAGATACAGTTCAATGAAGCCATTGATAAAATTAAGAATCAACTTCAATGCCGGACCAATTCATTTTTATCCAATGGAGGGAGGATCATTCTACTTAAAAGTATCCTTAGTGCTCTTCCTTCATATGCTCTCAAAATTTTTACAATGAAGAAAGGAACTCAACAACTGCTGGGGAGAATCTTTAATAAGTTCTTATGGGCTGGATAGAATAAACAATTACACTGGCTTCCTTGGCAAAAGCTATGTAAACCATACTGTGCTGGAGGATTGGGATTTAAAGATTTTTAGCACATGAGTTTTATTAATTTATGCAAACTCTGGATCAAATTTAGAGCACAAGATGGTCTTTGGGCAGTTTTCATGAAGGGGAAATATTGTAGAACTACACATCTAAGTCTTGTTAACAAAAAGCTGGGAGATTCTAGACTTTGGGGCAAGTTATTGGATGTCAGAAGCAAGCTGAAAAGACTTTCATCTTGGAGCTAGGAGAAGGACAACTAAATTTCTAGTTCGATAGATGGACTTGGGATGGTGAAAAAATGAAAGGTTTAACCTCCAACTCTAATGTGCATGATATGGTTAAAGATTACTGGATTGAAAATCAGTGGAATTCCACTCTACTATTTAATATTCTAAACAATGAGTAGCTACAACTTATCCAACAAACACCTATCCTTTCTGGACAAAGAGATAGAATTGTTTCTAAAAAAGCCACTTCCCAGAAAGTTGATGCTTATATCTATCAAACTTTCTTTCAATGGCCTTCTGTTTCATGGGGTATTGATGTTTCGGGGACATATCTGACAACCTCCATGTCTTTCTTCAGTTGGAGACTATGGTAGTCTTTGCTCCCAAATAATGATATACTGAAAATGAAAGGGCTGACGGGACCTTCTTGCTGTCTTTTGTGCCATGAGGAGGAGGAGACTCTGGATCACCTCTTCTTTAAATGTAGTTTGTCTCAAAAAGTCTGGACTGAGTTTTTGACAAAATTAAAAACTAATACACTGAATCTCAGCTGGAACAACTTCTATAGCTGTTGGAAAGAATGGAAACAAGCTAAATTAAAGGTTATCCCTTATGTTGTTGCTTGGTTTATCTGGATGTGCAGAAATCAAGTTAAATTTGATGATTCACCACCTATTGCTAAAGTTATTACTACTCATTGTACATCCTACTTACAAAAAATCATTAAATATTACAACTTCCCTAATATCTTCAGGCATTGGGTACCTCAAGGTACTAACCAGCATAGTTTTAAGTTCTCATTGATTGAGTGGGCTCCTCCTCCTGATGGTTGGATGAAAGCAAATACTGATGGTAGCTTTTTAAAAAGATCTGCAGGTTTTGGGGGAGTTTTTAGGAACTCCCTAGGAAAATATGTTCTTCAATTCTCCTCACCAACTTGGGCATTGGATGCATTAGAAGCTGAAATGATAGCAATTTATTGGGTTATTAAAATTGCAGTCTAATGTAATATTGGGTCATTAATCATTTGTTGACCTCACTTTTGGTTGATGTTAAGTTTTTCCTCTTTAGTAGCCTAAGGTCTAGTGATAGGACTTTTCTATTGACTATTCTTAGAAAACTAGACAAGGAACCCTCACCATTAGAAATTTCAAACTCTTCTTTACTCAACTTGAAGTTCCACATATTGGTCCTAACCTCTAGCACTTAGTAGGTGGGGTCACTATGGGGGAAACTCAAGATGAGTCACCCTTAGAACTGCTGGAACTTAAGGTTGACCCTGCGTGTTGGTCTATGGTTAAGGCACTTACTTCCAATCACTTGTACTCACAATAACTCATTACTCTAAACCCAGAACTTCTAGACTTTGGTCCCTTGATACTTTTGGGAGACTTCTATAGGTGGTTCCCTAAACCCATTAGCTGTAGGCTAGGGTTTAGCTAAGACCACTACATAGAGGACCTAAATTGAGGTTTCCACTGATCCATGGCTTATTTACGGTGGTTGGCAATCCAACTCTATCAATATACCCAACCTACCTTATTGCCCCTAAATTCCCCTAAATTACCCAGATACCTTTAGGACCCCAAATTTGGCCAAAATCTCCAAATCTACCCAAAATACCCAAACTTATTCAAAAATCATTTCAAACACCTTGAAAACACCCAAATTACCCAAAATCCCTAGATTGGCCAAATTACCAAAATACCCCTCTTTGGCCCAAAATTCCAATATTTTTATAAAATCCCAAGAATTCACAAAACCTCCCAAATATTCCCAATTTCATTTTCCTCAACTATCAGATGACCCAATTTGACCAATTTAACCATCCTTGATCAAAACCCCCAAATTGCCCTCTAAAGGCCCATATTTTCTCCAAATCACCTTAAATGTCTATTCAGTTGATCTTAATTTCCTCAATTTCAATTATAAACTCAAATTCACTATTCATATCACCAATCAAGACCAAATCCAAGCCCAATTGATCCATGATTTGAACCCAATTTTGATTTAAATCAAAAACCCAATTTTCGCCCCATGACTTGGTTCCACCAAATTGATCCCAAGGCACACTCAATTGGCCACAATTTCTATTTAAAAATCTTCATAACATTCTTACACATCAAATTTGACCTTCAATTGGCCTTGGTAGGACCTCAAGTTTATTTGATTTCAACCTAAGTCCAAAAGCCCCAAATTTGCCCCAAATTGACAATATCTCAAAATTTCACAAAATTGAGGGCCTTAACCCTAACATTTCAACTCTATCCCTTCATAAAAAATCTTCACAACATCCCCCTTGATCATTGGAACCATTAAAATTGGATGTAGCCCAAGGCTAGCCCAACCTAGACCCATCTCTATCCCAACATGACCAAAATGTCCAAATCTCAAAAATCCCTCAAATGGACCTACCAATTGAACTCAAAATCACTTGAAACCTTCATAAAAAAACTTCATAACAATCATCTACACAATGTTGAACAATTAATTGGGACCTTTGACATGGCTAAACTAGCCCAAACCCATTCTTTGATCACTTGAACCCACATTGAACCTATGCATTAAAGATGGCCTAACTACCCCAAAGTCACCAAATTAACTCCACGTCAGCCATTGGTGAGACCCTAAGACTGATCCAAAACCCATCTAACCACCTAAACTAAGCCATGGACCAAAGTTACCCTAAATTAAGAGATTTCATTCCATTTTTGCTTAAGCTTAAGATATTTTTTGCAAAAATTAAACCTCAATCCATTAAATTGAGGTGACATATTCCCCTGGGTTCCCTGAGCTCCTATCTACCTCCCCCTGGCCGTCTGGCCAGCCTAATGGCCGGAAAATAACCAAACCAAGAGCCACCCTCATGGAGCTTCACTGAAATCAAACCTAGAGGCCAGCTCATCCAAATCAAACTTAGAGCTCCTCTGCCCTCCACCTAAGCAACACAATGCACCCAAGCATGTGCCCTGAGAGCCACCCCATGGCCATTTTTATAAAAACTCACCTCCACGACCATTTTTATAAAAACTCACCTCCACGGCCATGGGAGGTGTGCTAAGATTTTCTCAGAGAGAGCTTCCCAAATCACTCATAGAGCTTCCATGAGACCTCCACATCCCATTCCAATCATTCCACTACCTTGATTCCCCTTGTATAACCCTAATTTTGAGCTTGAAAATTAGGGCAGAAATAAGACATCTTTGAAAACTCCACCAAACTTCAATTGCTTGTGCCCACATCTTCACAACAGCAAGAGAAGACAAAGCCCCATCCAATTACCCTTTGAAATAGCCTCCACCATAGCTCTAGACCATCACCTGAAATCGAGCTTGCACGAATTCATACCTAGGCCTTACACCACAGGAAGAGGCTTAATTTGTAGCCTCCTCGGACCCCAACAAATGTGCCAAGACCCTCTTGTTGAAGCTTCACTTCTCAGAGCAAAGACGAGTCGATAGGATCAAACCCAAAGTGATTTACTTAAGTCTAGGCTGAGATCTTTTGGTTTTAGTGCAGACGGTCATGAGATTTGTCTATCGGGGATGATGAAGGGGAGCCATCCGATCGCGTGTGTATTGGATGGACGGAGGAGATCAAGCCGGACAGTGCTTCAGAACATAAACCATGGGTCGAGTCAGCGCTGAGGTGGATGGCAGTGTTGAATGAGAGTGCACCACGTGGAGTTGGAGCTGCCTAGGATCTACATGGCACCGTGTTGTTTAAATAGATAAATAGGGATTTTTCCTATTTATTTAAATACCCCAAGCTTCAAAAATTCATATCTTGGTGTAGAAAAATCACAAAAATAAAATAAAAATACCCTCTCACTCAGTGAACAGATGAGAACAATGTGGAAATAATTTGAAGTCCATTTGATGAATATTTTTTTAATTAATTAAATATTGATTTAAATGTTTATATTCTCCATGTATTTTGGCACTTCACCATGGCTTGAAATTTTTACATGTTATATTCTATTTCAAGGGAAACATCCTTTGATTTTTCTAAAGTCATAGGAAGTCTCTAGACAGAGATCTATATTTTTCAAGTTTATGCACATTATTTGCTTAAATTAATCATGGAAATTAGCATTTTGACTAGATAATTCCAGGAAAATTTTTGGATGGTTTATGATGACCAGGGAACCTTTAGGAAAATGTTTCTTGAGTCAAGTCATTTTAAATGCACGTAATTTTTACAAACACTAAATCATTAAGCAAATTAGTTTTAGAAAATATAAACATCAAAATGACTTGATTTTTTATCTCCATTGTTTTCTAAGATCCAGAAAACTCCCCATAAAAAAATCAAAGCATTTTGAGTATATTTGCTAGTCTAAATTAATTTTGCAAGTTAAATTTCTTTTTGGCACTCAAATGATTTTTTTAAATCAAAATAAACCTAAAAAATTTATAAAAAATTCTTTTTTTGAGTTCTTTGTGATGAGGGATATTTTTTAAAAATAAAATGATATTTAAAATAAAAACATAATTTGTAGCCCATTTTTAAATATTTAAAATAATTAAAATTCATAAAAATCACAAAAATAATAAGACTCCTCGAAATATTATAAATTGCTTCCTAATTACTTAGGAACAATTTGAATATTTTTCTAGATTTTCTAAATAAAGAAACTCAATTTCAAAGTTTAAAAATAATTTTTAAATGCTAAAAATGAAAATTCACTAAAATAATTCCAATAAATCTAATAAAATTTATAAAAATATAAAATCTTCTTCTATGAGTTATCTAACCTCAGGTAGACTTTTCAAAAATACAAAACTTAATTTTCCACATTTAAAATATCTTATATTTAATAAATGCCTCAGAATTTACAATATAAAAAAATCAATATTTAATAAAAGAATTTACAATATTTATATTTTATATTTATATTCAAAAAATCATGAAATTTGGTTCGAAAGCATCTCTAGTATAGTCCTACCTCCAGTAAAAATTTCAAGGAATTTGGATTTTCCTTGGTCATGTTAGGAATTTTCTTTGAAAAATCCTATTTTTGCTTAAAAAAAATTATATAGAATAAATTATACTTTTAAAAATCACATTTTCTCCTCTAGTTTCTTAATTGTCCCATGAATGAGTTACGATAAAAATTTCAAACTCATTTGAATTGACTTTGACAAATTATGAAGTGATAGAGCCTTAGGGGCAAATGTGTAATTTTGGAAATTTAGCCTTAATTAACATTTAGACTTAATTCAAGAAGGAAAATTGGTATCCTCTGATCTTATTCAATTTATTTGATGTTTGAAACATGAGGGGTTTATTGATAGAAACCAACCCTTACTTTCTTAATTAAGAAGATAAGTTAATGGATTTTTAAATTAGTAAAATTTGGAAGTTTATTAAAATAAAATGAACATAGGGCTTAGGGGTATGAGTTTTGAAGTGAATAATTAATAAATTTAATACCCCTAATTTGATTTTCAAGTAAAAAAAATTAAATCATGAATCATGACCACCTAAAGTCTAACCTTTTCAAAACTAATTAAGACACTCACCTAGGTCTTAAGGGCATAGTAGTGACTTAGGCTAAATCAAGTTTCATTTAAATGAGGATTAGAAAAGTAAATATCATTGAAAATTAAAACATCATTCAAACAATACAAGCCCAATTAGGGTTAAAATTTTACCAAGTGTTCCAACAACACTAACTTGCCTCTTTAAAGGGTCTTCACCCACATAATTCTTAAATTGAATCACAAGGGATAATTACCCATTTTTAGGGATAATTGAGACAATAGTGCTCACTGAGCATTAAGGTTATTTACAGTATGACATATTAAGCAACATAATAAGTTTAAAAGAACTCAAGATTTTCCACCAGGCAGCGAGAGAGTAGCACGAACCTGCTTCTTTCTCTAGATCTGTTGGATATCTCAAAGATCTACTAAACTTAGTATGCTTTGCTTGACAAAATTATTCTTAATTTAACTCCTAAGGACCCATCAAAATATGACATAGGGTTAGGAAAACTACCAAAACCTTACTTTTTGCCTCTATATAAGTTACTCTGACATGCATTTTAAGTTTCAGGTGGTGGAACAAGAAGACTCGTCAGGTACACTTTTACAGTTTTCAACGTTGTCTTTCTTTAACTTTCGTATTGTACTTTTATACCTGCAAACTTGCATGCTAAAAAATGATATCACCTGACAAGAAAACTAAAACCAAAACTAAAATTAAAATCAACAAAGATAAAATTCACCGTCACAACATTCCAAATATAAAACAACTCAAAATTTAATCTCAAACTTGACACAAAACTATAATTACACCTAAACTAAGATGTCTCTATTTGATGATCGGGAATCCTTCGAAGGAGGTAACCTAAGATTGTTAACGAGGTTTCCCACGATCTAAATAAAATTATGGAATTAAGTGGAGTTTAGTAAGTTCATTTAGATTATGTGAATCCCAAAAAAAATAATGGTGTCAGAACGAGGGAACCATAGGATCCTAACCGGTGTCGCTCTAATCAACTTTAATATGCCCTCATAAAATTTAAAGAACTTCAACCATAGGGCCACCTGATTTGACATTATAACTTGGCACACCATAAAACTCAAACTCGTCGTAGTAGAGAGCTTGAAGTTAGCATGTTGGGCAGCACGAGCATCTTCAACAGCAAAACCTGTCTTCCTCAACTAAACCAATTTTCCTTCCTTAGATATAAACAACAAAAGCCATAGTATTTTGAGGTTGCTTGCTTATGTAACATAAATCCTCACCTTACATTTAGTTATTTGTTTATCCCTATTATACAATATAAGCCCTAACTCGTCAAAGGATTCTGAGGTTATCGTTTGTCACGACCTAAATCCTCACATCTTCCAGGCTATTTATGTGATTGTTTCACACGAATGTAAGCCTTAACTAATAAAATTGGCAGAATGAAACACTTAAATTTTTTTCCTAAAAATGGAAGCCAAACATTAGGATAGCTTGGGAAGTCACTAGGGTTCTCCTCTGGATCCATGACATCCCCAGTTCTTCTTCATTTGGATTCTACAATAAAATGTTCCAAATTTGAACAAATCCCCTTTCACACCTCTACGTCCGATCTCATTGAAGAGTCCCACCCATTGAAATTCCTTAAAGATAATATTTCCTAATTTTTATCGAGTCTTATTAGGTGACTTTGTTCATTTAAGATGTAATTAACTATAGGGGCTTGCCCTTATAGGAAGCATGTTCAAACCCATCTTAATATAAACCTTATTTAATTCTTTATATTAAATAGGGGAACTTGTCGGTAAATACATAGGTTTTGCAGACCAAATGGCTATCATATATTCATTAGTTTTTTTTATCGAGCCTCATCCTCAAGTCTTGTGTTTGTCCATCGGGATAGATATAGGATTTGAGGTACGATGCTCTTTCATTTAAACTATGAAAAATATGGGGTCAGTTTGATTTCATATTTTTCTAAAACTAAATATATATATGTAAATCAAAAAAGTCCTTCCAAAGCGGACGACAAGATTTCAATTCCGGTGACCTACAGCTTCTTACGTGCAACTCTCAAACAAAAAATAGCGTCGTCAGCTACTGGTGACTCTGTTGGGGGCAAGCTTTTCTCTCCATAGGATTCAAGAAATATTATTTTCACACATTGGTAATATGTCAATGTCTCTCTTGGAATAAATTACCCTTCTTCTATTGGCATAGTTTACCCATTTCTGTCTTGGGAAGGTACAACGAACCCCTTGAACTTCAGGATTAGCTATTCAACCATCTTTGAACATGGTGGTTCAGAAGGCCATTAAGGACTCTTTAAATTTTTATGTGGGGTTGGAGCCCCAAATAGGTGTGTCAGTGGACTAGTTCCACCTGGGCTTTTTTGCCACTAAATAGGTCCCGCACTACGTCCCAAAATACTTCATATTTGCCTTCCAAATTTGATTTGCTATTCTGCAAACTAAACTAAATCGTGTTGTGCTGCGCACACTTTGAGATTTTCTTACAATAATTATATTACAAATAAGGTTTTAAAATACCCATAAATTAAGACCCGCCCGGTCTATAGATCAACCTCTACTTTCAGTGCTTACAGTAAAAATTACCAGGTTTTTGGCCATCTAACTAACCCAGAAACCTTCTGTTTTCAAGCCTGTCACAATGGCCTACCCAATGCTGACTTTTGCCTGCAACTTGCCAATGAGGCACAAAGTCCATAACCTTGCTCTTACCATCAAATTTGGAACTAGATTTAAAGATCTCGAGGTCATCCTCGGGAAAGCCCCGTTTGTGGTAGTGGAGATCGCCGCTCTAGAAATAAAGAAGCTGTCTACATAATTCAACCTGAACTGCCTTTAAGACTTCCCTACCTGCAAGAAGTCTAAAACTACTGCCGTCGCGACACCCCCCCAAACCTACTAGCCTCACTGCTGCTAAGGGGAAAGAAGTGATGATTATTGAGGATCCAACTGAGGGATTAACTGTCTTACCACCCGTATTTGAAATCAGATCAAGCTTGAGGACTGTACTGCTGACCCAAACTCAAAGGAGGAACCGTAACAGAAAAGTTTGGAGGGCCATTAAAGCCCAGACTCCCATGGAAACACCCATTGAGGAGGAGCTTCATCAAGTTGAAGAAGTGTTATCAGAAATTTATTCACACCTGCGAGGAAGTAGATTCCATCCTCCGACAGATACCAAGGGATATGAGAGTATCTGAAGGATCATTGTCGCACTACCATTACTTCATGGACACAGTAAGGAGAGAAAGAAATTCACTC
>NEWO01000084.1:116681-126971 GCA_003013225.1 Phalaenopsis aphrodite
ATTATGGAGTCAGTTTAACTTCATCTTTTTCAAAACTAAAATTTTTTAATGTCCTTCCGAAGCGGGCAACGGGATTTCAATTCTGATAACCGACAGCTTCTTACGGGCAAACCCCACACCAAAAATAGTGCCGACAGACGCTCTATCTTGAAACATCATCATCAAAAAAACAAGAGGTATGGGTACCCAAGGTCACTGCACCGATACAGTTCAGTGAGCCCGCAGGACAGGAAATGAAACCATTGTTTGTAATATCTGACATCGTCGCGACAATAGCCAACGAGATGGAGGAACAAATAAAAGATGTCCATCAGGGCCCTCTAGATCATAAAGTGATTAAGGAATCGATAATTGAGGACAAAGTTGAGAAACTCAGGATCAAGATTTTCGAGTTAGCTCGAGAACACGAAGTTTCCGTCGATAACGACAATGAAAATTTTGATTACAATGAATACGTGGAGAAGGATTTCATGGATGTTCATGTGATTAAAACTAGAGCCACCACATCTACGTGCGAGGCTCGACCTCACACCGAAGAGAACGCCGTAGATGAGCTGCGTAGGGTTATCCTCCTAAGGGATGAGCAAGTTAGTCTGCTAGAGAAAAGAATAGAAGAGATGGTTGCAGCTATGACCACCATGGCCGCTATTCAGGGGCAATTACAAGCACCGCAATTGCCTTCTCAAGAGATTAATCAGCCATAAATCATGCACATTTATAGATGAAAGAAGAGAGGCTACTTCAGCTAACAAAGATGGGCAACATAGAAAAGACTCTCCATCAAGTGCCATGCTAGAAAAGGAGTGCAAGAAAATGGTTGAACATGTGCGGGACGCCTTAACCCAATCCAAGGGTGGTGCATCAATTTTGAAGGGTAGACCGTACCAAGAGGGGTACGATCTCGTGCCTTTTCCTGAGTGTTTTATGGCCACAAAATTCATAACATTTGATGGGACTGGAAATCCCAGACAGCATATAGCACATTTCCAAGCCAGCTGTGGCAACACGAGAAATAATGAAGCTCTACTCTCCCAGCAATTTGTCAACAGCTTGTCAGGAATTGCTTTCAATTGGTGCGCTGAATTGCCCAATGGGTCAGTTAAAACATTTTTCGAGTTAGAACAGTTATTTATGAAAAGATTTGCCAGAGCACAACACCATGTGTATATTGGAGAGCTCATGATGGAAAAGCAAAATCCCAACGAAACCTTGGTAGACTATATTTCGAGGTGGACAAACATTAGCATGAAATGTGAACCTTAGCTATAGAAACATCATGCAATTGAAATTCTACTCAAGTGCATTAATGGGCTAGTAGCTTTCATGCTTAGGGGAATCACCATCAAAACCTTCAAGAAGCTACTCAGTAAAGCTAACAATCTTCAAGAAGAAATAAAGCATATGGAGCCACAAGAAAAGACCAAGATGACTAAAGTGTTCGAAAAGAAATAAGGAGTAGTAGCGACTGTCGACAAAGGAAAGTAGCTGATATGGATATTTGCAGAAGAGCATTGCTAGTCTTCGTCACAGTACTCTCAGAAACATAATAGTCAGTCCAACCAGTGGACGCCTTAAGAGGGATTACCTTGAATAGGGAATAAAAGAATATCCCTATCAGAGCGACAAAAAATTATGCATTCTTTCAAGGATGAAGTTATACCTAAAATTCAAACTACCAGATCCAAAGAAGCCCGAAGAGGTGGATAAGAAGAATGAACCAAATTATTGCCCATACCATCGGTTGCTTGGTCACACTATAGAAAAATTTTTCATTTTTAAAGACTGGCTCAAGAGAAACCTCAAAGAAGAGAACATAACAATCCCAGAAGAATGTTTAAAAGAACCTGAAAAAGGTTCCATAAACATGATTTCAGCTGAGCGAATATCCCCAATTGATCCGTATGATGGAATAGATGGATTGAGTATAACTTGGGATGAACTCAAGAAGATCCTTAATCAAATACAAGATTCATCGAAACAAGCTTCTACAAATATCAAAGAAGGATGGAATGAGTTCTGGAGCAGATTACCCAAAAAAATAATGAACAAGATCCAGTCTGCATTAAAGCAAGCCTCCATTCAGAGTCTGTAACATACCAAGCCCGAGATGAAGGTTTTGTCAAGAGAGTTGTCATCATGAAGGACAAAGAAGAAGAAGAAAAGGGTCACTACAAAGATTGATAGCATGGGGGGAAGGATAGGGGTTGCCTCTACTGGATTGGTTGTCTCGGATTCGGGAAAAAAAATCCTCGAACCCTTGATTTTGAATGATTATCTTTTTGTTCCTCTGGGGGGTTCTTATGAATATAATGATTATGATTTTGGCTACATTTTAACTGTTTCTGGTGATAACATAACTGATTATGACCAATCTAGCTTCGATCTTAATCTCTAAAATGATCCTCAAATCGTACTCAAGTCTGATGAACTCATTGTCAAGTCCAAAAAAGACATCAATAATACCATTTACGACAGCACCGATAATGAGGAGCCAATTCTCAAGCATAATGGTACACCGCTTGCCATCAATTAGATCGTTCCAACGAAGAGGAAAAGACACCGGAAGATTCAATAATGATATCTCAAGAAGAAAAAATCACAGAATTTATCTTAAGGAGCGAAAAAGTGTTACCACCAAGAACAACTCCAACAGACAAAAGAAAATAGATAAAGACTCGAGAGGGGAAACCCCCATCTTCACCAGTGGAAGAACCACATAATCAAGATAAAATCAAAGAATCATACAAAGCAGACTACAACGTGTTATCTCATCCTAAGAAGTTGCCGGGTCGATTAAGCATCTATGAAGCTCTAATCCTGTCAAAGGAGATGACGGAGTCTCAAGTTACACTTGACCCAAAAATTTGCTTAGCGCAGTTGGTCAGCACATCCTCAGATGAAGTTTGCTCATTGAAAGCACGGTCAGGGGTAAACTTTACAGATGAAGACTTACTACTCGGTACCGCCCACCATAACCGTCCACTCTACATCTCCGTCAATATTGGCATATTTGTGTAATCCGGAGTTTTAGTGGATCCTAAAGCATCTCTTAACTTGATGAGCTAACAGAAATTGGCTTATTCGGATGTCGAAGCTCAAGAGCTTACGACCGATAAGATGATGTTAAGGGAACTTAACCAAAAGGGAGAAAGAGCCCTCAGATCAATTATATTACTTATGAAGGTTAGGGAACTCGTGACAACCGTTAAATTTCATATCTTCGACACCGAGACCTCTTTTAACGCTCTATTGGGTCAACCGTGGATTTATGAGCACAATATGGTTCCATCATCTCTGCACCAGTGCATCAAATACCGCAAACATGGTCAAGAAAATTGTATCAAGGGAGACCTACAACCCTTTTTAGTGCATGAAGTTGGTATCCATGAAGATGTTGCCTACTACGCGCCTCTAAAGAGGACTGTATTCTCTCGTGAAGTTATCACAAACAAAGATGAAGATTCAGAAGAATTACAAAGAGGAGGCCATTCAACTCAGCTTTAGTGATCTTCCACCACTCCCTTACAACGAGTTAATTAAGGTTCTTTTAGTTCGTGCACCCGAGGTCGAGGCTGGGGACGTCGACGAGGAAGGATAAATTTAATTATTGAATGGACTAGGCCAACCATCAACATTTGTGATGAAGACAGTTTTGAAGATGAGATAATGATGACAGGATGGAAGAGAACTCAGTACAAGATATCCCTAGAAGATACAGAAAAGAATGAATATGAAACAATGTATGATCGGATAAACCACTATGTGAATGCTATGACCCTCACTCTGATTCTCTCTCAAAAGTTCAAGAGTTTAGAGGTCAAGGATGTCCGTAGTGTTGGTTCAAAGCTGATCAAATTTTATCGTGCTTCTACCTATACTGATCTTGAAAAACATGTCAATTTGGATGATGATTCTAATGAATTAATAAAATTGCCTTTTGGTTACTTCTTGCCTTGTGTTCAAAAGTTATGTCAACAGGGACACTTACCAAAACAAATGCCAAAAGATAAATTTTAACTTTTTAAAAAGCTATGGAATGCTAAAAGTCGAACTTCCAACTCAAAAGAGGGTTTAAGATTTGGTACAGTCGGACCAATCGATGATTCTAAATTTTACATGGTTGTTACTAGTGAGTCAAAAGAGGATTTCCTCAATGTAGAAGATGACTCTACCGATCAGTTAATAGAGGATGCTCCACTAGAATTTGAGGAGGAAATTAAATCTATTGTTAATGAATTGAAAAAGATTAACCTCAGGACTGAAGAATGACCCCGACCTACATTTATAAGTTCTCTACTTAATGACAAAGAATCTGCAAAATTGATCAAACTATTAACATAATTCAAAGATTGCTTTGCATGGAGCCATGATGAAACGCTAGGACTGTCAGCAGAGGTTGCAATCCATAAACTTGGGGTGGACAAGAATAGAACCCCAGTAAAACAAGCTCCCAGAAGAATGCGTCTCGAAATAGAATAACAAGTCATCGCCGAGGTGAAGAAGTTGATAGACGCCAACTTTATTATAGAGTAGTACTCCATATGGTTGGCTAATATTGTTCCTGTTAACAAGAAAAATGGACAGATCTGTGTTTGTTTCGACCTCAGAGATTTGAACATGGCATGTCCAAAAGACGAGTTTCCACTACCTATACCAGAGATGATGGTGGATATCACCTCAACACATGAAATTTTCTCCTTAATGAATGGATCGTCGGGATACAACCAAATCAAGATGGCTCCTGAGGATGCAGGACTTACAGCCTTCAAAACACCGATTGGAATTTTCTGCTAGACAGTGATGTCGTTCGGCCTAAAGAACACTGGACCAACATATCAGCGTGCAATGGCAAAGATTTTTGACGACATCATTCACAACTAAGTAGAATGCTACGTGGATGATTTGGCCATCAAAAGTAAATGGAAAATAGACCATTTGTACGATTTGAGGATCGTGTTTGAACGGTTACGAAGATATGACCTTAAAATGAATCCCTTAAAGTGCGCCTTTGGCGTTTCCTCCTGAAAATTTCTAGGATTCATTTTCCATCATCAGGGAATCGAGATCGACTCAAATAAGATTAAAGCTATCTCTGAAATGCCTCCCCCTAAAACCTTGAAACAACTAAGTTCCTTCCAAGGAAAGTTAGCATATCTGAGATGCTTTATTTCTAATCTCTCAGGTAGGTGTCAGCCATTCTTGGCATTAATTAAAAAGGACACCAAATTTATTGGGGAAGAGAAATGTAAGCTGGCCTTTGAGGACGTTAAACAATATTTAATGACACCTCCTATCTTTTCAGCCTCTATTCTAAAGAAATTATTGATACTTTATACCACGGCTTTCGATGACTCCCTCGGAGCCCTCTTAGCCCAAGTTAATGATGAGGGTAAAGAAAATGAGCTCTACTACTTGAGTCCTCACCCAATACCGAGAGAGATAAGGTATCCACTTATTGAAAAGCATTGTCTTACGTTAATTTTTGCTTTCAAAAGCTTATACATTACATGCTTTCTCATAAGATTACCCTGATCTTGAAAGTTAATCCATTGCAACATCTGTTGACCTGACCAACACTCTCTGGACGTCTAGCAAGATGGTCAATGATCTTATTACAATTTGATATAACTTTTGTTCCCCTCCATGCTATCAATGGACAGATACTAGCAAATTTTCTCGCTGCACACCCACTGTCAGCTAGGTCCTCTCTCAACAACGAGTTACCAGACGAGCAAATATTACAAATGGAATTGCCCAGTGCGCAACACTGGGAAATGTACTTTGATCGCGCTTCCTCAGCCAGAAAAGACAAAGGATCAGGCACAATTATACCAGGCAAAGCAGGGATTTGTTTGATCTTTATCACACCAGATAAGGGTATGTTGAGGTTCTCATTCCACTTGATAGAGTTGTGCACCAACAATGAAGCATAATATGAAGCTTTAATCACAAGGTTAGAAATGACAATCTCAATGGATATAACAAACATTGCCATCTATGGCGACTACTAACTCATCATCCAACAAGGCGCCCGACAATACAAAATTTTGAAACCAAGATTAACAGAACACCATTAGTACACGATAAAACTCCTAGAGTGGATTTATGATGTGACTTTCTACCTAATTTTTAGGGGAGATAATGACTATGCCGAAGCTTTAGCAAAACTTACTAAGGAAATGGTATGTCCCTCTGAGGATTCCATCGAAGTCACATTGCAAGGAAGATGAGTCTTGTCATAAATAAGCTTCGAAAAGAAGAAGCAATAAATACAGTTGCAGACATCAAGGAAGATTGAAACAAGCCATTAATAGAATATTTGCATATTGGAAAGCTGCCAAAAGACAAGTCTGAGGTGCACCACATCACAAAAAGTTCTATTTCTTACGTTCTGGTGGGAAATGTTCTCTACAGAAGATAATTCAACCAGATGTGGCTATGGTGTTTGAGCAGAGCCGAAGCACAAAATATTGTCAAAGAAGTACACGCCGAATTGTGTGGCTCTCACCAGTCAGGGCCGAAAATGAAAATGAAGATCAAAAGACACGAGTATTATTGGCCAGCATTGATGTCCAATTGCATGGATACAACCAGAAAATGTCACAAATGCCAAGTGCATGGGGTGGTCTTACACCAGCCACCGAATGTGCTACACCTAACTGTTTCCTCATGGCCATTCGAGTGTTGGGGCACAAACATAACTTGTCCGATAGACCCTCCATGTTTCAGAGGACACAGGTTTATACTTGCCGCTATAGATTACTTCACCAAATGGGCAGAGGCAGTACCTTTATGCGAGGTTACGACACAACACGTCTTTCAATTTTTCAAAAGCCAAATCGTCTACAGTTTTGGACTACTGCAAAGAATAATTCCCGACAATGGGACAACTTTCAGAATAACAAAGATCAACAATTTCATCACAACACTTGGGATAGATTAGAGATACTCTATGATTTACTATCCCAGAGCAAATGATCTTGCTGAAGGCTTCAACAAGACACTGGTACAAATTTTGAAGAAATCACTGGATGAAAATAAAAGGGATTGGCACAAAAAACTACTATAAGCCTTGTGGGCTTACCGGATGACTTTCAAGTCTCCCACTCAGTGTACACCTTATATGCTCGTGTATGGGTTCAAGGTCGTGCTACAGCTAGAAATCCAGACACCATCTCTCAAACTCACTGTTGCCAACCAACTCACAATGGAAGAAAGCACAAAACTCAGACTTGAAGAACCGGAGAGTCTTGAGGGAAAAATACTAGAAGCACAACAACATTTGGAGCTTTACTAGGCAAAGATGGTACATGCCCATGACCAATTGGTTCGCCCAAGGACATTCAAAATTGGTGACCTCGTACTTATGCTAAAAAGGCCTATTCTTGCATGCCGCAAAATAGGTGGAAAATTCGAGCCAACTTGGCAGTGATCATTTGTCATTGAAAAGGTCTATATAGGGAAGCCTACCAGTTAGTGGATTTCCAAGGCCAAAGACCTATGTTATCAATAAAAAAACGATATCTGAAAACTTATTACGCAACCTGACGCTGCTTGCCTCTGCTTGCTTTGAAACTTTGGAAACTTTGGTTGTTTTAGGGTTATCTATGTGGCCAAATGTCTATGATCGGGTCCAAATTTTGTAATTAACCTGAATATAATAAAAATTTTGAGAAAGAGATTTTAAACATCAATTTTTCTCCTTTCTAACTTTTGAACTTAATATTCCACTAAATTAAATAAAACTCATACATAAATTAAATAATTCATTTCACCAAAACAAACTAAAATTTACTTTAATAAATGTTTTTTTTTTCTTGTTCATGACAAGTTTTGGCCCACTGACGTTTTACCTGTTGTCTGTAGAAAAATGTCGGGACAGAAGTTGATCTTTGCTTTCTAGGATGGCTGGAACCTCGCACTAAATGATGAAATGACACCGTAGGGTGGTACCATAGACTTCAACATGGATTTTAACCAAGTTGACATGGACTACGAAGGTCCTCCCAAGGATGTAGTCAGCTGCAAAGAGAAGGAGGGATTGACTTCACTATTGAGAGTGACTGCTAAAGATAATGTATCACACAAAGGCAATAACGTGATAACAGAGCAAGATCTGATTGAAAGGGCCAACCGTCTGCCCTCCATGGTAGCTGCACCAGTCAGGGGCCTAGTAGCCGCCAATAATGAATGACTGCTAAGTACTTCGCTTCGCAGGACACAACAAAGGAATGCCAGCCGCAAGAAGCATATAGCTTTTCTACGATATGAACACAGATGTCAAAGAAAGACGAACAACTTGTTCACCCTTATTCCTGAAGGGCACATTTATGATCCAGACCTGAAAGAAAATTTTGCTAACCTACCCACCATGGATGAAAAAATAGGGTTTGTGACAGAGTCAGATACACTTTTAGTTTCAGATGTCTTATGCGAGGGTTGCCCAACATGCAATGTTGAAATACCGTCCGGGACATCAGCCACGGGCGCATTCGTAGAATGCCCAGAGTGCAATGTTCTACATTTACAACATTACAATACATTAGAAGAGTATTCTTAAGGCACCAATCGATCTCAACCTTCAAATTTTATGATGGATGAGCCATATGTCCCATTGGGGATAGAACATTATGTATCATGGAGCCCAGGGTCGTACATCCCGCTAGAGGCTAAGTTTCATGTTCCAGATCAACCAGCGCCTGCCAATGCTCGAAGGAAGGAACGCCCGCGACAGCTGCCAACCCCTGGTATGATAGAGTATTACAAGATAAGTAAAATAAATAAAAGAGAATTCAACTTTTACGAAGCAGTTCAGGGAAATTTCTTCAACATATTGGAAGGCCTAGAGCTGTATACTAGGGTTTTCTCTGAAAGTGATGAAAGAAGCATTCTGGACTGTATCTTTTATTTAAGAGATAGAGGCCGAGCGGGCCTTCTCATGGAAAGAACATATTATGAGCCAAAGATATGGATGAGAGGAAAAGGAAGAGTCACCATCCAGTGTGGCTGTTGTTACAACTTCACATATGACAGACAGGGGAATCTGCCTGGGATCCTCAGCCACAATCAAGTAGATCCACTACCACCAATGATAAATTGGATGATCAAAAGAATGGTCAATGGGAATATTCTACCTGCTACCTGCATTCCAAGTAGTTGTATTGCATTCCTCTACACACTAATCATTATAATTTTGTGAGGCCCTTCTGCACGATCTCATTCATGAGCAAGAGCAATATTTTATTTGCGAAAGAAATTGATGTCGTCGGCTCTGGTGAGTTCAGAGGTTCTATGGAGATTCCTCTACCATTCGGCTCAGTACTCGTTCATAAAGGCAACGGTGCAGACATTGCCAAACATTGTATTCCAGGGGAACAACACCGTAGGGTGTCTGTGACTTTCCGTAGGATGGATGACACCAAAATGCCATATGGATTCCAGCTGGAGCCGAAACTAGAAGAGCTACTGTCATACGAGCTATGAGAGGGTTGTACCTCTAAGTACATGTGGAGGGAACTCTTATCCTGGAGCATGACTTAGAAGGTCTACTTATTTGGGAGCTAGTCATACCTAGTACAGACGGTCAAAGGGTTCACTTTTTAGCAACATGTTATGTATCTGATATATTCAGCCTACAATGTATTCATAACATGAGATGTTCTGAATGTACTTTGACATAGACTATATATGGTACATTCTTAGGCATTAGCCTATGTTCGATCTGTGACATCTTTTTATTGAAGCAGATTATTGAAACTTTTTCTTAGGAATGTGCGTTTTTGTCACTTTCTTTTTTGTATGATGGATGAAAGCCACAAACCACATGTTGGTTCAAAATTTCAATGAACAAAGAATGAAACAACAAATCTTTAACAATAAATAAATTTTATATAAAAATAATCACAAATTAATAAAAAACAAAACAAATATTTTTTAAGAAAATCAACTAATTAAAATTAAAACATTAAAGACATATTTAGAAAAATTAAATGTGATAAAAATCTGTTGAGTGGATTCTCTCATTTTTAGAGTTTCTTACTCTTTGTACGTGCAGCACAACCATCTTTATCTGCAATAACTCTCTTCAAATTCCCACAGAATTTTGCATTCAGCACAAAACCCCATAAAGCTATACAAATCTTCTTCAATAAAATCAACTTTTCCACATGACACACTTCTGCAATATCAAAACCACAAGCTCTTTGTAAATTTCAAATCTCATTTTTGAATCAGTACCTAAATTCTAATTCATATCTTTCAAGGTCAATACCGAAATTTTGACTCTCTTCT
>NEWO01000084.1:136770-172179 GCA_003013225.1 Phalaenopsis aphrodite
TATATATATATATATATAGTAATAGCTTAATTTTTAAAAGCATGAAACCAATCTGATCTCATATATTCATGAATTTAATTAAATGTGTGGAATACTGCAAGTGATGTACTCATGTAAAAAAATAGAAACAATACTTGATAAAGAGAATCAATTAAATAAAATATAGAGTTTATGACATCTATTTTGGTCTACGAAACCTTTTATGTTGACCAATATGTTCCCTTTCCTAATAGAGAAGATTAGATAGGTTTTATAATAAGATAGGTTCCAAAGTTCCTTATAGTGGCAAGCCTCTTTAGTTATTTACATCTTTAGTGACCAAAGTTGCATAAGAATACTCTTGATTCAAATAAGTGGTTTTGCCTCCAAGAATTTTAAAGTTTAAGTTTTCAGGATTGATTACTGGAGATTTAAAAGGGAATGGATCAAGTAGGAACAAATATTTTAAAGAATTCAAAGGATTGAAATGTAAGAGATGCCAATAATCCGAGGGGAACTTCAGTGACTTGCAATGCTATCCTATTGTTTGGCTTCAATTTTAAGAAAACTTTTCTTGATGTTTCATCTTGCTAGTTTTATTATATTTGGCTTACACTTGCATGGCACAGTTATGCAAATACCTTTGAATATAGGAGGGTTTATGTCGTAACGAACAACTTTAGAGCGTAAAGCTAGTTAAGGCTTAAATTGCACAACACAGTTGTGCGAAGGACTAAAAATAAGTTTAGAATTTATGCTTTACTAGACAAAATTCCACAAATTCTTATAGCTTGCTATTTAATTCAAAGGAAATATGTGTTGTTGTAGATCTAGTTGATCTCCCGAAGATATTCTTCCATACTTTCTTGCCGTGTTGGTAAAGGTGTTAGCTCCGAGCTCCTCGTCGAAGTGACAAATTCAGTTTCAAGGTTTAATGTTCTACAATATACATGGCAGCTTTTGTTTTTGTTCAAATGTTATGGAGGGGCTTAAAGCTGGTTAAAGAGACACCAGTTTGGATCTCACGCTTCCCTCATTCTGGTACCACCATTTATTTTTTGAATCGAGTAGGTTACCTCATCTAAGGGACTCCCATAGATTCATAATGACGTATTATGTTTTTTGTTGTTTATGAAAGTGTTTAAGTTTAATTTTGAAGAAGTTTATCTTAATTTTGAAAAAATTTTGTTTTGATTTTTGAAAATTTTTCCAACCAAGCATGCATGACATGTTAAAAAAAGTAGTAATTTGTAGAGATAAAGTGAAATTAAATAAACTGTAAATGTGTAACTGTAATCCTCTCGCTGCTCCCACTAAAATGTTTGAATTCATTATCATGTATACATTTCAAAGTACAGATAAGTGCTATCTAAACAAGTGGTATTAAATTCTTATTTATTTAAGTTCAAAGAGACCATAATTCCTAACTTGTCCCTATAAGTTTTATGGATGATTTTCTTGAACAAAGCGTAATAAGTTAAAATTTTCTTCAAAATACCCAAAGTATTATAAATTTTTTTTGGGCATATCCCAAAATAACTCTTAAGGATTGCTTGGACTATCTCGAGTTCATTTGAACTTATTATGTTATTGAATAGATCACTCTGAGGTTTGTTAGGTTTAAGTTGTGGTCAATTTTCTATCTTAATTAACCCCTGAGAAAGGGGACTAGCAAGATTGAGCTTGTAGTATTTTAAAGGGATTAATCATGGTTTATCCTCCAACTAAGCCTGAAGTTTTATTATATTGAACTTATCTAACTATAAAGGTAAAAAAATGGGGGGTAAATGTGTAATTTTGGAAAAAAGGTTGTATTAAAAACATTTAATTCATAGATTAACCTATGACTCAACCCCCCCAATACCAGCTCTCTTATTATATTGAACTTATAGAAGAGCAAAGTATGCCCTGTGTGATCTCTAAAAACCCCCCCAATACCAGCTCTCTTATTTGTGTAGCTTCCATCAGTGTTGATTTTAATGAAATGGTAAGGAGGCCTCTTCCATCTAACCTTGATGATCTTAATATTATTAGCATCCATGGTGGGTAAGGTCTGCAAGATCTTAGGGAAATATTTCAACTTATCAGTCTATTTAGATATGCGAAGCAGTTAATCATCACCCTTGTAGTGCTGACCTCACTCTTCTCATGTTTGGCCTTGTTCCTAGCCATCCAGTGCAACAAAGCAAAAATGAAGGGGCTTGGCATGAGGTTAATCTCCTGCAAATCTTTAATACAAACTATTATATTATCCCAACCAATATTTATCAAGTTTATACTCATTTGGGAGTTCAATCTATTCCAAACCTCCCTAGCAAATTTGCACCTAAGAAATAAGTGATCCCTGGAATCCTGGTCAAGCTTACAGAGATGGCATCTAGATGGCCCTTTCAAACCTTTTAGTTTCAGGATATCATCAATAGGAAGTAAATTATTTAGGACTCTCCAAGAAAAGAACAACATGGAAGGGGTTGGGTATTTTTGGCATGAGGATACATTCCACTGGCAATTGTCCCAGCTGTACAAATTATTCTGGATATCCTTTGAAATACTTGACTTTGTCCTGTTCCTCAAATTTAGTTGATCTTTGTTATTCCTATCAAAATTGGATTGTTGAAATGGAGCTGACAGAATGTTCCTTCAGGATACTCCTCAAAGTGTCCTCAGACCATACATTGCCATTCCAACAGTCTTTGACCTGCAAATCCCCCTCCTTTTCATCCTGCAAAGGCTCTAAATATTCAGTAGGGCACCAATTTTCCTTCCAAAAATTGATATCCCCTTGGCCCAGCTCCCATCTCAGCAGCTTTTCAATATCTTCCCTGACCTTTAGCATCTGGATCCAAATTCTGTATATATGTATATATATATATATATATTATTTTAATTAATTTTAATTTAAAGAATAGTTTAAAAGTGAACTTTCATTTGAACACCAATTTTATTTTTCTTGGGTGCCCTAGTCACAAGGATCTCTCCAAAAACTTTTCATAATTTTTTCTTAGACAAATTTTAATTATTATAATTATTTTAGTACAAAAATCTCATTTTTCTTAAAAAATAGACTTTACTAGTTAAATCAATTAAAAATGGTTTCATATTTTTAAAGAGGCTTAATTTGTTTAATATCTTCAGTGAAAATTAGTTATTATGATTTCTTAACTTATGTTTTATTTATTTACCTTTTCATGGGTTTTAATGACTTAAATTAAGAAATTATATTTTAAAAAATTTAAACCTAAGTTTATTTTTCTTATGTTTCTGTGAGTACAATGAACCTATTAAGAGAAGCCTCATAATGTTTTTACTTTTCTTTTAATTTATATAATTTTTAAAGCAAAGAAAATGGCTTGACCTAGGAAATTAGGGTTTACCATGTTAGGTGTGTTCTCTGATTTTGGAAAAATTAGACAACACTCATAATCCCCGAGTGAATAACCCCTCAAAGTTTCATCTGATTGTGGTTAATAATTAATTTCCTATGATTAAAATTATTTTTATAGTATTTTTTAAATTTAAAATTACACATCAGTTAAATAATTTTTATTTTTAGTCTACATGATTCTTCTCTGCTTACTGAGTACAGAGGTATTTATATTTTTTTTATCTTTTTTCTACACTAAGTTATGAATTTTCAAAGTTTTTAAATTAAATAAATCATTTATATAACTTATTTCCTACTTATTGAGGCGACGCTGACTTGATCCTCGGCAGCTCCGAAAGTCCACGCGGAGCCCTCCAATTCGACGTCGCTTTTTGCTTCAACGCTGACTCGACCCACTCTTTTTGGTTTATGCATTCATCCAACTACCTCTCTACCATCTGATGGATACATGTTCAAATGGATGACATCTGTTCATTGTCCTCATCTAAAATAAACTAAGAACCATTCATACTAAATGATTCGATGTCACTCGATACTCAACCAAATCACTTTTGGTTTTCACTTATAGCTTCGTATATATGAGAAAAAGAAATACATATGGTTAGATGAATCTGAAAGAAATGTTTACTTCACAAGGATCACCAATTTGAGTTGACGTTGAGTCCATTCAAGAGTTCGATCCGGGGGTGAGTCTAGCAGAAGGTTAGAATGCTCAAAGTGAAGGGACTTTGTTTAGAAATTTCCTCATTTTGTATGAGAAAGCTTTTGGTATGATCAATTAGAAGTTTAATGGAGTTTTATATGGTGACAGAAAAGGCCTAAGATTTTAAGCTTGAAATAGGGTTTAGACAGTGGGGGATTTGGTTGGAATTTGACTAGGATGAACTTGCGAAGGACTTTGAAAGGTTTTGGAGCAATATGGAAGGATCTCCTTAAGCAATTGGTAACACTCTTTTGTACCATAATAGGGGTGGTTTAGATATAGGAGTAATTAGGGCTTAATTGACCAAGCAAAGGGGTGGAAAAGGTTGCATAGGTGGGAGCTAAGTGGCACAATTCACCGAAGGGGGTGAGTGATCCCGAAATTACTTATATGCAACAGTATAACAAAAATTATGATTATATTTTTCACAATATTTTCTTATTTCACAACAAAACCAAAAACTTGATCTGGAAGAAAAATAAGAATTTAACTTTTACTTTAAATATATTGGGATACCACGCAAGTATACATATCATTATCAAGTAATATAGAACTTTTTTATTAAGACCTGAATATCAAATCCACAGGGAAGATATGCAATATGCACTTTTTAGAAAACATTTTATTTTTTAAAAATAATTATTTAAACTAAAGACGTTTTCACAGTAAAGAAGTTTAAATATTTTTTGTAATTTTAATATTTTGACAAAAATAAAATAAACCTAAAAAGATAACTTGAGTTTTTGTAGAATAAAAGAACTAAATATGAAAATATATATCTCCTTATCATGAATCAGTAATAAGTATAGGAATTTTATTGTGGAAGTATGCATATTGTGTCGTGCGAACCAGGAGCAATAATATTTTTTACCTTTACTAGAGATGCTATAGAAGAGATTTGCAAATTTAAAGTTTGAATAATTCTGAAGACCGATTAGGCAGGGAAGATGCTAGCTCTCACTCTAAAGTTCCCTAGATTCCATCCACCATGGGGTTAAAATCTCGTATCAGAACCTAAAATAAGAAACCAAGTTGAGGGCTTTAACATGTCACTTTAAAGTCCTCTAACTTTACACCCATCAATTAATATTTACCAATTTATTTGCACTCAATTATATGAACTACATTCTCATTCATACAACCTCATGTGATTGTTTCCAATTGTCGACTGAGACAATACCAACCTGTTTCTTGCATGTTCTCACAACAAATTTTAACATTTGAATTGGTTAAATCAAGAAGTAAATGAAGTACATTGATTTGAATCATCAAAACTTCTTCCATCATTAAAGATCAATACTCTCCATAAATTCCATCTAACACTTAATTACTGATCAATTTAAGAAGAAAAATAAAGAAAACTAATCAGAATCCATGGAGAAAAAAAAAACCACACTTTATTTTAAAAGTAGAAATCATTGTCAAACCAACAACAAGTCTAAATTAAAACCAAAAGTAGTCTAAAATAGAAGGTTAAAACTTATCTCTCAAACTCTTGAAGTTCCTTTGAATATCTTCTCTTTTACAACACTCTCAATATAAAACTAAAATAAAAAGGATAAATATGTAGTGCCTCAAAATCTCTCCAACTAACTCCCTAATTTTTTAACTTTCAAAACTTTCCCAGTACTTTTAGGACCCTTTTCAAAGTCTCAATCTTCCTTCTTTTATGATTCTCTAAATGGTGCCTTGGTATCTCTTCAAAATGTGTCTTGATTCGATGTATTTCCCTAAGAGAAGCATCCATTCACAATAACTTTCGTACCATGGTGGTTGTAACCACCCATTAAGAAAATAGGTGCCTCAAAAACCTCTTTAAAATTCACAAAAACAAAATTTACTCATCCAATAACTGCCACTAGCACTTAAGTGTGAGACCTCTGGTGCATAGACACAACCTTCTCTACTTAATCGACGCTTAGGGATCAGATCTGGCTCTTAGGCGCCAAAACACTTTGCACATTTTTCACCTATTTTCTCCAAATTTGATCCTTTTTCACAATTTTAAGAAATTTTCACCTTTTGAGCTATACCTGAAAAAAAAATAGAAAAGTATCCTCTATTAAAGCACAATATCTAAAAAATAGGCATAAAAATGTGTCTAAAAACACTATATTTTAGGCGTATCAAAATCCCCCAAACTTAAAATGTTACTTGTCCTCCGGCGACACTTCAATCTTTAAAAACTAAATATGTATGATATGTATATGAGTTTCTTCAATTGCTACTAGAATTTACATTTAGAAATATAGTAGTCCAATTTAGAAAAAAATATTCAATAAATGGGACCAACTTAAAGTTTAAAAATTTTTAATGTTAAGAAAGATAAAAATATGAGTTCATATATAATTCAGAAATATTGTAAGTCTTCCAAATTTAGAATTTAGTTCTTTTATTATCTTCACTTAAAGCTTTTTATTTAATAATAATTTTACTTACTATATTATATCTATAAGATTAAGATTTTCTCAAGTCTTATACTTTAAAAAGATCAAATGTAGAAACCAATTTTTGATTAGATATTAATCCTCAAGCTTCTCCTCCCTCAATTCTTCTTCTTCCTCTTTATTTTTTTTCCTTTTCCCTTTTCTTTTTCTTTTATTTTTCTTTTTCTTTTTTTTTCTCTTTTTAGGCAAGGATTACTATATATCTGGATAGGCCTTTAATAATTTTGAATTCTACTTTTCCTTTCCAAAACTACAGTCTTTATTCAAAACTTTTACTTTAAATAAAATAATAGCTTTGGAAATTTTTTTTAATAAAAAAATTTAAGAATTAAAAATAAAAGTCTAAATTTCTAAAATTTTTCAAAAATACATTATTTCTTACTAAAAAACTTTTAACTTAAAGTTTTTTTTCATTACTCAAAATTTCAACTAAATTCTCTTGTTCATTTCTAAAATCAAATTTTACTTCCCTAATATAACATAATATACATGATCAATTTTTCTTTTCAAATCAAATTCACTTGTAGTTAATTTGTGAACAAATAAAAATAAAGTTTTGAAAATATTTTTCAACCCCCTCAAACTAAAATTTTTCACAAATTAAAAATTTTAATATCAAATATATATAAGCAGGAATGAAAATTAAAATAAATGCTAACAGGAATTTTTATACCCTAATGATACAAGTATAAAACTAAAAATAGGAGTATAATTAATTTTGATCAAATTTTCTAAGATATTCATTTCAATTCAACATGTAGAGATTCAATAGATTTCTAAACAGTGGATATAAACATAAAAGCAAAATAACACACTAACTTGACTTCACAATCTAAACATAAAAACAAACACACTAATAAGATGAAAGAAAAATATAAGGTAGCAGTTTTCTACGTTTCAAATTTAAGCTTTACGCTAGCAAGATTTTCAACTTTACAAAAGACATAGAATTAAGTTAAGTTCTAAACTAAATAAATCACAAACCTCACAACAGTTACTACCCTACAAATTTAAAAAAAAACTACTAACTAACACAAACATGACAATACAATTAAAAAATAAAAGTCTCAGGCATCACAATATCTAAACATGTACACAAACATACATGTCTCAAGTCCAAAACATGAAAACACATCACATCACAATTTTCACTTAAACATAAAAGTCCAAACCACATCACATAATTCAAATCAACACACGGATGCAAATGTAGCAAGCTCAGAGCACATAGTTCTTATCATATTACAATCATAAAAATAAATCTCTCAGTTCTACTACTCATCCTCTGAATCACCGCTATCTCAAACTTCTACAGGCTCATAATCAAGGTAACTAGGATATGGAGGAAATTGCACTCCTTAGTTACCCCTAATGAAGCTCTCCAAAGATGATTGAAATTTCTCTTCATAATCACTTTTTCTCATATTATACGTATCTGTATGATCTACAAAATGCTCTGAATTTTGTACCCTATCAGCCGTATAGTTAATATTATCCATCATCCTCTGTAATAAATGATCTTGGGTTTAAGTAGACTCACCTCTAGATTTAGTAGCACGTGAGGTAGATGGTCTAAATGTAAAAGCAACAGAGGTAGAAACAACAGACATCTCCATTCCATAACTCCTAGAAAATCCTCCTCTCCAGCTAAAAGTAGAATGCTCAGAATAAGTCTTCACATTCACCTTAGTGATGGGCTTTAAAAGTAACAACACTTCCTCTCAGCTATCAAAATTTACTCCAGCCTGCTCACACAAAGAAAAGATCAAGGAAGCAAATTTCAGACCTGTACTATTAATGGCAATGACAGAACTTATGATAGTTTGACAAATCAAAGCTCTTATGTTAATGAGCTTTCCTTCCTGGATACAATAATTTAATGTCGCTCTCTTTTTGGTCACTTCACTAAGATGATTTGTTGGTAGCAGACTAGCAGAAATAAAATAGTGTCAGGCCTTTGAACGTGCACATAAATTTGAAGTTGGGAAGTTGACTCTCCTCTCATTAGTGATCTTCTAAAGTCCTCTTCCAATAGTAAAATAATGAATAATCTCATCTAACTCTGCTTCATTCGGATTATAGCTTGCATAAAAAACATAACGTATCAGGTGGCAGATGATAAAACAAGTCGATTACCTTAAGTGAAAAGGAACCAACTTTCCTCAAACAATGACTCTATTGTCTTCAACCTTAGGTAGGTTTGCATAGAACTCCCAAACAATATAAATAACCGCCACAGTAGAGAAACAACATAAATGTTCTCACTGTCGACGAACAATCAAATCCTCTACGTCTCCACCTGGATTCCTAAAACACCGCTCCTGAATCAGTTTTCGTGATTGTAACACATCACTGTACCAATCCTGAGCCTTCGAACTAACAAATTTACTTGAATCTAAAAGGCTCTTTCCTTTGCTCCTCTTCATTCTTGGTGTCAATCTACAAATTTTATAAATTCCAAAAATAACTTCAAAAATCAAGTCTAAATTACTAAACTAAACTTCCAAAGTATAAACTACACTTCCCATGCAATTTCCATAAATATTTTTCTCATTTTTCACCATGAATAGTGAATTTTTGAATTTCTCCAAATGTGCTCAAATTACATGGTGAACATCCAAAATTTTTACATAGAAGTAAAGATCTTACCTCAAGGAACTTGGATCTAGCAAATTTCACTTGATTCCACCAAGAAATCTTCACCTTAGATGTGTAGGAGGCCTTCAAAAATTGTGATTTTAAGAGGTTGAAGGTGATAGGAGGCATAAAAATGGTGATTTTTGGGCCAAAATTTTACTTTAATTTGTTCGCGAACCGGTTTTTATGAACTGGGGCTTAAGCGCTGCTAAATGATACTTGGGCGTCTGCCTCTAGGGTTGGCTCACGCTTAAGTGCGAGATGTGGTGCTTAGGCACCAATGCATGATTTCAAAATTTTTAAAATAAGGTAAAATTCACTATTTGCCTAAGTAAACCAGCCCTAAATGATCTTATAGCACTTCAATGACTATCTTCAACTTCTTATAACTCCCTTTTCTCTCAAAATTCTCCATAATAACTATTTTAATTTGAGGCTAAAAATAACACTAATTTTCACACAAATAAATTTATACTAATTCACAAACAAGTACAAATACCTTTAAACACTTAATTCTCACTCCAAATAGTTTTCGATGAGAAAATTTTTCTAAATACAAATACACAACAATCATTTCACAGTTAAACACATGTAAGAAGTCATTAATACTAAGAACAAGACTTAAACACTAAACCACTTGAAAACAACAACTTCTAACACACAAATTCTAACACTAAACCTATTTCATTCTTCATTTGAATGAACAAATTCCTATCTTTCATTAGTCTCTCCAGGAATATAGAGTTGATAAAACGAACGACGGTGACGAGCTCTGATACTATCTTCTTCAATCCACTTCTGCTTTATGAACATCACTTTATCTGCTTCCTCTATATAACTTATATGGCTAAATTGCATCTTTAATTACCATCTAATAAGCTTTAGATTTTCATGCAACTCAAGTACTTTGGTCTCCAATAAAGCCATAGTATTCTCAATTTTATTGATCTTCTCTGACATCCCTTCAATACTAAGGGCTATGAAACTGTTATACATCTCTTGTGTACTTTGACTAATGAACCTCTTTCTCATGGTTTCTTCCTTCTTCTTCAAATCCATCTCCCATGAAGAAATTTTCTCTAAATCTCACTTTCTCTAAGACTTTTAGGGCTAGAAATGATTTGGGGTGAAATTCCTTCACAAAATCTTTCTATTAATAGGCCTAAATCCTTCCAATAACTCTTAGATACATTTAGGAACTGCCTTGGCACGTTTTATAAACTAATTGGTGGTTAAACCTTCTAGACTATTAATTTCGCAACATGTGCTTAAACTGCCGTGCTTAAGGGTTGGATCTGACGCTTATGTGCCCATGCACATTTTTGCATTAGTGAACTTAACATCCAAATTCCATTCAAACATGTCTTGGTCACTAAATAAAGTCTTAAAACCTTTACTAACACATAATAATCTCAAAAATACTACCCCAATTTCTTAGTCACACACAAAACATTGATCAAAATAAAAACACTCTAATAACTATGGGTTGCCTCTCATAAAGCGCTTGGTTTTACGTCATCAGCTCGACGTAACCAATGCTTATTTTGGATGACCCAACATCATTCTATCATTAATTTTATTCTAATACCCAATATAAAAAGGTTTCAGTCTATGTCCATTAATTTTAAATATTTTCTCAAACTTAGGATCTATAATATCCACAGCTCTATAAGGATAAATTGTTATCACAACAAATGGGCCCATCCACCTGGACTCAAGTTTGCCTGGAAATAATCTTAACCTTCCATTATATAGCAAAACTTATTGCGCTGCCTAAAAATTTTTAGTAAGAATTCTTCGATCATGTCACATCTTCATTTTTTCTTTATAAATCTTGGCACTCTCATTAGATTCATTCCTTATATCTTCAAGCTCATTTAATTACAATAATCTTTCTCACCAGCATCTTTCAAATTATAGTTAAACTCTTTAATTTCCCAATATGCTTTAAGCTCAAGTTCAACTGGTAAGTGACAAGCCTTCCCAAATATTAGCCTATATGGGGACATTCCTATAGGAGCTCTATACGGAGTCATATAAGCCCACAAAGTGTAGTCAAATTTGACTGACCAATCCATTTTTGTTGGATTCACAAATTTTTTCATAATACTTTTAATTTCCTCATTGGATAATTCAACCAAACCACTTGTCTGAGGATGATAAGCAGTAACAATCCTATGATTTATATGATATTTCTTTAATAACGTCTCCATTATGGCATTTATGAAATGACTTCCCCCATCAGTAATGCTAACTCTCGGCATCCAAAATCTACAAAATATGTTCATTTTAAAAAATTTTGCGACTCTTTGAGCATCACATCGAGGTAAAGCAACAGCTTCTATCCATTCGGATACATAGTCCACTGATAACTAAATATATAAATTTTTGAAAGATGGTATAAATGGTCGCATGAAATCTAATCCCCAAACATTAAATATTTCAACTTCTAGCATACAATTGAGACGCATCTCATTTCTTCTATAAATAGTGCCTACTTGTTGACATCTATCACAAGTTCTGATATAAGCATTAAAATCTCTAAATTTGTAGGCCAATAGAATCTAGATTGTAAAATTCTGTATGTTGTTTTATCAACACCAAAATGTCCTCCAAAATGAAAACTATGAAATTTTTGGATAATTTCATAAGTTTCTTCTGATGGTAGACTTCTTTGAATAATTAGATTCTTTCCTTGTTTATATAAAAAAGTGTCATCCCAAAAATAAGTCTTAGCTTCAGAATTAAATTTCCTCTTTGATTGGAATTTCATTCCATAGGGTATAATATTGTTAACAATAAAGTTCACAATGTTGGCATATGAAGGAACACTCCACTCATTAATAGTGAACAATTTTTCATCTGGAAAATGTTCATTAATTTCTTTTTCAAAACAGAGTGGTTTTTCTAACTCAAGCCTAGACAAATGATCAACAATTTGATTTTTAGTCCTCTTTCGATCTACTATTTCAAAATCAAATTCTTGCAAAAGAAGAATCCATCTTATAAGTCTTGGTTCAGCATCCTTCTTTTTCATTAAGTACTTAATAGCAGAATGATTTGTATGCAATACACGATGAGATTCAATTAAATATGAACTAAATTTATCAAAAACATATACTATTGCTAATAGCTCTTTTTCAATTGTTGTATGAGTGACTTTAGTTTCATCAAGAACTTTACTAGCATAGAAAATTACTTTGAAAATTTTATCATGTTTTTTGTCTTAAAACATCTCCTATAGCATAATCACCAACCTCACACATCAATTCAAAAGGTTTTCCCCAGTTTGGTGAAACTATAATTGGTGTAGTGGTTAACTTTTATTTTAATTTATTAAAAGATTTTAGGTATTCTTCATCAAAATTACATCTTTCTCCAGTAAATGGGATAAAGGCTTAGCAAACTTTGAAAAGTTTTCAATATATCGCTTGTAGAATCCAACATGTCCTAAAAAAAACTCCTAATTTCCCTTAAATTTGTTGGAAAAGGTAAATTAACGATCACTTGATATTTAGCAGGATCTAATTCCGTACCATTTTCTGATATTTTATTACCTAATACAATTCCTCCTACTACCATAAATTGACATCTTTCCCAATTAAGGACTAAATTTGTTTCTTCATAGTGTTTAAGAAGATTAGATAAATGTTCTAAACTTGAGTCAAATTAAGTTCCAAACACCGAAAAATCATTCATGAATACTTCAATCCCTTTTTCAACTAAATCACAAAAAATTGCCATCATACTTCTCTTAAATGTAGCTGAGGAATTACATAAACCAAAGGGGATCGTTCTAAAAGCAAAAATACCATAAGGACTGATAAAAGTTATTTTCTCTTAATTCTTAGTAGATATTTGTATTTGGTGATGACCATTATATACATCTAGAAAATAAAAGTATTTATGCAAAATCTGAAACACCATCGTATTTAAATGTAGGACACAATTCTAGAAAATTGGCAAGACGTAAATGTAGACCTTCAGTTGGTGATCCCTCAAACTGATTATTTGATACCATTTGGATAATAACAGGTTTAAACTCAAATAAATTAGCCACTGTAGTAAATTTTTGAATACAACAATGAAGTTCATCTACAGTAGGGTTGACATAATCTCTTAAAGGTCTAAACTCTTGATGAATTTCAACATTTTGATTATTTTGATTTGCCATTTATGTAATTTTTTTGAATTTTTCAATATTTTTAAATGTTTTTGGTTTTTCTGATTTTTCTAATAGTTTCTTTCTAATTCAAAATTGTAGGGCACTGGTCCTTCAGAACCTGGACAACGCAAACACTAACATAAAATAAAATAAAATAAAATAAAAAATACAAAATAAGATAGATTATTTAAATTTTAAATAAGACTTTCTAAAAATTGAAATTTACTTAGTTTTCTTCCTAGGCAACGGTGCAAAAAACTTGATCCCTGGATATTTAAAGCTTATGCACAGTATAACAATAGTTCTGAGGGTATTTTTCACTTATATTTCCTTATTTTGCAACAAAACCAGAAACTTGATCCTGAAGAAAAATAAGAATTTAACTTTTGAATTTATATATATTTATATTCGGATAATACGCAAGTATTTGTATCGTTATCAAGAAATATATGACTTTTTTTATTAAGACCTGAATATCGAACCCACAGAGAAGATTATGCAATATGCACTTTTTAGAAAGTTTTTCTTTTTTTCAGAAGATAATTACTTAAACTAAAAATGATTTTTACAGAAATTTAAAATAAAAATATTTTTGATTTTTTAAAATTTTAATGAAACATTAACAACTAAAAAGATAAAGTTTTTATAGAAGAAACATATATAATATGAAAATATCTTTTTTCTTATCATGAATAAGTAATAAGCATAGGAATTCGGTTGTGGAAGTGTGCAAATTGTGTTGTGCCGAATAGGAGCAATAATAATCTTTACCCTTACTAGAGATGCTATAAAAAACATTGGCTAATTTAAAGTTTGAATAGTTCTGAAGACCGGCTAGGCAGGGAAGATACTAGCTCTCACTCTAGAGTTCCCTCGATTCCCTCCACCTGGGGCCTAACATTCTCGTATCAGAACATAAAATAATAAACCAAGTTCGGGGCTTTAACCTAGCACTTTAAAGTCCTCTAACTCTACACCCATCAATGAATATTTTCCTATTTATTTTCACACAATCATATGAACTATATTCTCATTCATACAACCCCATGTGATTCTTTCCAATTGTTGACTGAGATAATACCAGCCCGGTTCTTACATGTTCTCACAACAAATTTTAACATCTGGATTGGCCAAATCAAGAAGTAAATTAAGTGCATGGATTTAAATCATCGAAACTTCTTCCAACATTAAAGATCAAAACTCTCCACAAATTTCATCCAAAAGTTAATTACTTATCATTTTAAGAAGAAAGATAAAGAAAACTACTTAGAATCCATGGATAAAATAAAACCACACTTTAGTTTAAAAGAAGAAATTATTGTCAAACCAACAACAAGTCTCAATTAAAATCAAAAGTAGTCTAAAAATAAAAAATAAAAAATTATCTCAAGTCCACCACCAAACTCTTAAAATTGTTTTGAATCTCTTCTCTTTTACAATCACTCAAAACAAAATAACAAAAAGGATAAAGTAGATAAAAAGATGTTCCTGAAAATCTCTCTAAACTAACTCCTTAGAAAAGAACATTCAAAACTTGCCAATATTTTCAGGACTCTTTTCTAAATCCTCTCTTCTTTCTTTTACAGTTTTGAAAGAGGTGCCTTGGGATCTCTTCAAAATGAGTCTTTATTCAATGTATTTTCCCAAGAGATGCATCCTTTCATGATAACTTTAATCCATGGTTGTTACAACCACCTATTAAGCCAATGGGTGCCTCAAAACCTCTTCAAAATTCTTAAAAACTGATTTTACTCGTCTAGTAACTGCCACTAGTGCTTAAGTACGGGGTCCTAGTGCTTAGGCCTGACCTTCTTTGTTTAACCGGTGCTTAAGCGACGGATCTGGCGCTTAGGCACCAAAACTCTTTTGCACAATTTTTCATCTTTTTGCTCCAAATTTAATCATTTTCACTCCACTAAGCATTTTTCTCCATTTTTACTTGTGACTGTAAGAAAAAACAAAAAAACCTTCTATTAAAGCGTAATATCTCAAAAATAGGTATAAAAATGTGTCTAAAAATGCTATATATTTTCGGTGTATCAAACTCCCCCAAACTTAAAATATTACTTGTCCTAAAGTGAAACTTAAATCTTTAAAAAACAAATATTTATGATATGTATATGAGTTTCTTTAGGAGTTACTAAAATTTTGATTTAGAAATATAGTAGTCCAATTTAGAAAAAATAATTAGTAAATGAGATCAACTTAAAGTTTGAAAATTTTTAATGTTAAGAACTATGAAACTATAATTTCTTATCTAATTCTGAAATATTGTAAGTTCTCTAAATTTAGATTTTAGTTCTTTTATTTTATCTACTTAAAAATTTTTATTAAAAACAATTTTACTTACTATATTATATTTATAAGCTTAAGATTTTATCAAGTGTTAGACTTCAAAAAGATCAAATGTAGAACCAATTTTTGATTAGGCACTAATCCTCAAGCTTCTCCTCCCTTACCTTTATTTTCTTTTTCTTTTTTTTTCTTTTTCTTTCTCTTTTTCTTCTTCTTTTTCTTTTTCTTTTTTAGGCAAGGATTACTATATCTGGATAGGCCTTTAATGATTTTGAATTCCACTTCTCCTTTCTTAAAGTAAAGTCTTGATATAAAACTTTTACTTATAGATATAATAATAGTTTTGAATATCTTTTTATTTAAAGAAATTTAAGTACTAAAAATAAAAGTCCAAATTATCAAAATTTTTCAAAAATACAGTTTTTCTTACTAAAGATAATAACTTATATTAATCATTTTCTATACTAAAAATTTTTAACTTAAATTTTTTCTTCGGTACTTAAAATTTTCACTAAATTTTCTTACTCATTTCTAAAATCAAATTTCACTTACCTAATAGAACTTCATATACATGATCAATTTTTCTTTTAAAATCAAATTCATATTTAGTACAATTGAAAAAAAAAAAAATTCAAGTTTTGAAAATATTTTTCATCCCTCTAAACTTAAATTTTTAACAGATTAAACCGTTTAGCATTAGATAATTATCTAGGCAAGAAATAAAAATTGAAATAACTTGGTAACAAGAATTTAAACATCGTATTTATACAAGTATAAAATGAAAGACCGGAGTACAATTATTTTTTTTTATCAAATTTTCTATATTTTTATTTTAGTTTTACATGTAGAGATTCAATAGACTTCTAAACAGTGGGTATAAAAGCAAACAACAAATTAACATGATAAAAGAAAAATACAGGGCAGCAGTTTCTGAATTTCAAGTTTAAGATCTAAGCTAGCAAGACTTTCTACTTTATAACAGATATGAAATTAAATTAATTTCTAAACTAAATAAATCATAGTATTTAACACAAAACAATAGCTACAACCCTAAAATTTAAAAATAAAACAGAATACTATCTAGCACAACAATCACAATAACAACAAAGCAGAAAAATTCAAAACACAACATAAATCATAGTCCAAAACAACACATAGATGCAAATGTAGCAAGCTCATACCACATAGTTCACATCATATTACAACCATAAAATGAATCTCTCAACTCTACTCTTCTCCCTCAGAATCACCGCTGTACCATTTTTCTGCAGGTTCATAATCAGGATATCAAGGATATGGGGGAAATTGCACTCCTGGTTCAGCTCTAATCAGGCTTTTCAAAAGATGAGTGGAATTTCTCTTCATAATCACTCTTGCTTCTATTATAACTATTAGTATGATATGCAAAACACTCTAAATTGCTTACCTTATCAGCAGTAAAATTAGTATTATGCATCATCTTCTGCAATAACTCATCTTGAGTCTTGGTATCACCTTTCGATGTAGAAGCACGAGAAGTAGATGGTCGCGATGAAGATCCAGTAAAGGTAGATGTAGCAGACATCTCTAATCCATAACTTCTGAAAAATCCTCCTCTACAGCCAAAAATCAAATGCTCAGAATAAATTTTCACATTCACCTTTGTGATGGGCTTTAGAGGTAACATAACCAACTATCATACTTCTCTCCACCGTGCTCACATAATGAAAATATCAAGGAAGCAAATCCCATACCTATAGTTGTAGCAATAGCAGCTGAACTGATGATAGTGTGATATATCAAAGCCCTTATGTTGATGGGCTTTCCCTCCTGAATACAGTAATTCAATGTTGTTATCTCTCTGGTCACTTAACTGAGATGATTGGTCGGAAGTAAACGAGCGGAAATGAAATAGTGTCACGCCTTTGAAGGTCCACATAACTTTAAAGTTGGGAAATTTACTCTCCTCTCATTGGTTATCTTCAAAAGTCATCTCCCAATAGTCAAATATTAAATAATCTTATCTAACTCTGAAATGACTTCCCCCATCAATCATGATATTATGTTTTTGGCGTTGTTGCCAAGGGAAAAGAAAACTAAGTAAATTTTTATTTTTAGAAAGTCTTATTTAAACTTTAAATCATGTATCTTATTTGGTATGTTTTATTTTATTTTATTTTATTTTATGTTAGTGTATGTGTAGTTCAGGTTTTGAAGGACTAGTGCCCTACGATTCTGAATTAGAAAGAACTATTACAAAAATAAAAAAAAACCAAAATAATTAAAAATCTTGAAAAATTCAAAAAAAATACAGAAATGGCAATCCAAAATAATCAAAATGCTGAAATTCTTCAAGAGTTTAGACCTTTCAGAGATTATGCCAACCCTATTGTAGATGGACTTCATTATAGTATTGAAAACCCTACTATAGTGGCTAACTCTTTTGAGCTTAAATCTGCTTTTATCCAAATGGTATCAAATAATTAGTTTGGGGGATCACCAATTGAAGATCCAAATTTACATCTCGACAATTTTCTCGAATTGTGTGCTACATTTAAATATGATGGTGTTTGAGATGATGTCATAAGACTTAGGTTATGTCCTTTCTCACTTAGGGATAAAGCTAATATATGGTTGAATTCGTTAGCACCTGGATCTATCAGAACTTGGGGTGATTTAGCACAAAAATTCCTTGCTAAATATTTTCCACCATCAAAAACTCCAAAGCTTAGAAATGATATTATATATTTTAATCTGTTTGAAGGCAAATCTATTTATGAAGCAAGGAAATGATTTAATGAACTCTTAAGAATGTGTCTGCACCATGTTATACCAGATTGGTTAATAATTCAAACCTTTTATAATGGATTAATTGGTTCTCTTAGATCTATTATGGATGTCTCTACTGGTGGTTCTTTGATGTCAAAACCATTTCATAATGATTATGATTTAATTGAAGAGATGGGTACCAATAATTTTCAATGGCCTTCTTAGAGGGTGAATCCAAAGAAAGTAGCCAATATTCATGAAACTGATGCATTAACTATGTTAGCAAATCAAGTTGCTGCAATTTCAAGGAAGTTAGACCAATTTGGAATGAATTTTTGTCAATCAATTTTTATGATTGAAGAGAATTCACTAGGCCAAATGGTAGATTCTCAAGCATCGTTAAAAACTTTGAATGCTATAAATTATATGCAAAATAACCATATTCCAATTATTATAACCCAGGTTGGAAGAACCATCCCAACTTTAACTAGAATAACAATTTTGGTGGTAATAATCAGCAATGGGGGAATAACCAAGTAAACCCTTTGGGAAACTTGAAAAACCAAAGGGATTTATAATTATAGATCTACTTATCCTCCAGGTTTAAACAGTAATACACAATTTAAGGGTAAGAAGTTGTTTTTAGAAGAAGTGGTGTTACAAATGGGTAATCAATTACAATGTTAAAGAGCTACAATTAGAAATATTGAGAATCAACTTGGGCAAATTGTAAGTCCATTAAGTAATAGATCCCAAGGAACACTTCTAGTAACACTAAATCAAATCTAAAAGACCAGAATAAAGAGCAAGTTAAAGTCGTACATCTTAGAAGTAGAAGAAAGTTGGAAGGTAGAATTCAAAAAGAGATTGAAGTAGAGAGAGAAGAAATTGAAAATTCTAAAGAGGACGCTCTGAAAGATTCTAAAGGACCTATTTATCTGCCAAAAATTGATTTAGAAAAACCACCACCTCCATTTCTAGAGACTTTGACAACAGAAGTTGGATAAGCAATTTTCAAAATTTCTTGAAATATTTAAGAAGCTTACAATTAATATTCCATTTTCTAAAGCCTTAGAAGAAATGGTAAGCTATGTAAAGTTTATGAAGGATATTCTCAACAGAAAAAGAAATTTTGAAGATAATGAGACCGTTGCACTTAGTGAGGAGTGCAGTGCTATAATTCAGAAGAAACTTCTTGAAAAGCTTAAAGATCCTGGTCACTTTACAATTCCATGTGCAATAGGAGATAGATTTTATGGGAATGCTTTATGTAATTTAGGTGCAAGCATTAAACTTATGCCATTATAAATAATTAAAGGATTGGGATTAGTAGAAATAACCTCTATTACTGTCACTCTGCAGTTAGCAGATCATTCAATAACCTATCCTAAAGGAGTTATAGAAGATGTCCTAGTGAAAGTGGATTCATTTCTCTTTCCTTTTGATTTTATTGTGCTAGATATGGAGGAAGCTAAAGAGATACATATCACTTTGGGGAGATTTTTCCTAGCCACATGAAGAGCAATGATAGATGTGTAGAAAGGAGAATTAACAAATCACGTCAATGATCAAACTGTTACTTTTAACATTTCAAAATCAATAAAGTACCCTATAAAAGGTAAAGATGATGAATGCTATAGAATGGATGTTACAAGATATCTGAGCGACTGTCATTTCAAGACTACTCATGAAGAAAAATCTGAAGAAAAATATTTTGAACACAAGCAAAAAGAGGAATTAGATCAATTTTTAAACCTTTTTAAGGAAGATTCAAGTTATGTTCAAGAAAGTTTTGAAATTTTGGACACGATAGACCAAGATAAATCATTTTTTCCATCTATTGAACATCCTCCAGAACTTGAATTGAAATTACTTACTGAACATTTAAAATATGCCTTTTTAGGAGATTCCTCTACTTTACCAGTTATAATTTCCTCGAAGTTAATTTAGGAAGAAGAAGAAAAGCTGATGAAAATTCTAAAATTTTTTTAGAAAGCCTTCGAACGGACAATTGCTGATATTAAAGGAATCAGTATTTCCATTTGTATGCATAGAATTAATCTGGAAGAAACCAACAAATCCAGGGCTGATCCACAAAGGAGATTAAATCCTCTTATGAAAGAAGTTGTTAAGAAAGAAATTTTAAAGTGGTTAGATGCTGAAATTATCTACGCTATTTTAGATAGTGCATGAGTTAGTCCAATTTAGCATGTTCATAAGAAAGGAGGAGTAACTGTAACTGTAAATAATGATAATGAGTTAATACCTACTAGACAAGTTACAGGGTGGTGAATATGCATTGATTATAGAAAATTAAATCTTCCTACCAGGAGAGATCATTTTTGACTACCCTTACTAGATCAAATGTTGGATAGACTAGTTGGGCATAAATACTTTTATTTTATGGATAGATATACCGGTTATCACTAATTTTAAATATCTCATCAAGATCAAGAGAAAATAACATTTATCAGTCCTTATGGTACTTTTGCTTTTAGAAGAATGTCGTTTGGTTTATGTAATGCCCCTGCTACATTTCAAACATGTATGATGGCAATTTTTTATCATTTAATTCAAAAAGGGATTGAAGTATTTATGGATGACTTTCAGTGTTTGGAACTTCATTTGGCTCATGTTTAGAACATTTATCTAATGTTCTTAAGCGCTGTGAAGAAACAAATTTAGTCATTAACTCTGAAAAATGTCAATTTATGGTAACATGAGGAATTGTATTAGGTCATCAAATATCAAAAAATGGTATGGAAGTAGATCCTGCTAAAATTCAAGTGATCGCTAGTTTACCTTATCCAACAAATGTAAGGAAAATTAGGAGTTTTTTTTGGACATGTTGGATTCTACAGGCGATATATTAAGGACTTTTTAAAGATTGCTAAGCCTTTATGCCATTTACTAGAGAAAAATGTAATTTTCAATTTTGATTAGGAATGCCTAAAAGCTTTTAAATTATTAAAAGAAAAGTTAATCACTACTCCAATTATAGTTTCACGAAATTGGTAAAAACCTTTTGAACTTATGTGTGATGCAACTGATTATGCTATTGGAGCTATTTTACTACAAAGATATGATAACATTTTCAATGTTATTTACTATGTTAGTAATATTCTTAATGAAACTCAAATTAATTATAGAACAACTGAAAAGGAGTTATTAGCAATAGTATATGCCTTTGATAAATTTAGATCATATTTGATTTGAACTCATTGTATAGTGCATACAAATCATTCTACTATTAAGTGCTTAGTGAAAAAGAAGGATATTAAACCGAGACTTATAAGATGGATTCTTCTTTTACAAGAATTTGATTTTAAAATAGTAGATCAGAAGGGAACTAAAAATCAAAGTGTTGATCATTTGTCTAGGCTTGAATTAGAAAAATAACTATGTTTTGAAAAAGAAATTAGTGAATTTTTTCTAGATGAAAAATTGTTCACTGCAAATGAGTGGTGTGCTCCGTGGTATGTCGACATTGTGAACTATATTGTTAGAGATCTTAAACCCTATGGAATGACATACCAATAAATGAGGAATTTTATTTATGAAGCTAAGACTTATTTTTGGGATGACCCATATTTATATAAACAAGGAAAGGATCTCATCATTTAAAGATGTGTACCATTAGAAAAAAGTTTTGAAATTATCCAAAAATGTCATAATTCTGATTTTGGGGGACATTTTGGTTTTGATAAAACAATATACAAAATTCTACAAGCTAAATTTTATAGGTCTACAATTTTTAGAGATGTTAATGCTTATATCAAAACTAGTGATGGATGTCAAAGAGTAGGCAACATTTCTAAAAGAAATTAGAGCCCCTCAATTATATGCCAGAAGTTGAAATATTTGATGTTTGGGGATTAGATTTCATGGGACCATTTATATCATCTTTCAGAAATTTATATATTCTCTTAGCAGTGGACTATGTATCCAAATGGATAGAAGCTGTTGCTTTACCTCGATGTGATTGCAAAATTTTTAAAAACAAACATATATTCTAGATTTGGGATGCCGAGAGTTATCATTACTGATTGGGGAAGTCATTTCAGAATTGTCATTATGGAGAAGTTATTTAAGAAATATCATATAAATCATAGGATTGCTACTGCTTATCATCCTCAACCAAGGGGTTTGGCTGAATTATCTAATCGAGAAATTAAAAGATTTATGGATAAATTTGTGAATTTATAAAAAATGAATTGGTAAGTCAAACTTAATTATGCTTTGTGGGCCTATTGGACTGCATATAGAACTCTTATAGGAATGTCCCCACATAGGCTAATATTTGGGAAAGCTTGTCACTTATAAGTTGAACTTGAGCATGAAGCATATTGGGCTATTAAATAGTTCAATTATAACTTAAAAGATCCTGGTGAGAAAAGATTGTTACAATTAAATGAGCTTGAAGTGATAAGGAATGAATCTTACGAGAGTGCTAAGGTTTATAAAGAAAATATGAAAATGTGGAATGATCAAAAGATTCTTACTAAAAATTTCCAGCCAGGGCCTTAAGTTTTGCTATATAATGCAAGGTTAAAATTACTTCCAGGCAAAATTAAGTCTATGTGGATGGGCCCATTTGTTGCGATAAAAATTTATCCTTTTTGAGCTGTGGATATTAAAGATCCTAATTAAAATTGAAACCTTATTATATAGGGGATCAACATAAATATAATGATCGAATAATGTTGGGTTAACAAGAATGAGCACTAGTTATGTTGGGATGACAACGTAAAACCAAGCACTTTGTGAGAGGCAATCCATAGTTATCAGTGTGTTTTTGCTTTGATTGGTGTTTTGAGTCTGGTTAAGAAATTTAGGGTAGTATTTTTGAATTTATTATGTGCTAGAAATTATTTTTAGACTTTACTTAGTAACCTAGGCATGTTAGAAAAAGAATTTGGACGTTAGGTTGACTAGTGCAAAAATGTGCACTTGCGCTTAAGCACCAGATCTGGTGCTTAAGCGCGGCAGTTTAATCACATGTGCAAATTTTGATTTCTAGAAGGTATAACTGCAATTTAGTTGGAATAAACGTGTCTTTGCAGTTTCTAGTCGGGCATAGAAGTTATGAGGGGGAATTTGACCTATAAATAGAAGGGGTTTATGAAGGTATTTCACCCCAGATTATTTTTAGCCCTAAAAGTCTGAAAAAGAGAGAGATTTACAGAAAATTTCTTTATGGGAGATGGATTTGAAGAAGAAGGAAGAAGCCATGAAGAAGATGTTCATTAGTCAAAGTGCACAGGAGATGTATAACAGTTTCTTAGTCGTTAGTATTGAAGGAATATCGGAGAAGATCTACGAGATGGAGAATTTTATATCTATATTAGAGACTAATGTGCTTGAATTGCATGCTCATCTAGAACATATTGGGTGGCCACTTAAGATGAAATTCAGCCATACCAATTATGTAGAGGAAGCGGATAAGGCGATGTTTATTAAGCAAAAGTGGATTGAAGATGATAGTATTAGAGCTCCACCTTTGTCCGTTTTATCAACTCTATTTTTCTGCAGAGACTACTGAGAGACAAGAATTCATTCCTTCTAATGAAGAGTGGCATTAAGTTAAGTGTTAGGAATTGTGTGTTTGTAGTCATGTTGTTAAGTGTGTTAGTATTTATGTCTTGTGTTTAGAGTTTGCATCACTTATGTGTTTAACTATAAATGTGTGTTAAGTGTTTTGTACTTGGGAAAATTTTCTCATCAAAGACTATTTGGAGAGAGAACTAAGTGTTAAATGTGTTTGTATTTGTTTGTGAATTAATATTAGTTTGTTTTTTGTAAAAATTTGTGTTATTCTTATCCTCAAATTGAATTAATTATTATGGAGAATTTAGAGAGAGAGAGAAGGGAGTTATAGGAAGTAAAAATAATCATTTAAGTGCTATGAGACCATTTAGGGGTAGTTTACTTAGGCTAGTTCTGTATTTTAATTATAATAAAAAAATTTAAAAATTGTGCACTGGCGCCTAAGCACCACATCTCGCGCTTAAGCACGAGCCAACCAGAGAATTTTAAGTGAATTTTAAGTTTTTGTTATTCTTAGCCGGTTCACGAAAACAAGTTTGCAAACGGTTAAAAGTGAATTTCAAGTTCCAAAATATCACTTTTAACACCTCCTATCATCTTCCCTAACTCAAAGTCGCAATTTTGAAGGTTAGGGCAAGTGGAATTTGAAGATTTGTTGGTGGAATCGAGTGAGATTTGCTAGTCCAAGTTCTTTAAGGAAAGAGCTTTACTTCTATACAAAAATTTTGGATTTTCACCATATATTTTGAGCACATTTGGAAGATTTCAAAATTTTACTATTCATGATGAAAAGTTAAGAAAAATCTATGAAAATTGCTTGGGAGGTTTAGTTTAGCGATTTAAACTTGATTTTTAAAGTTATTTTTGGAACTTATCAAATTTATAGAATGACACCAAGAATGAAAAGGAGTAGAGAAAAAACCCCATTGATTCTAGAAAGTTTGTCAGTTTGAAAGCTCAAGATTGATATAGTGACGCTCTACAGTCACAAAAATTGATTCAGGAGCAATGTTTCAAGAGTACAGGTGGAGAGGTAGAAGACCTGATAGTCCGCCGCAGTGGTAACAGTTTTGTTGCTTCTCTGCCATCACAATGATTTCTGTTGTGAGGCAGTTTTATGCATATCTCCCAGATGCTGAAGACGATCGAGTTATGGTTAGAGGGAAGTTGATACCTTCTACTCTAAAGGTAATCAACCTGTTATACCATTTACCATCGAAGACTTTATGTTTTTATGCGAATTATAGTCCTAGTGAAGCGGAATTAGATCAGATTATTTTCCAACTTTTGGGAGAGAGGACTATGGAAGTTAACAATGAGAGAAGAGTAAATTTTCCAACTTTAAAGTTATATGAACCTTCAAAGGCCTAACACTAATTCATTTCTAGTCATCTACTTCCAACCAATCATCTTAATGAAGTGACTAGAGAGAGAGCAACATTAAGCTATTGTATTCAGGAGGGAAAGCCCATCAACATAGGGGCTTTGATCTATCACACTATTATCAGTTCAACTGCTGCTGCTACTACTATAGGTATGAGATTTGCTCCCTTAATATTATCATTATACGAGCAGGCTAGAGTGAAGTATGATAGTTGGGAGGAAGTTTTGTTAGCTCTAAAGCTTATTACGAAGGTGAATGTGAAGACTTATTCTGAGCTTTCAAATTTTGGCTGGAGAGGAGGATTTTCAAGAAGTTATGGATTAGAGACGTCTACTGCATCTACCTCCACTGCATCTTCATCACAACCATCTACTTCTCGTGCTTCTACATCTAGAGGTGATACCAAGACTCTGAATGAGTTATTGCAGAAGATGATGGACAATGTCAACTTTACCACTGATAATGTATAAAATTTAGTGCGTTTTGCGGATCATACTAATATTTATAATTGAAAGAAGAGTGATTATGAAGAGAAATTCCACTCGTCTTTGGAAATCCTGATTAGAGGAGAACCAGGAGTGCAATTTCCTCCATATCCTTGATATCCTGATTATGAACCTACAGAAAAATGGTACAACGGTGATTCTGAGGATGAAGAGTAGAGTTGAGAGATTCATTTTATGGTTGCAATATGAAGTGAACTACATGGTCTGACCTTGCTACATTTACATCTTTGTTTTATTTTGGACTATGATTTATGTTATGTTCCGAATTTTTATGTTCAGTTATTGTTGTAATTGTTGTGTGAGATAGTATTTGTTGTTTTGTGTTTAGTACTGTGATTTAGTTAGTTTAGAACTTAACTTAATTTCATATCTGTTATAAAGTAGAAAGTTTTGATAGCATAGATCTTAAACTTGAAATTCAGAAATTGCTGCCCTGTAGTTTTATTTTATCATGTCAGTGTGTTGTTTGCTTTTATACCCACTGTTTAGAAGTTTAATGAATCTCTACATGTTAAACTAAAATGAAAATATAGAAAATTTGATCAAAAATTAATTTTACTTCAGTCTTTCATTTTATACATGTATCACTAGGAATTTAAAATTCCTGTTAGCATTTATTTTTAAATTTTTATTCCTGCTTATATATATCTAAGGTTATACTATTTAATCTATTAAAAATTTAAGTTTAGGAGAGGGATAAAAAATATTTTAAAAATTGGAATTTTATTTGTTCTCAAATGTACTACAAGTGAGTTTGATTTTAAGAGAAAATTTGGTTATGTATATGAAGTTATATTAATGAAGTAAAATTTAATTTTAAAAATGAGTAAGAAAATTTTGTTAAAATTTTAAGTAATGAAGAAAAGTTTAAATAAAAAATTTTTAGTATAGCAAATGATTGATATAAGTGACTATCTTTAGTAAGAAAAATTACATTTTTGAAAAATTTAGATAATTTAGACTTTTAATTTTAATACTTAAATTTCTTTTATTAAAATGATTTTCAAAATTATTATGCTATATATAAGTAAAAGTATTATATTAAGGCTTTACTTTAGGAAAGGAGAAGTGGAATTTAAAATCATTAAAGGCCTATCCAGATATAGTAATCCTTGCCTGAAAAAGAAAAAGAAAAAAGAAGAAGAAGAAGAAGAAAAAGAAAGAAAAGAAAGAAAAGAAAAGAAAAGAAAAGAAAAGAGAAGAAATGTAAGGGAGGAGAAGCTTGAGGATTAATGTCTAATCAAAAATTTATTTTACATTTGATCTTTTTAATGTATAGGACTTGATAAAATCTTAAGCTTATAAATATAATATAGTAAGTAAAATTATTTTTAATAAAAATGTTTAAGTAAAGAAAATAAAAGAACTAAAACCTAAATTTAGAGAACTTTTAATATTTTTGAGTTAGATACGAACTCATATTTTCATAGTTCTTAACATTTAAAATTTTCAAACTTTAAGTTGGTCTCATTTACTAATTATTTTTTTCTAAATTGGACTATTATATTTCTAAATCTAAATTTAGTAACTCCTAAAGAAACTCATATACATATCATACATATTTGGTCTTTAAAGATTGAAGTGCCACTTCAAAATAAGTAACATTTTAAGTTTGGAGGATTTTGATAGACCTAAAATATATAGTGTTTTTAGACACATTTTTTATACCTATTTTTTAGATATTGTGCTTTAATGGATGGTATTTTTATGTTTTTTTTGTAGATACAAGTAAAAATGGAAAAAAATGCTTAAAGGAGTGAAAAAGAATCAAATTTTGAGCGAAAGGGTGAAAAATTGTGCAAAAGAGTTTTGGCACCTAAGAGCCAGATCCGACGCTTAAGCGTCGGTTAAACAGAGAAGACCACGCTTAAGTGCTCAGATCCCGTGCCTAAGCTCCAACAGTTACTAAACAAGTAAAATCAGTTTTCATGAATTTTGAAGAGGTTTTTGAGGCACCCATTGGCTTAATAGGTGGTTGTAATCACCTTGGATGAAAATTATCATGAAAGGATGCATCTCTTGGGTAAATACATCAAATCAAAACAAATTTTGAAGAGATCCCAAGGAACCTCTTAGAAAACTATAAAAAAAAGAGAGGACTTAGAAAGAGTCCTAAAAATATTGGCAAGTTTTGAAAGTTCTTTTTTGTGGAGTTAGTTTGGAGAGATTTTTAGGAACAACTTTTTACGTACTTTATCCTTTTTGTTATTTTGTTTTGAGTGATTATAAAAGAGAAGAGATTCAAGGGAACTTCAAAAGTTTGGTGGAGGACTTGAGATAAGATTTTATCTTTTTGTTTTAGAGTACTTTTAGTTTTAATTGAGACTTGTTGGTGGCTTGACAATTATTTATTTTTTTAAACTAAAGCGTGGTTTTATTTTCTCCATAGATTTTGAGTAGTTTTCTTTATCTTCCTTCTTAAAATGATAAGTAATTAAGCTTTGGATGGAAGTTGTGGAGAGTTTTGATCTTTAATGTTGGAAGAAGTTGTGATGATTTAAATCCATGCACTTCAATTACTTATTGATTTGGCAAATCCATATGTTAAAATTTGTTGTGAAAACTTGTAAGAACTGGGCTGGTATTGTGTCAGTCAATAATTGAAAACAATCACATGAGGTTGTATGAATGAGAATGTAGTTCTTATGATTGAGTGAAAATAAATAGGTAAATATTTATTGATGGGTCTAGAGTTAGAGGACTTTAAAGTGACAGGTTAAAGCCCCCAACTTGGTTTATTATTTTAAGTTCTGATACAAGAATGTTAGGCCCCAGGTGGAGGGAATCGAGGAAACTCTATAATGAGAGCTAGTATCTTACCTGCCTAGCCGGTCTTCAGAACTATTCAAACTTTAAATTAGCCAATGTTCTATATAGCAACTCTAGTAAGGGTAAAGATTATTATTGCTCCTATTCGACACAACATAATTTGCACACTTCCCTAATCGAATTCCAATGCTTATTACTGATTCATGATAAGAAGAAAGATATTTTCATATTATATATGTTTCGTTAAAATATCAAAAATACCAAAAATATTTAAATTTTAAATTCCTACAAAAATTATTTTTAGTTTAAGCAATTATCTTTTTAAAAATAGAAAAAATTTCTAAAAAGTGCATATTGCATAATCTTTCCTGTGGGTTTGATATTCAGGGCTTAATAAAAAAGTCATACATTACTTGATAACGATGCATATACTTCCATAGTATCCCAATATAAATATATATAAATTAAAAAGTTAAATTCTTATTTTTCTTCAGAGTCAACTTTTTGGTTTTGTTGCAAAATAAAGAAATATAAGTGAAAAATACCATCAGAACTATTGTTTTACTATGCATAGGCATTAAGTATTCTGGGATCAGGTTTTTGGTGCTGTTGTCGGGGATTAAAATCTTCAAGTAGTGGTGTCAACTTCATAAATCCTTACATATACAAAATATCGGGATCAAGTTTTTGGCACTGTTGTCGGGGATAAAAATCTTCAAGTGGTGGTGTCAACTTCATAAATCCTTACATATATAAAATATTGGGATCATATATCCATCCAAAAAATAAAAGTGTTTATGCCCAGCTAGTCTATCCAACATTTGATCTTGAAAGGGTAATGAAAAATGATACTTTTCTAGTGAGAAGATTTAATTTTCTGTAATCAATGAATATTCCCTACCCTATAAGTTGTCTAATAGGTATTAATTCATTATGTTCATTCACAGTTACAGTTACTCCTTTCTTAGAAAAATAGTGAGTTGGACTAACTCATGCACTATCTGAAATATGGTAGATAATTCCAGCATTAAACAAGTTTAAAATTTCTTTCTTAACAACTTCTTTCATAATAGAATTCAATCTCCTTTGAGGATCAGCCATGGGTTTGCAGTTCTCTTCCATATGAATTCCATGCATACAAATTGAAGGATTGATTTCTTTAATATCAGTAATTGTCCATCCAAAGACTTTCTTACAATTTTTCAAAATATTCATCAACCTTTCCTCTTCTTCCATCAATAATTTTGAGGAAATTATGACTGGTAGAGTAAAGGAATCTCCTAAAAAGGCATATTTTAAATGTTCAGGAATTAACTTCAACTCAAGTTTTGGAGGTTTTTCAATTGATGGCAGAAACTCACCTACCACCATTCTGTCGTTGCTGTGATTGACATAGTCAGGGGATTTCAACACACACTCAGATGTGTGATTGACATATTACCTTACAAAATTTTTAAAATATATTTTAAATCTAAAATTTTAAATCTAATTATAGAGTATGTCAATTACAGCAACGACAGTAAAGTAATATATTTTAAAAAATTTTAAATCACAGTAATAACAGCAACGACAGTAAAGTAATATATTTTTAAAAATTTTAGGTTTTTCAAAAATTTTACTGTCGTTGATGTGATTGACATAGTCAGGAGATGCTCTATTTATAGTGTTTTGAGTACATATGTCGTCAGTTTTTCTGTATTCATTTGACAAGTCTACCCAAATTGTAGGTCAATATTTACATTTTTGCTTTTTGTCTGGTTTACCATTAGGCTCACTTAAAAACTATACCTCTTACCCCAACTTAAATAACTTCAGCTTAACTTTTCAAAATGAAACTCATAACTAAAATAAAACCAAATAAATCACCGCATTCACAACTATAGAAACATCATACATTAAACAACCTCAATTGACGTCAAATAAAATTGAGTAGAAACTTTTTTTTGCATAAGAACATGAATGATAGCATGATCTGTAGACATATGCATAACATGCTGCTCTTATCCCTTATCTTCAGGTCCTCACTCATTGCACAGAAAGGGGTGGTTTGAATCTTGAGAACTACCGCCTCCTAGAGTGTGTTCTGCCTATGCATATTAATTGGCTTTTTGAAACAAATCTTTTATGCATTCACCATCAAAATTTAAAATATATTACTTTACTGTTGTTCAGTAATATATTTTAAAAAATTTTAAATCACAGCAATCACAGCAACGACAGTAAAGTATTATATTTTAAAAAAAATTTAGGTTTTTCAAAAATTTTACTATCATTGTTGTGATTGACATAGTCATGAGATGCTCTATTTATAGTGTTTTGAGTACATATACCGTCAGTTTATCTGTATTCATTTGATAAGTCTACCCAAATTGTAGGGCGATATTTACATTTTTGCTTTTTGTCTGGTTTACCGATAGGCTCACTTAAAGACTGATTAGAAGAAAAAAGAACTTCAAATTTCATCTTCTCTTGGTAAGAGCTACACTTTGAACTCAATATTTTTTAATTTCACCAAGGATTTCTCCTACATTGCCGAGATCCAAAATTTTGAAATTTTTGGGAAGATTTTGAGAAAACCTTTGGTGAAGAAAACTTAATTGATTTAAGTTTAGAATGCTCTACATTAAGACTTTCAAAATTTTTAGAATTTATTTTGATTTTATCATTTTTCCCAAAAATTGCAATGACACCAAGGACGAGCAAAGGAGAAAGGAATTTTGAATATGATGACCAAAGATTCGTCAACTTCAAGGCCAACATTCATTATAATAGTCTATTGAATCCAAAGAAAATAATTCAAGATCCAGCATTCAAAAATCTGGGTGGTTAAGTAGAGAGATTGAATGTTTCTCAGCAATGAGAGAATTTATATTACTTTACTGTCGTTGTTGTGATTGACATAGTCAGGGACATGAATGGTTTAAAATTTTTTAGTATGATCCTGCATTAATTGCACTCAAAACACTATAAATAGAGCATCTCCTCTCACATGAAAGGGAGGAAGCTTAAGAGAGAACTTGAGGTTTTGAGAAGGAGCTCAAGTCTAGATCATCCTCGAAATCATTGATCCACGTCGACTACCACTGACCGTCGACAACCACCGCCAACCTCTGTCAACCACCGCCGGACACTGTTGATCGCCACAAATCACCACTGACCAACGTTGACCACCATCGTCTGTCATCAACCACCACTGACCTCTGTTGACCATCGCCGACCGTCATCGATTGTCATCGACTACAGTAGATCATTGCCGACCTCTGTCAACCATCGCTTACTAGACGTCATCAGTCGACATTGTAGTGTGGAAAGCTACTTACCCTTTCCCGCATGTGGGAAAAGTGGCATCTGTAATAATCAACTTATAGTGGATTTTTACAACTTGGCCAGACCCTGTGGTTTTTCCCTTTTATGGGTTTTCCACGTAAAAACTTTTGGTGTTATTACAGCTTGATTCATTTTCATCTGAGTGTGTGTTGAATTCTCATAAATATATTTTAAAAAATATTAGATTTAAAATATATTTTAAAATATATTACTTTACTGCCGTTGCTGTGATTGACATACTTAAAAATTTTCAAGGCCATTTGTATTTTGCTTGAAGAATTATAAGATGAAAAGACCAAAGGACAGAGATAATTTTAGATTTTGGTGCCTTAATCAAAATTTAGGATTAACCATTTGGGATAGGTAATTTTTATTCTAATGATTATGTCTTGATGATTAAAATACAATAAGTTAAAGGTAGAAACTCACCTTCCACCGTTCTCATATCAACAAATCATAATTTCCCTAATAATCATGACTTAGAAGTCAATTAAGATCAAATGATTCTTAAGTGATGGACTTATGTTAGGAAGATGGTAATTCACCTATCTTAAACCTAAAATTGGATGATGATATGATCTGTCAATAAGAATAAATAGAAGTTAAACAAAAGTTTTAAACACCACATTTTCCCCCTTTTATGATTGTTAAGTGATTGGTAATGACATAAGCTCGATGTCTAAACTCAATTGATTGAAGATAGAAGATAATATGATCGCGGGACTAACACCTCTTAAGCACTCAAGGCCCAATTGTGATGGGCACCAAATCTTTAATGACTTATGCTTGCCTCGGGGGAATTCATCCATATAAATCTTAAGCAAAGTCTCAATTTGAATAAGTATCATATCCATGGGATAATTAAATTATCAAGTTTCATTGGGCAACGGGGTAGTCATTCTCTAAACTCGGATGATTAATGGAACAATATGATAAGTTAAGAATTGAACTCGAAATAATTCAAGAGATCTTCGAAGTAGTTCAGTGTCATACCCCAAGAATTTTAAAATCTTTAGGATATTTTGAAGGATAAGTTGAGCTTGTCATATTTTGCCTTAGAATCATCTAATAAGATCTTTAGTGGCTCAATAAAATCATAACTTGGGGTTTGGTAGCTAGCTTCATCTACTCATGTAGTTTAAATAAAATCATAACTTGGGGTTTGGTAGCTAGCTTCATCTACTCATGTAGTTTAAATTCTTTGCAAAATTATATATATACACTGTATAAACTAACCTTTCAGGTTGAGGAACGAGAAGAATTTACAGGTACACCTTTTGAATTACTGCGTTTACCTTGATGTACTTCTTGCTTCAAACTTGCATGTTAAACAACGATGTCACCCTGCATGAAAACCAAAATTGTTAGAATAGCCAAAAAACTGAAATAAAAATTTAAAATCAAATAAGAAAAAATTTACCGCCACAAAATTCAAAATATAGAACAACATAAAATTTAATCACAAACATCACAAAATAAAAATTGCAACTAAGTTAAAATGTTTCTATTGGATGGTCGAGAATCCTTTGGAGGAGGTAACCTATGGTTGCTAACAAGGCTTTCCATGGTCTAAATGAAAGTACGAAACTCATTGATTTGAGTTTGGTAAATTCATTTGGACTAAGTGAGTCTGAAAGAAAATAGTGGTGCTAGAAAGTGGGAATTATGGGATCCTAACTGATGTCGCTCTATTCAACTTTAACATCCCCTATAATATTTAAATAACCATGACTCTTAAGACATTCGATTTGACATAATGAATTGACACATTAGAAAACTTAAACTTGCAATGAAGAGGAGCTTGAAGCTAGCATTGTGGGCAGCACGACCATCTTCAACAGCAAAACATGTCTACACCAGCTAAACCATCATTTTCTTAGAATTAAACAATAAACCATAGGACTTTGAGGTTGTCCGCTTAGTGCATTCGATTTTTCTTTAGGCTTTTGTATAGCTCTGTTGTACAATATAAGCATTAACCAGTCTTAGGATTCTGAGGTTGCCGTTCATCACAACCTAAGTCCTCACATCTTCCAAGCTTTTTGTGTGGTCGCTTTACACCAATGTAAGCCCTAATTAATAAAATTAGTAGGATGAAACACTTAAATATTTTCGCTCTAAACTCAAGCCAAACAATAGGGTAACTTGGGAAGTCACTGAGGTTCTCCTCAGGATCTATGATATCCCTTAGTCCTTCTTCTTTTTGATTCAAAAATAAAATGTTCCAAATTTAAGTCATTCATGTTTCATACCTCTTTGTCTGATCTCGTTGAAAAGTCCTATCCTTTTGAATTCCTTGAATACAATATCCACTAATTTTTATCGAGAGTTTTCTTAGGTGACTTCGGTTATCTAAGATTTTAATAAATACTGGGGCTTGCACTTATAAGAAACTTTTCCTAACCCATCTTAATAGAAACCCTATTTAACTCTTCATATTAATTAGAGGAACTTATTGGCTTCAATAAAATGGTTTCGCAGACCAAACGGGAATCATATGTTTCTTAGTTTATTTGATCGAGCCTCACCCCCAAGTCATGGGTTTATCTTTCGGGAGAAATTGGTGGTTTGCAGTGTAGTGCTCTTTCTTTTAAACTATGAAAGATATGAAATTAGTTTGATTTCATACTTTTCTAAAATTATATATAAGTAAAAAAAATTAAATGCCTTTTCAAAGCGGGCGACAGGATTTCGATTTCGACGACTGACAGCTTCCAACGGGCAACACCTGAAGTTTTTAGTGTTGATAGTTTCTATCAAAAATTACCCTCTAAGCTTTCAACCTATCTTAAACATTAATTAAGGAACAAAAGGCAGAAATTACAATGTTTCCCCTAAGGTTCTTATTTTCATAAATCTTTTTAAATTAATTCAAATCAAGTCCGGATGCGAAAAGTGGAGGGTTGCGTTAGTTAGTCGACAGCCAGCGTAAAACTTGTCAAAAAAATCATGACATGAATCCTTTTGATCATTGTGTAAGTGCTAGGGCATCCCCTGGAAGCGACGCGCGGTATAGCCTGAATACAGTGAAAAGTGTGCAAGGGCCGCTATACCGGCGCCCGGGTGTAGTGTTAAATGAGCAAGGGTTCCCACATTACAGACGAATGCGGGTAAATAAGTTAGTCCATGAAACTAATGAAACTAATATTAGGATAGGTTCATGGAATATAGGCACTCTCAATGGTAAATTAATGGAATTAGTTGATATTATGATTCATAGGAAAATTAATATCTTATTTATTCAAGAAACTAAGTGGGTTGGAGAAAAGGCTAAGGAGATTGATAATTTAGGTTTTAAACTTTGGTATTCTGGTAAGAGTCGCACTAGAAATGGTGTAGGTGTAATTATAGATAAGAGTTTGAAAGATAATGTTGTAAATATTAATAGAGTTGGTGATAGAATTATAGCCCTTAAGATTATCATTGATACTAAGATTTTTAATATTATAAGTGTTTATGCTCCTCAAGTAGGTTTAGATGCAGAGTCTAAAGATAAATTTTGGAATGACATAGAAGA
>NEWO01000084.1:173994-239984 GCA_003013225.1 Phalaenopsis aphrodite
GTGATAGAAAAGTACCGCTCAGACTGAAAGGAAAATTTTATAAGATGGTGGTGAGACCTGCAATTCTCTATGGCGCTGAATGTTGGCCTTTAAAAGAGAAGCATAATAATAAGTTAAGTGTTGCCGAGATGAGAATGATTAGGTGGATGAGTGGCTTTACACTTAGAGACAAAATGCGGAATGAATATATTCGTGATAGGGTTGGTGTAGCTCCTGTGACAGACAAAATTAGAGAAAGTCGTCTTAGATGGTTTGGTCATATTAAACGTCGACCATTAGATGATCCGATTAGGAGAGTATATGTTTTAGATTTGACTTGTGTTAAGAAAGGCAGAGGTAGACCTAGAAAAACTTGGGCTTATTGTATTAAAAATGATCTTAATTTATTAGAACTAAATGAAAACATGACACTAAATAGGACGCAATGGAGAAAAAGGATTCATGTGGCCGACCCCACGTAGTGGGATTAAGGCTTTGTTGTTGTTGTTATTATTGTTTTTAAATTAATTCAAATGGGCTTGGAATTTTACTAACCTACCTCTCATGGATTAATTAAAGTACAAGAGAATAAATCATATTTTTCAGATTTTTATTTCAATCCAAAAATGTGATTTACAAAGTTAATTTATTTTATTAACCTAGGTCAGTGAAAAACTTGGGCTAAATTTTATGAATTTTCGAATTATGTTTTAATTTTTATAAGTATTTTTTTATTTTGATTGTTATTTAAATTGAAAATGTCTTTAATTATTAAAAATCAATTTTATATTTTTCATTGCTCTCCTTGACTTCATGGAACTTAGAAAAATTATTTTTTATTTTTTAGATATTTATTTTATTTTTTATAGTTATTATAGTGAAAAATTAAGAAAATACATTTTTAGGCATTCAAAGATACCAAACATTAATTTGAAACTTAGGAAAAACATTCCAATTATTCCTATGCAGTCAGAGAACAATTTGTGACATTTTCGTCCATTTTGTATTTTTGTGATTTTTAATAACTTTTAGTTACTTTTAATTTGGAGAATAGCTTAGAAATGAACTTTGTATTTCAACATGAATTTTATTTTTCTTTGGTGCCCCTATTCTTAAGGATCACTCCAAACCACTTTTCATAATTTTTTTGACTTACATTTTAATTATTATATTTTTTTTAGTCCAAAAATCTCATTTTTGTTGAAAAATAGAGTTTAGTGGTTTAATATATTTAAAATGGTTTCAAAGTTTTACAGAGGCTTAATGTGTTCAATATCTTTAGCGAGGATAAATTTTTATGATTTTTTGGATTATGTTATTGTTTATTTAAATTTACATGTATTTTCATGACTTAAATTAAAAAGTTATATTTTAAAAGCATTTAAACCTAAGTTTTATTTTTCTCATATTTATCTGACCACAGTGAACCTACCGAAAAAAAAACCTTTTAATTTTATGATTTTTATTTTAATTTATATAATTATTTTAAGTAAATGAAATGACTTAACCTTAGAAATTAGGGTTTACCAACTTTAGTTGTATTTTCTGATTTTGGGTTTACCAACTTTAGTTGTATTTTCTGATTTTGGAAAAATCAGAGGGCACTCGTAATCATAGAGAGAATAAACCCTCAAAATATCATCCCATTCTGGTTAAATATTAATTATCTATGATTTAAATAAGTTTTATAGTATTTAATTAATTTAAAAATAAATTTAAGTTGATTAATTTTTATTTTTTGTCTACATGATTCTCCTTTGTTCAATGAGCACAATGCTATTTTAATTTATTTTTATGATTTTTAACACTAAGTTATGAATTTTCAAAGCTTTTGAATTAAACAAATCATTTAAATAGCTAATTTCATACTTATCCATGCGGCACTGACTCGATCCTCGTCAGCTCCAAAACTCCATGTGGTGCACTCCAATTTGAAGCTGCATTCCATGTCAGCGCTGACTCTACCCACTCTTTATATTCCAAGCTTTTGTCTGACTCTCTCTCTGTCATCTGATGGAGACACGCGCATATGGATGACTTCTATTCATCATCCCCATCAAACCTAAACCAAGAATCATTCACACTAAAACACTTCGATCTAACTCGATACTCAATTAAATTACCAATGGTTTGCTCCTATAGCTTCCTATAATAAAGAAAAACACATTTATACAATTAAATGCAAGTGAAAGTCAATTTCACTTCACAAGTGGTGAACTCGAGCACGATTTTAAGGTTAGTGAGCTATACTTTTACCCAAAAAGTGAGGCCTCATTTTGGTTGGTTGTAGAAGTTTGTTGTGACTTTATAAAGCTCCTCTATGCACCAATTTGAGCTAGCATTGAATTCAAACAAGAGTTCAATTAGAGAGTGATTTGGGTATTGTCTTGAAGTGGGTTAGAGTGCTTAAAATAAAGGTGCTTTTATGAGAAACTACTTCCTTTGATCTTAGGAAGCTTTTGGGATGATCAATTGGAGTTTTATTGAGTTTTACGGGGTGACAAAAAAGACCTTGGATTTCAAGCTTGAAATTAGAGATTTATAGTGGGGGAAGTGGTTGGAATTTAAGTGGGAAAAACTGAAGAAAGTCTTAGATAAATTTTAAAGGAAATTGAAAGGATCTCTCTAATCAATTGATAACAATCTCTTTGGCAATGTGAGGGATGGCTTACATGAAAGGGGAATTAAGGTTTAACTTGCCAAGCCAAGGGGTGGAGAAGGTTGCTTTAGTGGAGGGCTGAGCGACGCAATTCACCAATGGGGGTGCACCTCATTCTATGGGTAGAAATTTGGGTTTGAGCCAAGCATGACCTTTCTTGATTTTGGGTTTTCTAATAATTATGCCACCTGACCAAGCTCGAGGAGGTTGCTAGCTTGTTCAGGGATGGACAGTAAAGTTTTAATGGTGATAAGCTTGGGGCTAAGTGGGCTATTTGCATGAGTTAGTGGGATTAAATAAATTAGGGGATGTGTTTGCATAATTCTAGGGACCCTTGGTCCATGGCTCTAAAATTGGGTCCTTCATGATTTGATTAGCATTCTTGTGGGCTAATCAAGGCAAGAGAAGGTTAAGCTTTGCTAAATTTTATTACTAGTTAAAAATATGGTTAGAGATAAAAATTAGATTTGTTCTTGACTAAGGCTTCAATTAAAAATTTACTATGTCATGAAGATTTTAAGAAGTGAAATTGGGGGAATTAAAATGATTTAAGGGTTGAATTTAATGGACTTTTAACATATGGTTAATACTAGGGTAATAGGCTTGGGCTTGGATTTAAGTTAGGCTAGGGTTTGAATCTAGTTCAGTTGAGGGTCCAAATTGATCTAGGGAAATGTTATGAAGAGTTTAGAATTAAAAATTGAGAAAAGCTAATTGGTTATGGGGCCCAATTTGATAAACTTTGAAGATAATATCAAATTGGGAAATTTTGCCAAATATTGAAATTAGGGTTTGGAAGTTGTCCAGTTGGGGTTCAAATTGGTGTAAATTTAGATTGATTTAGTTGGTAATTTATTTATATTTTAAATTTGGTGAAATTTAAAAGAATTTGGTGAAAATTGGGATGAATTTGGGGAATTTGGGCTATTAGGGCAAAATTAGGATTTTGGTCAAAATTTGTCTATTCGGTCAAAAATTGGTCAATTTGGTCAAAATTGGTCAATTTGGTCAAAATTGGTCAATTTGGTGGTTGGTTTTGGTTTAGAGGAGGTTTGGAATGATTTTGGAGGTTTTGTTATGTTTTTGAACATGAAGGGTATTTTGGTAATTTTGACAACTTTAGGGGTAGCTCGAGAATTTTTTGGAAAATTACGGTATTTTAGTCAATTTGGATGGTTTGAAGTGGTTTGATATAAATTTTGGAGAAAATTTGAGGATTTGGGCAACTTTTAAAAATTTAGGGTTCTAAGGCCAATTTGGTAATTTTGGAAAAGTCTAGGGCTAAAAGAACAAAATTTGGTGTTTAGGTGGGATTGATTTCATTGAAGATGTCAATCACAAGGTTAACTTATGAAATCCATGAGAATAAGTGGAAGCTCATTTTGTTCCCTTTCATGTGTGGGTTCTAGCCACCCTACCCAAAGGGCTAAGAGCTTGAGGATCACCCACATGAGTTTCTAATAGAGTCAAAGGAAATATGTTCAATGGAAGTAAACACAAGGTATTAATAAATGTGAAGAGTTGTGATGTGCTTGAGTGTGTGATAGACCAAACCCAAGCCACCCAAGGTTGTACTAAGTTCATCAGTCATATGGGGACTCATCCTTGAATCCTCAGTTGTTGGCCTGAACCTTCTAGGTGCTGGAGGTTAATGAACATCCATGCAGGTTCCAAAGAGAGCGAGGAAGTGCTTTGAATTTTTCTTTACGTGGGCTCCATCTCTCATCTTCTAGGATGGTCAAAAGAAAAGTCTTATGGCAAGATCCTAAGCACTAAGAGGAATGACTAACCTTACTAAAATTAATGTCAACAAATGGACCACCAATAGGTGTAGTATGCTAACAAGCACACTGCATGTATTCACATTGACTGAAGTGATCAATAAAATCAACACAAACGTTCCAAGCCAACACACTTAAAAAAAATGTAGAAAGACTGAAGAAGGCTTCCAACGGGGTGTATTAAGTGAACCTTAGATCGAAACTGAAGTCTCTGGAACTCTCTCTAAAGATTTGTAGGTGTACGTTCAAAACAACAAATTGACAAGTAGATTTGAAATTTATGTCATGATTTTTTGTTTGTTATTCCTTGGGGATACAGCCGGCAGGGAAAAAGATGGTCGCAACAAATATTTGATTTGTGTTGTTTTGCTATTTGATTTTGCTTTTATTTTAGTAGGAATTTTATTTATGATTGCAACTTCAAGGAAATATCAAGAATTAGGAACATGCGATGAGACTAAATTGAGATGGAAAACAAAGAGACTCATATCCAACTTGAAGGAACGATCAAGGAGAAGTTTGCTTTGGGAAGGAGAGTACTGGAACTCACATCTAGTCCAACAGACATTAAAAGCACGGGAAATGCCACATTAGGAAGGAAAACACATGGTCTCACATCAAACATAAGAGGTGACGAGAAATTCCGATAAGAGAAAAGGATGCCTTACACAATTTAAGAGGGTCTCATGCCTATCTCAAAGTGTAGTAATGAGAGTCAGAAGCCTTACTCCATTTAAGTTGGCCTTTTACCAATCTCGAAGAGATGAGAATAGGATGCCTTGCTCCATTTAAGGTGGTTTCATACCTATCTCGAAGTGCAGTGATGAGAATCAAAATCCTTACTCCATTTAAGGCGGCTTTACACTGATCTCAAAGAGATGAGAATAAGCTGCCTTAATCCATTTAAGATGGCCTCATACTTATCTCAAGAGTTGGGAATTTCAATTTAGGTACTGAACGCGAGATGGGAATTGCTATTTGGGTACCAACCCCAAAAGGACGAGAAACATAATTTGGGTACTAACCTTAAAGAAGGAAAGACTAACAATTCGGGTATTGATCCCGATATGAGAATTGAAGTTGGAGTACCAATTCTGTAAAGAGAATAAAAATTTTGGTACCGACCTCAAAGAGATGAGAATAGGATGCCTTAATCCATTTATGGTGGTAATGTACCTATCTTGAGAGATGAGAATTAGAATTTTGGTAGTGGTCCCAAGATGAGATTTGGAATTTGGTTACCATCCCTGAAAGTATAAGAATCGAAAGCCTTCCATTTAAGGCAGTTTCACACTGATCTCAAAGAGATCAGAAAAGGATTCCTTACTCAATTTAAGGCAGTCTTATACTTACCTCAAGAGTTGGGAATCATAATTTGGGTATTGATCTTGAGATGAGAATGTGAATTTGAGTAACAACCATGAAAGGATGAGAATCAAAAGCCTTACTTCATTTATGATGGCCTTACACCAACTTTACAGTGAAGAGAATATGATGACTTACTCCATTTAAAGTTGTCTTATGCCTATCTCGAGAGATGAGAATCAAAATTTGGTTACTGACACCAAGATGAGAATTGTAACTTGAGTACCAATTCCAGCATGATTATTGAAGTTGGGTACCGACCATAAAAAGAAGTGAATCAAAATTTGGTTGCTGATTCTGAGATGGGAAGTTGACTTTGAGTTCCAACCCTCGAACGAGAATCAAAATTTCATTGCCGACCTCAAAAATAGAGGTTCTTTCATAAGGAAGGGTCCTTGGACTTGTTTACACATAAAAGATATTAGAGACTCAGTGGGATTTCGTGGAAACTCACGAGGGAATGAATTGAGGAATATTCAAATTTATGATGATTGTGAAAAGCTCATGAGATTTCATGAGAGTTTAAAAAAGGTGTTTGTGTGGGAAAGGTTGTAGCTCCATTTAAATTGAACTTAGGAGACCACGTGGCTCCATGTCAATAGGACTAGCTAATCCTCTCTCACACAAGGAAGAAAATTGAAAGAGAATTTATAATGACACTAGGCCAACGAAGCTCAACTTGGTAGCGAGTTCGGTAGAAGTCTTAAATTTCAAATTTGTTTGCTAATTACTTTGTTCTAATTTGATTTTATTTTGTTTGTTTCTTTTAATTCATGTCCTGATTTAAATTTTCTTCATTCCATTTATTTTTCTAATTTTCACATATTCCCTTTTGTTGTTATTTATTTCTTGTCATTAGTTGAGGAATTATTAGTTGAGGAATTTATTATTTGTTTGTTGTAAAATTTCATTCTATTCATTTTAGTTTAAGACTTTTCTTTTGCTGTATTTTTAATTTTTGTTAGAATTTAGATCCGACTACAAGCAAATACAACATCTGTGCTTTGTAGGATGAGTCTATCTTTGAAATATCATAATATGGGTGGATTTAGCATGTTAATTTTGCAAATATTTTTAAATAATTCAAAATACACACGACAAATACAATAAAAAAATATGCAATCAATCCAAACCAAAAAAAACTTCAATTAAAATAGTTTTATCTTTTATTAATGCTTAAACAGCCAAATTTGCCTTAAAAATAATGTAAATTTATGTATCGCTCAAGTAATAAAGGGCTTGAATGGAGTCTTAGATATCTATCTCACAGGGAAGTTCAAAATGCCTGCAAATAAGTTCCTAAGATTATAATGTAAATTGTTATTTAAAAAATGCAAAAGATAAAGTGTGAAGTTTGAATATTAAGTAACAGTTGAATGCTAAATAAAATACTGTTAAAAGATAAAATTACTAAACTAAATGCTAAACTTCAGAAGTAAAATTATGAAAATTAAACCTAAGATGTTGTGACGAAATTTTCAAATTTAAGAAAGCATCTTTCTCCTTTACAATGAGTATATGGTTTGTGAACAAATTAGAAACTTCATTTCTATGCAATATCCAAAATTATTTATTCAGATTAGATAAATGAATGAAACCAGGAAATTTTTTAAGGATTTTCTGGGAGTTTTTGGAGACCGTGGGCTCCAAGATACCCACAAACCAAAATATATACATCTTGTTCATGGCAATTAGTCTGTTAAGGGATTTAGGATGTGCTAATCCCCTAACATTCCAACATATGAGATTCATCATCCAATGGAGATGGATTTACCCCTCCTTTTGGATCTTGCCAAAGCCTCCTTAGTTTTTGTATGAGATTTTCTGCCCCTGAAGGAATATGCTCCTTCCTTCACAGTTTTCAGCTCCTAAATGCCCTTCTTCTTTTTACAGGCTTTTTGGACTTGCCATTGATCTTCCAAAGCAGTCGGTAAAGCCTCAACTAAGGTAGTGTCCACTTGAGGTTCGCTATGGACTATCTCAAATTCTTCTTGTTGAGAAGTCTGAGGGTCAGGAATGACAGGTTTAATATCAGTTTCTGAACTTGCACTGTCTGTACCCAATACATCTATAGAGTCTTGTTGAGTGCCTGAATGGACAACTTCAGCTTTAGCTTTGTCTTTACTCATACTAAGATTTACTTCTTTCTGAGGAGTTTGAAAGGAAAGAATAACAATTACATTACTTATATCTGCATTAACACTATCTATAACCAGCTCAGTTGCAGGATCCTGAGGAACACCAGAAGTTGCATCACTGACTTTGTTCGCAGGGTTAATAGAAGCAGGAATATAAGTAAAATTTATCCCTTCCCTCAATTTCCCATCCATAGAAACCACAGGAGGCAGATCAACTTCCTTTGGGGCTTCAGTAGTAAAATTCCTAAGGTGAGGATGTAGTTTGAAACACTTATTATCTGTATGCCCAAACATACAACAGTGGAAATGGTAATAAGGCTTTTGTTCAACAATTATTTTATGTAGTATCCATTGTGTTCAGTGCCCAACCAGATTTCATCAAATACTGGGAGAGTTATATCCCTTTCAACTAGGATTCTAGCAACTGAAGGTCTAGATATTAAAAGTAGGAACATCCAATTTAAGGGGTTTACCCAAAGCTTGTCCAATATTAAATAGAACTTTATGGTTGAAAAAATGTAGCTATAGACTTGGAAGTTTAAACTAAATAGGGACTATGCAGAGCTCTTTACTAGGATTAAAATCAGTGGACCATTTTGGAATTTTCATAGAGTTGCCTTCAATCTGTAAGATCTGCTTGGAGAATATTCTAGCATAATCATCCTCTCTATATAGATTAATTAAAATATGTCTTCCATCAATAAGACCAACTCTCCAAGAACCTCTAAGTTTAATGCCATCAAAATACTTCCTTATAGCTTCCATTATAGGGTGAGCCAACTGAAATTTTCCAATGAGAGTAAACTTACAAGCCTCAGTCAGGTTTTGGATATCATCCTCATTATAAAAAATAGCCATTTTCCCACTCTTCCAAGTCAAAGGTTTGATAATCGGGTCAGCCACCTCATGGTAGCTCTGGGGAAAAACCAAATCATCAAAATCTTTAATGGTATCAAAACCTTTTCCCACAACATAAGCAAAGGCAGCCTTTTCCCACTGAGCATTAGTGCCTCAGTCCAAATTATTTTGCTCAGCCATCTATTCTTAACATCAATGGAACAGTAACTAGGCTCCAGATTGAAAAAATGATCTTTCGGGAAACAAATCCAGAGAAACAAACAAGAAGCTCCAAAAAAAAGAGGAGAGGAGTGAAGGACCAAAGAAAACCCAGGTCAGAGATGAGCTGAAAGCCACCACAAACTTCAGGCAGTCCATGGAAACCCTAGTAAAGCAACCTCCAAGCCAGCCGCCACTTCCATGTTCCACCGATCACAATGATATATATATATATATATATATATATATATATATATATATATATATATATATATATAGAGTAGGCTGATAAAATCTTGATTGCAAAATNCAGAGATGAGCTGAAAGCCACCACAAACTTCAGGAAATCCATGTAAACCCTAGTAAAGAAACCTATATGCCAGCCGCCACTTATATATATATATATATATATATATATATATATATATATATATATATATATATATATATATATATTATCATCTCTAAATAGAGTAGGCTGATAAAATCTTGATTGCAAAATTTTATGAACCGTTCTATCATTCCCAAAATGACCTCCAAATTCAGAATCTTGACATGTTTGGATAATTTCTTAAATTTATTTATAAGGCACACATCGTCTCATTACTAGATCTTTACATTATTTATAAAAATAGGGTTCATCCCAAAAATAAGATTTTGCATCATGAATGAATTTCTTTTCTTGTTGTTTTGTCAGTTCACATGGTAAAGTACAACTAGCAATATAATTTACAATATCAAGGTATTTCTTATCGTTTTACAACATACAATTGTTCATCAAGACAAGTTTCATTAATTTATTTTTCAAAATCAAGTATTTCTTCATGTTCTAGCCTAGATAAATGATCAATAATTTGATCATTAGTTCATTTTTTATCAACTATTACAAACTTAAACTCATTCATCAAAAGTACCCATCTAATTAATCTTGGTTTAGCATCCTTGTATTTCATCAAATATTTAATAGTTGAATGGTCACTATGCACAAAACATTGACCTCCAATCAGATATGATCTAAACTTATCAAAAGCATACATAATGGCTAATAACTCTCTTTCCGTGGTGGTGTAATTAATCTGACTATCGTTAAGAGTCTTACTATTATAGTATATAACTTTAAAAATCCTATCATATCTCTACCCTAAAACAGCTCCAATAGCATAATCACTTGCATCACACATTACTTCAGAAGGTTTCTCCCAATCAAGTGAAATAATTATAGGAGTAGTGATAAATTTTTTCTTTAAAGATTCAAAGCCTTTAAGGTAATTTTTATTAAAGTCAAATTTTGTAGTTTTTTCCAGAAGTTGGCAATAAGGTTTAGTAATTTTTGAAAAGTCTTTAATATATCTTCTGTAAAATCTAGCATGCCCTAAAAGGCTCATCACTATTCTTACAACAGTAGGTGGAGGTACGTTTAATATAACATGTATTTTTGCAGGATCTACTTCCATGCCATTTTCTGAAATTTTCTGTCCAAGCACAATTCTCCCTTGTTGACCTCACATTTGGTTGAGGTTTTGTTTTTCATCTTTAGTAGCCTAAGGTCTAGCCATAGGATTTTACTACTGACTATTCTTAGAAAACTAGACATGGAACCCTCACCATTAGAAATTCTACCATCTTGTTTACTCAACTTGAAGTTCCACATATTGATCATAACCTCTAGCACTTAGTAGGTGGGGTCACTATGGGAAAAACTGGACCCTATGTGTTGCTCTAGAGCTAAGGAACTCAGTACACTCATCTATACTCACAATCACTCACAACCCTAAACTCAAATTTCTAACCTAGGTCCCTTGGGTTTTTTGGGATACTCGTGTAGATGGTCCCCTAAACCTTCCAGACCTTGGGCTGTGGGTTAACTAAGACCAGTACATAGAGGATCCAAAATGGGATTTCCATTAGTCCATGGCTCATTTAGGGAGATTAGTTACCCAATCCAATCAAAAATACCAATCTTGGCCTTTTGCCCTAAAACACCCCGAAATTACCAAAATGCCCCTCCATAGCCCAAAATTCCAAAAATCCAAGAAATTCCAAAAAAATCTCAATAAATCCTGAATATTTCCAATTTCATTTTTCTTAACTACCACATGACCCAATTTGGAAAATTTGAGCATCCTTAACCAAAACCCCCAAATTTGCCTTTAAGGGCCCAAATTTCCCCAAATTCAAGTCAAATTGAGCTCAAAATCACATTATCCTTCACCAAAGTTATTCATTATGATCATCTACACCAGATGCAACATTTACTTGGGCCAATTGACATGGCTAGCCTCGACCAAACCAAAGAATTAGTCATTTGCACCCACTTGGACCCACGCACTAAATGTGACCCAACCACCCTAAAGCAACCAAATTAACTCCACCTCAGCCGTTAGTTGATCGCTAAGACTGAGCCAAAACCCATCTAATCGCCTTAACTAAGCCATGGAACAAGGGACACCCAAATTAAGGGATCTTATTCCCAAAAGTACACAATTTAAGATATCCATGTGAAATCAAAATACATTTGCATTAAATTATTGTGATGGATTCCTCTAGATGCCCTGAGCACCTAGCCACCTCCCCCTGGCCGGCCGGCAATCCTAGTGGTTGGAAAATGGCCACACTAAGAGCCACTGCTATGGTACTTCACTCAAATTAAGCCTAGAGGCCAACTCAGCCAAATTGAGTTGTAGAGCTCCTCTGCCCTCCACCTAAGCATCTCAATGCACCCAAACATGTGCCCTGAGAGCCACCCCATGGCCATTTTTATAAAAACTCACCTCCACGGGCATGAGAGGTGTGTTAAACTTTTCTTAGAGAGAGCTTCCAAAATCACTCACAGAGCTTCCTTGAGACCTCCACTGCCCATTCCAATCACTCTACTGCCTTGATTCCCCTTGTTTTGAGCTTAAAAATTAGGGCAGAAATATGACGTCCTCCAAACCTCCACCAAACTTCAATTTCTTGTGCCAACACCTTCACAATAGCAAGAGAAGACAAAGCCCCATCAAATTACCCTCTAAAATAGCCTCCGCCATAGCTCTAGATCAACACCTGAAATCGATCTTTGTCGAATTCATACCTAGGCCTTCTACCACAACAAGAGGCTCCATCCTTAGCCTCATAGGACCCCAACGAACGTGCCTAGACCCTCTAATTGAAGATTCACTTCTCAGAGTAAAGGTATAAAACTTCTCCTCCTCCCGAGCCTATTTTGATTTTCCATTTGCTTACGTTTGATTTCATGATGCATTTAACGTATGGATGTATTTTTCTTAATTAGACGAGAATTTAAAAAAAATTCACTTACTTTAATTGAAAAATAAGAGAGATCTTAAGCCTCAATGGTGGACGGTTCTCGACCTAAGCTATCAGAGACAATGACCACGTGTCGTCCGATCGCGTGTGTATCGATGGACAGCCAAGATGAAGCCGGATAGCGCTTCTTTGCACAAACAGTGGGATGCATGGCTGTTGGCGTGGACTGCAGCGTTAAATAGGAGCACGCCGTGTGGAGTTTCAGAGACGTTGTAGGATGACAAGGCGCCGCGTGGATAAGTAGAAAAATAGGGCTTTTTCTATTTATTTAAACTCCCTTAACTTTAAAAATCCATAATTCGTTTAGAAAAATCACAAAAAAAAATTAAAATACCAGTTAGTCAGTGAACAGAGGAGAACAATGTGGAATAAATTTCAAGTCCATTTGATGCATATTTTATTTTTAGTTAATTAAACATTGTTTTGAATCATTTGATTCTCCATGCATATTGACACAACACTTTGGCTTAAAATTTTGCTATGTTGTAGCCTCTATCAAGAGAAGCATCCTCTGATTTTTCCAAAGTCATAGGAGGTTCCTAGACATAGATCCATATTTTACACATTATTTCCTTAAAATAATCATAGATATTAGCATGTTGATTAGAATATTCTAAGAAAATTTTTTAAGGTCTAACATGACCAGAGAAGCTTTTCGAAATAATTTCATAGGTCAAGTCGTTTAAAATGTACTTATGTTTCATGAACACTAAATCATTAAGATAATTAATTTTGAAAGATACGAACATTTAAATGACTTGATTTTTAATCTCCACTGTTATTTATGATCTAGAGAACTCACCATAAAAATTTTAAAGTATTTTGAATACATTTGATAACCTAATTTGATTTTTAAAGATAAACATAATTTTTGGCATTTAAATGTTTTTTTAAAAATCAAAATATAATTAAAAAATTTATAAAAACATATTTTTTAAGTTATCTGTGATCAAGGGTATTTTCTAAAAATAAAATGATATTTAAAATAAAAACTTAATTTTTAGCTTATTTTTAATATTTAAATTATTAAAAATCTCTAAAAATAACAAAAATAATAAATTTCATTGAAATGTTCTAAATTGCTTCCTGATCACTTAGAAACAATTAGAATATTTTTTCATAGTTTTCTAGATAAAGATATTGACCTTTAAAGCTTAAAAATGATTTTTAAAGGCTAAAAATGAGTTTTCATTAAAATAGTTCCAATAAATGAAATAAAATTTAAAAAAATATAAAATCTTCTCCTCTGAGTTCTCTGACCTTATGGAGACTTATTAAAAATACAAAACCTTATCTTCTCTATTTAAAATATTTTATATTTAATAAATACCACAGAAATTAAAATAATTATTAAAATTCAAATAAACTTCTAAATATTATGAAATTTAATACAAAAGCTTACCTAGTCTTAGTCTACCTAGAGTAAAAATTTCAAGGGATTAGGAGTTACCTTGGTTAAGTTAAGAATTTTCTTTAAAAAATCCTATTTTTCCAAGAAAATAATTATATAAATTAAATTAAAATTTGAAAAATCAGATTTTCTCCTCTGATGTCTTAATTGACCCATAAATGAAGTAGGATAAAAATTTCAAAGTTATTTGAGTTTAATTTGATAAATTATGAAGTGATAGAGCCTTAAAGGCAAATGTGTAATTTTGGAAAATTAGACTTAATTAACATTTAGGCCTAATTTAAGGAAAGAAATTGGTAACCTCTGATCTTAATCAATTTATTTGATGTTTGAAACACAAGGGGTTAACTGGTAGAAACCAATCTCACTTTCTTAATTGAAAAAGATAAGTTAATAAATTTCTAAATTATTAAAATTTGGAAGTTTATTAAAATAAAATGAATCTAGGACTTAGGGGTATGACTTTTGAAGTCAATAATTAACCAATTTATTAACTTTATTTTGATTTTCAAATAAATTCAAATCATGAATCATGATCACCTAAAGCTTGATCTTTTCAAAGCTAATTAAGACACTCACCTAGGTCTTAAGGGCATAGTAGTGACTTAGGCTAAATCAAGTTTCATTTAATTGAAGATTGTAAAAGTAAATATCATTGAAAATTTAAACATCTTTCAAACACTATGAGCCCAATTAAGGTTAAAATTTGACTAAGTGTTCCAACAAAACAAACTTGCCTCTTTAAGGGTCTTCACCCACATAATTCTTAAATTGAATTACAAGTGATAATTAACCTATTCTTAGGGATAATTGAGATATAAATATTCACTAAGCATTAAGGGTATTTACAAGATAAATTATTAAGCAACATAATAAGTTTAAAAGAACTCGGGATTTTCCACCAAGCAGCGAAAGAGTAGCACAGGCCTGTTTCTTTTTCTAGATCTGTTGGATACCTTGAAGATCTACTAAACTTAATATGTTTTGCTTGATAAAATCATCCTTAATTAAACTCCTTAGAGATATAACCTAGGGTTAGATAGTTCATCAAGATTTTACTTCCCTATTTCATATAAACTGCCTTAACAAGCATTTTAAGTTTCAGGTGGTGGAACGAGAAGACTTGCCAGGTATGCTTTTATAGTTTTCTGCGTTGTCTTTCTTGTACTTTCATACTGTTCTTTTATACCTACAAACTTGCATGTCACCTTGCCTGAAAACTAAAACTATCAGGATGGCCACAAAACCAAAAGCAAAACTAAAATTAAAATCAACCAAGATAAATTTCACCTCCACAACATTCAAAATCTAAAATAACTCAAAATTTAATCACAAACATGACACAAAACTACAATTTCAACTAAATTAAGACATCTCTATCAGATGATCGGAAATCCCTCGGAGGAGGTAACCTACGGTTACAAACAAGGCTTCCCACGGTCTAAAAAAAATTATGAAACTCAATAAGTTGAGTTTAGTAAGTTCATTTGGACTAAGTGAATCTAATAGAAAATAGTGGTCTCGGAACGAGGGAATCGTAGGATCCTAACCGGTGTCGCTCTAATCAACTTTAATATGACCCTATAAAATTTAAAGAACTTCAACCATAGAGCCACATGATTTGACATTATAACTTGACACACTAGAAAACTCAAACTCGTTGCGGTAAGGATCTTGGAGCTAGCGTGGGGGGCAGCACAACCATCTTCAACAGTGAAACCTGTCTTCCCTAGCTAAACGAATCTTTCTTCCTTAGACTTAAACAACAAATCCATAAGACTTCAAGGTTTCTTGCTTATATAACATAAATCCTCACCTTATCTTTAAGCCTTTGTATAGCCCTGTTATACAATATAAGCCCTAACTTGTCTTATGATCATGAGGTTGTCGTTCGTCACAATCTATATCCTCACATCTTCCAGGCTATTTGTGTGCTAGTTTCAAGCGAATGTAAGCCCTAACTAATAAAATTGGCAGGATAAAACACCTAAATATTTCTTCTCAAAATAGAAGTTAAACATTAGAATAGCTTGGGAAGTCACTGAGGTTCTCGTCTGGATACATGACACCTCTAGTTCTTCCTCCTTTAGATTCTACAATAAAATGTTGCAAATTTGAACCAATCCCCTTTCACACCTCTACATCTGATCTCATTCAAAAGTCCTATTCTCTTGAAATCCTTGAAGATAATGTTTCTTGGTTTTTATCGAGAGTCTTCCTAGGTGACTTTGGTTATTTAAGATGTAATTAACTACAGGGGCTTGCCCTTATAGGAAGCATGTCTGAACCCAGCTTAATATAAACCCTATTTAATCCTTTATATTAAGTAAGGGAACTTGTCGGCAAATATAAAGGTTTCAAATACCAGACAGATGTCATACTTTTTTTAGTTTTTTTGATTGAGCCTCATCCTCAAGTCTTATTTTTATCCTTCGGGATAGATACAGGGTTTGGGTAAAGTTCTCTTTCATTTAAACTATGAAAAACATGGAGTCAGTTTGATTTCATACTTTTAAAAACTTCAACATCCTTCTGCAGCGGGCAACAAGATTTTGATTCTGGTGACCAACAGCTTTTTACGGGCAACTCCCCTCCAACCTAAAATAGTGTCAGCTTCTGGCGACTCCACTGAGGACAAGCTTTTCTCTCCTTTCAAATCAAGAAAAATTATTTTCACAGATTGGTAATATGTACATGTCCCTCTTGGAACAAATTACCCTTCTTCCGTTGACATAATTTACCCATTTCTATCTTGGGAAAGTACAACTAACTCTTTGGACTTCAGGACTAGCTATTCAACCATCTTAAAACAAAGGGGTCCACAAGGCCATTAAGGACTCCCTAAATTTTCCTGTGGGGTTGGACCCGTAATACGTGTGTCGGTGGACTAGTTCCACCTTGGCATTTTTTTCCACTAAGTAGATCCCGCACTAGGTCCTAAAATACTTCACATCTCCCTTCCAAAATTGATTTGCTATTCCGCAAACTAAACCAAATAGTGTTGTGCTGCACACACTTAGAAATTTTCTTACATTAATTAAATTTTTGGCACCTCTTAATTTTTCTTAAATAACATTTTAAATACCCATAAATTAAGACTCGCCTGGTCTATAGATCAACCTCTACTTTCAGTGCTTGCAATGGCTTACCCAATGTTGACCTTTTCCTGCAACCTGCCAACGGACCGTAGCTCTCATAACGTCGCTCCCACCATCAAATTCAGAGATGGATTTGAAGATCTCGAGGTCATCCTTGGAAAGCGCCGTTCGTGGTAATGAAGATCGCCGCTCCAGAAATGTAGGAGCCGTCTGTAGAATTCAATCTGAACTGCCTTCAAGACATCCCTTCCAACAGGAAGCTAAAGCTACTATCATCGTAGCACCCGTCAAACCCACTAGCCCTGTTCCTACTATGGGGAAATAAGTGATGATTGTTGAGGATCCAACTGAGGGATTAACTGTCCCACCACTCGTGCTTGAAATTGCATCAAGTTTGAGAACTGTATCGTTGACCCAAACTCTAAGGAGGAACCATAATAGAAAAGATAGGAGGGCCATCAAAGCCCAGGCTCTTGAGAAGACACCCGTTGAGGAGGAGCCTCATTAAGTTAAAGAAGTATTACCAAAAATTTATCTACTCCCGCGAGGAATTAGATTCTATCCTCTGATAGATACCAAGGGATATGAGAGTATCTGAAGGATCGCTGCCACATTACCGTCACTTCATGGACATGGTGAGGAGGGAAAGAGGTTCACTCCTATCACTCGAGTTAGTGCAGTTTTTAGAAGGCTTGCTACCAAAAAAGGTTGTTCGGTTAGCGAGTTACTTAAACGAGTGGGAGATGCAATTTCTCCTTGCATGAAGAAAGAAACTTAGAAGGGTGTTAAATCCTCCAAACAATCCCGCAAAATAGCTGGAGTGCCACCTACTCGCATCCCCGTTTAGTTCTGTTTAGGGAACATAATTGATACCACAGTGATTACTACTAACTATACTGTCACCAGGACCGTAGGCCATTGACCGGTTAAATCAAGACTGGGTCCAGAGATCTTACCCATCACCCATTATGAAGATATTTCTATAATCTCAAAGGAAAAGACAAGATGCTTACCTGGCACTGTAGTCGGTCCACACCATGGGGGGCATACTTTCCCTCGACACACCGATGTTTCTAATAAGACGCTCCGTCTTGAGACATCATCATCAAAAAATAAGAAGGTATGGATACCCAAGGTTACCGCACTGATATAGTTTAACGAGCCTGTAGAACACAAATTGAAACCAGGATCTGAGATGTCGGACATCGTCGCGACAATAGCCAGCGAGATGGAGAAACAAATAGAGGATGTCCATCAAAGTCCTTCAAATCTTAAAGAAATCAAGGAATCAATTATTAAGGAAAAAGTTGAGAAACTCAGAATCTAAATTTCTGAGTTGGGTTGAGAACACGGAGTTTTCGTCGATAGCGACAATGAAAATTTTGACTACAATGATTACCTGGACGAGGATTTCATTGATTTCTATGTGATCAAAACCAGAGCCACCACATCTGAGAATGAGGCTAAACCTCACACTGTAGAGAATGTCGTAGATGAGCTACGTATGGTTATCCTCCTAAGGGATGAGCAAGTTAGTTGATTGGAGAAAAGAATAGAAGAGATGACTGCAGCTATGACCGCCATGGCCACTATTCAGGGGAAATCACAGGCACCGCAATTGGCTTCTCTAGAGATTAATCAACTAGAAATATGCACATTTTAGATGAAAGAAGAGAGGCTACTTTAGGAAACAAAGATGAGCAACCAAAGAAAGATTATGCATCAAGTGTCATGCTAGAAAAGGAGTTCAAGCAAATAGTTGAACAAGTGCGGGAAACCTTTGCCCAATCCAAGGTCGGTGCATCAATTTTGAAGGGTAGACCTTACCTGGAGGAGTTTGATGCCGTACCTTTCCCTAAGGGTTTTATGGCCCCAAACTTTAAAATATTCGACGGGACTGGAAATCCCAGACAACATATAGTGCATTTTCGAGTTAGTTGTGGCAACACAAGAAACAATGAAGCTCTACTCTACCAGAAGTTAGTCTGCAGCTTGTCAAGAATTGCTTTTGACTGGTACGCTAACTTGCCCAATGGGTCAGTTAAAACATTTTCTGAATTAGAAAAGTTATTTGTGAAAAGATTTGTCGGGGCACAACACCATGTGTGTATTGGAGAGCTCATGATGGATAAGCGAAAGTCTAATGAAACTTTGGTAGACTATATTTTGAGATGGAGAAACCTTAGCATGAAATGTGAACCTCAGCTACAAGAACATCATGCGATTCAAATTCTACTCAAGAACATTCATGGGCCGGTAGCTTTCATGCTTAGGGGACTCACCATCAAATCCTTCGAGAAGCTACTCAGTAAAGCCAGCAGTCTTCAAGAGGAGATTAAGCACATGGAGCCACATGAAAAGGCTAAGGTGGTCAAAGTGTTCAAAAAGAAATCATGAGTAGTAGCAACAGTCAACAAAGGAAAGTAGCCGATAAAGATATATGCAGAAAAACATCACTAGTCCTCTCATAAACATAATAATCAATCCAACCAGCGGTCGCCTCAAGAAGGAGCACCTTGAACATGTGGGAAAAGATTATCCCTGTTGGAGCGACATAAAGTTGTGTATTCCTTCAAGGATGAAGTTGTACCTAGAATATTCAAGAGTTTGATGAAGAATCCAGAATTCAAACTATCGGATCCAAAGAAGCCTGAAGCGGTGGATAAGAAGAATGACCCAAATTATTTACCATACAACTAGTTGCTTTGGAACACTATAGAAAAATGCTTCGTCTTTAAAGGTTGGCTTGAGAAGAACCCAAAGGAAGAGAATATAACAATCCAGAAAGAATATTTAAGAGGACCTGAAAAAGGTTCCAAAAATATGATTTTGGCCAAGCCAACCCCCAATCGATGTGTATACTGGAACAAATGGACGGAGTACAACCTGGGTTGAACTAAACAGGGTCCTTAATCACATATAAGATTCATCAAAGCAAGATTCAACGAACACTGAAGAAGGATGGAATGAGGTTTGGAGCATATCATCCAAGAAGATCTTGAACAAGATCCAGTCTGCATCAAAACAAGCCTCCATTTAGAGTCCGCAACATACAAAGCCCGAGATGAAGGTTTCGCCAGGAGATCTGTCATCATCAAGAACAATGAACAAAAAGATGAAAAGTGTCACTCCAAAGATTGTTAGCACGGGGGGTAGGATAGGGACTGCCTCTACTAGATTGGTTGTCTCGGATTTGGAGAAGAAAATCGTCGAACCCCTGATTTTGTATCATTATCTTTTTGTCTCACCGTGGTCTTATGAATAAAATGATTGTGATTTTTTCTAAAATTTAACAATTTGGTGATAATGTAACTGATTGTGATTGATCTAGCTTCAATCTCGATCCCCAAAGCGATCCTAAAATCATACTTGAGTCTGATGAACTCATTGTCAAGTCTAAAGACAACATCAGTAATACCTCTTACAACAACACCAATAACAAGGAGCCAATTCTCGAGCATCACGGTGCACCGCTTACCATCAATTTAGATCTTTTCGATGGAGAAGAAAAGACACCGAAAGATTCAACAATGATTTCTCAAGAAGAAGAAATCATAGAAGTTCACTTAAGGAGCGGAAAAGTGTTACCACCAAGAAGAACTTCGACAGACAAAGGAAAACAGATAATGACTCAAGAAGAGATACCACCACCTCCATCTGTGGAAGAACCACATGATCAAGATAAAGTTTGAGGATCATACAAAGTAGACTACAACGTGCTAGCTCATCTTAGGAAGTTCTTGACCCGATTAAGCATCTATGACGCTCTGATCCTGTCAAAGGAGATGAGAGAGTCTCTGGTTACAGCTTTGCTTGACCAAGAAATTTTCTTAGCCCAGTTGGCCAGCACATCCTCAGATGAAATTTGCTCATTGAAGGAACTGTCAGGGGTAACCATCACAGAAGAAGACTTGTTGCTTGGTACCGCCGACCACAACCGTCTAGTCTACATCTCCGTCAACATCGGTAGATTTGTATTATTCAGAGTTTTCATGGATCCTAGAGCATCTCTTAACTTGATGAGCCTACAGACATTGGCCTATTTAAATATTGAAGCTCGAGAGCTTATGACCGATAAAATGATGTTAAGAGAATTCAACCAAAAGAGAGAAAGATCCCTCAGATCAATTACATTACTTATGAAGGTTGGAGAACTCGTAAGAACCGTTAAATTTCATATCATCGACGCCAAGACTTCTTTTAACGCTCAACCATGGATTCATGAGCACAGTATGGTTCCATCATCTCTACTCCAGTGCATTAAATACTGCAAAGATGGTCAAGAAAATTGCATCAAGGGAGACCTACAACAATTTTTAGTGCATGAAGTTGGTAGCCATGAAGATGTTGCCTACTACGTGCTTCCAAATAAAACTATCTTCTCACACGAGAATCTGAGAAAAAAAAGATGAAGATTCAGAATAATCACAAAAAGGAGGCCATTCAACTCCGCTTCAGCAATCTTCCACCACACCTTTACAAAGAGATGGTGAAAGGCCTTTTAGTTTGCACATCTGAGGTCGAGGCCATGCATGTGGACGAGGAAGGATCGATTTAATTATTGAACGGACTAAGCCAACTATCAACATTGGTGATGAAGATAGTTCTAAAGACGAGATAATGATGATAAAATGGAAAATACCTCAGTACGAGATATCCCTAGAAGATACAGAAAAGAATGAATATGAAACAATGTATGATCGGATAAACCACTATGTGAATTCTATGACCCTCACTCCAATTCTCCCTCAAAAGATCGAGAGTTTAGAGTTCAAGGAAGTCCATAGTGTTGGTTCAAAGCCAATCAAATTTTACTGCGCTTCTACCTCTACTGAGCTTGAAAAACATGTAAATTTGGATGTTGATTCTAATGAATTAATGAAATTATCTTTTAGTTACTTCTCGCCTTGTGTTCAAAAGTTAATTCAACAGAGACACTTACCAAAACAAATGCCAAAAGATAAATTTCAACTTCTTAAAAAATTATAGAATGGTACAAGTCGAACTCCAAATTCAAAAGAGGGTCTCGGATTTGGTATAGTCGGACCAGTCGATGATTTTGAATTTTGCATGATTGTTACTAGTGAATCAGAAGAGGATTGCGTCGATTAAAAGGATGAATCTAATGATCAACCATTAGAAGATGCTCCCCCAGAGTTTGAGGAAGAAATTAAATCTACCTTTGATGAATTGAAAGAGATTAATCTCAGGACTGAAGAACAACTGTGACCTACATTTATAAGTTCTCTTCTCTATGATGAAGAATCTGCAAGAATGATCAAACTATTAACAAAATTTAAAGATTGTTTCCCATGGAGCTACGATGAAATGCCAGGATTGTCAGCAGAGGTTGTAGTTCATAAACTCGGGGTGGACAAGAATGTAACCCCAGTAAAACAAACTCCCAGGAGAATGCACCTCAAGATAGAACAACAAGTCATTACTGAGGTAAAGAGATTAATAAATGCCAACTTTGTTAAAGAGGAGCAGTACCCCACGTGGTTAGCCAACATCATACCTGTTAAGAAGAAAAATGGACAGATCCGTGCTTGTGTTGACTTCAGAGATTTGAACAAGGCATGCCCAAAAGACGAGTTTCCACTACCCATACCAGAGATGATGGTGGATATCGCTTCAACACACAAAATTTTCTCCTTTATGGATGGATCATCGGGATACAACTAAATTAAGATTGATCCCGAGGATGCAGCCCTTACAGCCTTCACAACATGGATTGGAATTTTTGTAACATATCAAGGCACAATGATGAAGATTTTTAATGACCTCATTCATGACCAAGTAGAATGCTACGTGGATGATTTGGTCATCAAAAGTAAATGAAAAATATATCATTTGTATGATTTGAGGATTATGTTTTAACGGTTACGATGATATGACCTCAAAATGAATCCCTTAAAGTGCACCTTTGGCGTTACCTCAGGGGAATTTCTGGGATTCGTTGTCCGTCATCGGGGAATCAAAATCGATTCGGATAATATTAAAGTTATCTTGGAAATGCCTCCCTCTAAAACCTTGAAACAAAAACTTTCCTTCCAAGGGAAGTTGGCATATCTGAGATGCTTTATTTCTAATCTCTCAGGTAGGTGTCAGTCTTCTCGACATTAATTAAATAGAACACCAAATTTATTTGGAAAGAGAAAAGTCAGCGGGCCTTTGAGGAGGTTAAACAATATATAATGAAACCTCCTATCTTGGCAGCCCCTATCCCAAGGAAACTATTGATACTTTATATCGCAGCTTTAAATGACTTCCTCGGAGCCCTCTTAACCCTAGTTAATGATGAGGGTAAAGAAAATGCACTTTACTACTTCAGTCGTCACCTAATACTGATGGAGATAAGGTGTCCACCTATTGAGAAGCATTGTCTCACGTTAATTTTTGCCACCCAGAAGCTTAGACATTACATGCTTTCTCATAAGATTACCCTAATTTTGAAAGTTAATCTGTTGCTATGTCTGATGACCCAACCAACACTCTTCAGATGTTTAGCAAGATGGTCAATGATCTTATTGCAATTTAATATAACTTTTGTTCCCCTCCGTGCTATCAAGGGTCATATACTAGCAGACTTTCTTGCTAAACACCCACTACCAGCTGTGTCCTCTCTCAACGACGAGTTACCAGACGAGCAAATACTAAAAATGGAATTCTTCGGTGCACAATACTGGTAGATGTACTTTGATGGGGCTTCGTCAGTCAGAGAACATAAAGGATCAGACACAGTTATACCGGGCAAAGCAGGGATCGATTTGATCTTTATCACGCTAGACAAGGGTATGTTGAGGTTCTTATACCACCTGAAAGAGCCGTGCACTAACAATGAAGCAGAATACGAAGCTTTAATCACCGGATTGGAAATGGCAATCTCAATGCATATAACAAGAATTCACATTTACGGTGACTCCCAACTCGTCATCCAGCAAGTTGTCGGACAATACATAATTTTGAAACCAAGATTAGAAGAATACCATCAGTACACGATGAACCTCCTAGAGCAGATCCCCGATGTGACTTTCTACCGGATTCTTAGGGGAGATAATGCCCATGTCGACGCTCTAGCAAAACTTGATAAGGAAATCGAGTGTCCCCTGAAGGATTCCATTAAAGTCACAGTGCATGGAAGACGAGTCTTGTCTCAAATCGACTTCAAAACCCCACACAAGCTTGAAAAAAAGAAACAATAAATACAGTTGCAGACATCCACAACGATTGACGCAAGCCATTAATAGAATATTTGCATACTAGAAAGCTGCCAGAAGGCAAGTCTGAGGTGCACCACATCACAAGAAGGGTCATGTATTATGCCATGGTGGGAAATGTTCTCTACAGAAGACTGTTTGACCAAATGTGCCTACGGTGTTTGAGCAAAGCCAAAGCACAGAATATTGTCACAAAGGTACATGTTGGATTGTGTAGCGCTCGCCAATCAAGGCCAAAAATGGAGAAGAAGATCAAAGACTCGATTATTATTGGCCAGCAATGATATCTGATTGCATGGATACTGTCAGAAGATGTCACCAATGCCAAGTGAATGGGGTGGTCTTACTCCAGACTTCGAATGTGCTACACCTAACTATTGCATCGTGGCCATTCGAGTGTTAGGACACAGACATAATAGTTTTGATAGACCCTCCATCTTCCAAAGGACACAAACTTATACTTGTCACTGCAAATTACTTCTCCAAATAGGCAGAGACAGTACCGTTACGTGAGGTTACAACACAACACATCCTTCAATTTTTTAAAAGCCAAATCAACTACCGTTTCGAAGTACCGTGAAGAATAATTTCCGACAATGGGATAGCTTTCGAACGTACAAAGATCAACAATTTTGTCAGAAGACATGAGATAGATTGGAGAAACTCTATGATTTACTATCCTAGAGCAAATGGTCTTGTTGAGGTTTCAACAAAACATTGGTACAAATTTTGAAGAAAACACTGGATAGAAACAAAAGGGATTGGCACAACAAACTATTAGAAGCCTTACAAGCCTGCCGGATGACTTTCAGGACTCCCACTCAGTGTACACCCTATATACTCCTATATGGGTCTGAGGTCATGCTACCCTTAGAAATCCAGACGCCATCTCTTAGAGTCGCCATTGCCAACCAACTCACAACGGAAGAAAGTGCAAAACTCAGACTTGAAGAACTGGAGAGTCTCGAGGGAAAATGACTTGAAGCACAACAACATTTGGAGCTTTATCAAGCAAAGATGGTACAAGCCCATGATAAATTGGTCTGCCCAAGGACATTCATAGTTGGTGACCTTGTACTTGTGCTCAAAAGACCTATTCTTGCATGTCGCAAAATAAGTGAAAAATTTGAGCCAACTTAGGAGGGACCATTTGTCGTTGAAAAGGTCAACATAGAAGGAGCTTACCAGTTAGTGGACATCCGGGGTCAAAGACCTATGTTACCAATAAATAAACAATATTTGAAAACTTATTACGCAACTTGATGCCGCTCGCCTTTGCTTGCTTTGAAACTTTGAAACTTTGATTGTTTTAAGGTTATCTATATGTACAAATGTCTATAATCGGGTTCAAATTTTGTAATTAACCTCTATATAATGAAAATTTTGAGGAAGAAATTTTAAAATTTAAATTTTCTTCTTTTCACTTTTAAGTACAATATTCCACCAAATTAAACAAAACTCATACATAAAATAAATAATTCGTTGCACCAAAATAAACTAAAAATTACTTTAATGAATACTTTGTTTTGTTCTTGTTCATGCCAAGTTTCGGCCCACTGACGTTTTTCCTGTCGTCTGCATAAAAATGTCGGGATAGAGGCTGATCTTTGCTTTCCAGGATGGCTAGAACCTCTCATTAAATGAGGAGATGGTGCCGCAGGGCGGTACCATAGACTTCAATGTGGATTTTAACAAGGTTGACATGGATTACGAAGGTCCTCTAATGGACGTAGCCAGCTGCAAAGAGAAAAATGGACTTCTTTCACTATTGAGAGTGACCGCTAAAGATAATGTGTCACGCAAGGGCAAGAATGTGGTAACAGAGTGGGATTCGATGGAAGGGCCCAGCCATCTGCCCTCCATGGTAGCTACACCTACTAGAGGTTTAATAGCCGCCAATAACGAATGAATACCAAGTATTACGCTTTGCAGGACGCAACGCAAAAACACCAGCTGCAAGAAGCAAAGAGCTTTTCTACGACAAGAACGCAAACGTCAAAGAGAGACGAACAACTTGCTCACCCCTATTTCTGAGGGGCATATTTATGATCTAGACCTGAAAGAAACTTCTGCTAGCTTACCCACCATGGATGAAGAACCAAGGTTTGTGACAGAGTCAAACACACTTTCAGTTTCAGATGTTTTGTACAAGGGTTGCCCGACATGCAAATTTGAAATACCGCCCGGGACATCAGCCACGGGCGCTTTTGTAGAATGCCCGAATTGCAATGTTCTGCATCTACAACATTTCAGTACATTGGAAGAGTACACTTCAAGCACCAACGAGTCTCAGACTTTGGAGTTCATGATGGATGAACCATATGTTTCACTAGGAATGGATCAGTATGTACCATGGAGCTCAGGGTTGTACATCCCGTTAGAGGCTGAGTCTCACGCTCTAGATCGACCAACACCAGTTTGGGTTCTCAACGATGCTTGAGGGAAGGAACGCTCGCGATAATTGCCAACCTGTGGTATGGTAGAATACTACAAGAAAGTGAATAAAAGAGAATTCGAGTTCTATGAAGAATTTCAGGGAAAGTTCGTCAACATATTGGAAGGTCTGGAGTTGTACACCTGGGTTTTCTCCAAGACTGATGAAAGAAGCATTCTGGACTGTATCTTCAATTTAAGAGAATGAGGCTGAGTGGGCCTTCTTATGGAAAAGATATATTCCGAGCCAAGGAAATGGATGAGAGGGAAGGGAAGAATCACCATCCAATATGGCTGTTGTTATTACTTCACAAATGACAGACAGAGGAATCTGCTTGGGATCCTTAGACATGATCAAGTAGATCCGCTATTGCCAATGATAAAATGGATGATCAAAAGAATGGATAAATGGAATACTCTACCTGCTACTTGCATTCCCAATAGCTACATCATCAACATATATGAAGAGGGTGATTGAATTCCCCCCACACATTGATCATCATAATTTTGTGAGGCCTTTCTGCACAGTCTCATTTTTGAACAAAAGCAACATTTTATTTGGGAAAGAAATCGATATCCTCCGCCCTGGTGAATTCAGAGGTTCTGTGGAGATTCCTCTACCAGTCGATTTAGTGCTTGTTCTTAAAGGCAACGGTGCAGCGTTGCCAAACATTGCATTCGAGGAGTACGACACCGGAGGGTTTCTGTGACTTTCCGCATGATGGATGACACTAAAATGCCATATGGATTCCAGCAGGACCTAGAATTGGAGGAGTTACTTCCTTACAAGTTGTGAGAAGGTTGTACCTCTAAGTACAAGCGAAGGGAACTCTTATCCTAGAGCATGACTTAGAAGGTCTATTCGATCAGGAGCTCAACATACCTAGTACAAAGGGTTCACTTTCTTTCTTTTAATAACATGGCATGTATTTGATGTATTCAATCTACAATTTATTCATAGCATAAGATGTTCTCGATGTATTTCGACATGGACTACATAATGTATCTTTTGAGGCATTAGCCTATGTTTGATTTATGACATTTTTGTTGGAGCAAATTAATGAAAAGTTCTCCCAAATTGTGTCTTTCTGTCAGTTGCCTTTTTGTGCAAGGGATGAAAGCCACGAACCACGCGTTGGTTCAAAATTTCAATGAACAAAGAACAAAACAACAAATTTTTAACAATAAATAAAATATAGATGGAAAAGAAAATAAGCACCAATAAATAAACAACAAAACAAATTTCTTTTGAAAATCAACCAATTACAATTAAAACTTTAAATACATATTTTGAAAAATTAAATGTGATAAAAATAACAAGAAAATGAAACGAATCGGTTGAGTGGATCCTCTCATTTTTGGAGTTTCCTACTCTTGTGAGCGCAGCACAACCATATTTATCTACCTTAACTCTCTTCACACCCCTGCAGAATTTTTCATTCTGCACAAAACCCCATAAAGCTCTATAAATCTTCTTCAAAATCAACATTTCCACATGATACACTTTTGCAAATTCAACACCATAAGCTCTTTGTAAATTTCAATCCTTACATCTTTGAATCAGTACGTAAATTTTGATTCTAATCTTTCGAGGTCAGTACCTAAATCCTTACTATCTCTTATTGAATTGATACCTATATTTCAATTCTAACATTTCGAGGTCGATACCTAAATTTTGACTCTCTCCTTGAAATTGATACCTAAATTTTAATTCTTACAATTCGAGTCAGTACCTAAATCCTAATTCTCACATTTCGAGGTCGATACCTAAATTTCGACCCTCTTTGGAATTGATACCTAAATTTCAATTCTTACATCTTCAAATCAGTACCTAAATTCTGATTCTCTTCTTTTCAGGTTGATACCTGAATCCCAACTTTCTCTTCTTGAATTGATACCTTCATTTCAATTCTCACACTTCGAGGTCGATACCTAAATTTTGACTCTCTCCTTGGAATTAATACCTAAACTTCAGTTCTTACTTATTTGAATTAGTACCTAAATTATGATTCTCATCATTTTGAGGTCAATCCCCAAATTTCGGTTCTCTTCTGGAATTGATACTTAAATTTCAATTCCTACATCTTCGAAACAGTACCTAAATTGTGATTCTCATCTTTCGAGGTCCGTACCTAAATTCCAAATATCTCTTTTTGAATTAATACCTACATTTTAATTCTCACATCTCGAGGTCGATACCTAAATCTTGACTCTCTTCTCGGAATTGATACCTAAATTTCAATTCTTACATTCTTGAGTCAGTACCTAAAACCTGATTCTCACATTTCGAGGTTGATATCTAAATTTTGACTCTCTTCTTTGGATTGATACGTACATTTCAATTCTAATTTTTGAGTCAGTACCAAAATTCTGATTCTCACATTTAGAGGTCGATTCCTAAATTTTGACTCTCTCCTTGAGATCGATACCTAAACTTCAATTCCCACATATTCTAATTTGTAACTAAATTATGATTCTCATCTTTTGAGGTAGGCACCTAAATTTCAACTCTTCTTGTCTTTTCAGAATTGATACTTACATTTCAATTTCCTCCTCGGGGTCAGCACTTGCATACTAATCCCCATCCTCTAAAAATTTCAGAAATTTCATAACTTGAAATTTACTCTTCGATCCCAGCGAGAGTCCCTCCTTAATTTCAATCATACGATCATCCGCTAGTATCCCCAGCAGAAATAAAACAAATCACACATAAACTGTACAGATACTTCCCAGACTGTTGACTCAGGAGTTTTTATTTGTTTTAGTTGATCTCATCGGTCAATGCCAATATGCGCGGTGTGCTTGCCCAGCATACCACACCTATTGGGAGTTCATTTGTTGACCTCACTTTTGGTTGAGGTTTAGTTTTTCCTCTTTAGTAGCCTAAGTTCTAGCCACAGTATTTTCTTATTGACCATTCTTAGAAAACTAGACATGGAACCCTCACCATTAAAAATTCTATTATCTTCTTTACTCAACTTGAAGTTTCACATATTGATCCTATCCTCTAGCACTTAGTAGGTACGGTCATTATGGGGGAAACTGAAGATGAGTCACCCTTAGGACTGCTGGACCTTAGGGTTGACTTTGGGTGTTGATCTGGAGAAGGCACTCACTAAACCTGTCTAAACTCGCAATCATTCACAACCCTAAACTCAACTTTTTAGCCTAGGTCCCTTGATCTTTTTGGGATACTCATGTAGATGGTCCCCTAAACCTGCAAGCCCTAGAGCTATGGGTTGACTAAAACCAGTACATAGAGGATCCAAAATAGGATTTTCTTTGATCCATGGCTCATTTAGGGTGATTAGTTACCCAATCCAATCAAAAATAACCCTCTTGGCCTTTTGCCCTTAAAAACACCAATTTATCAAAATGCCCCTCCATAGCCCAAAATTTCAAAAATTCCAAAAATTCCCATAAAATTTCAATAAATCCAAAATATTCTCAATTTCATTTTTTTGAACTATCACATAACCAAATTTGGCCAATTTGACCATCTTTAACCAAAATCTCCAAATTTACCTTCAAGGCCCAAATTTCCCCAAATTCAACTCAAATGTCCATCATGTTGATCTCAACTGACCCCAATTCCAATCCTAAAGTACAACTAACTTTTTATATGGACAAGATAAACCAAATGCAAGCTTAATTGTCTCATAATTTGAGCCTAATTTTGATTTAGGTTAAAACCCAATTTTTGTCACATGACCTAATTTTGATTTAGCCTAGTCAATTGGCCCCAATTAATGTTGCAAAATATTTCTAACATTCTTGAAAATCAAAATAAGCTATCAATTGAGCTTGGAGAAGCCTCAAATCCATTTCTTTTTGGCCTAAATCCAAAATTCCCAAATTTAGACAGAAATTGGCTAAGTCCCAAAATTTCACACAATTGATTGCCTTAACCTAAAAATTGGCATCCAATTTATCATGAAAACTCTTCATGGGGTCCATATGGACCATTTACAATAATAAATTTGGAATTATACCAAGGCTATCCCAAGCTATACCAAAACCTTGCCCAACATAACCAGATTGATTAAAATTCAAAGTTCCCTCAAATTGACCTATCAATTGAGCTCAAAACCACTTTCATCCTTCACCAAAGTTCTTCATTATAATCATATACAACAAATGAAACATTTACTTGGGCCAATTGACATGACTAGCCTAGACCAAAACCAAGACTTGGTCTTTTGCACCCACTTGGACCCATGCACTAAATGTGGTCCAACCACCCTAAAGCAACCAAATTAACTCCACCTCAGTCATTAGTTGACTTCTAAGACTGAGCCAAAACCCAACTAACTACCTAAATTAAGCCATGGACCAAGGGTCCCCTAAATTAAGGGATCTTATTCCCAAAAATACACATGCTTAAGATATCATTGACAAATCAAAAAACATTTGCATTAAATTGTTGTGATGGATTCCTCTGGATTCCCTGAGCACCTAGCCACCTCTGCCTGGCCGGCCGGCTAGCGTAGTGGCTGGAAAATGGCCAAAATGAGAGCCACTGCTATGGAACTTCTCCCAAATCAAGCCTAGAGGCTAGCTCAGCCAAATTGAGTTGTAGAGCTCCTCTGTCCTCCACCTAAGCACCACAATGCACCCAAACTTGTGCCCTGAGAGCCACCCTAAAAGTTTCTCAGAGAGAGCTTCCCAAATCACTCATAGAGGTTCCTTGAGACCTCCACTGCCCATTCCAATCACTCCACTGCATTGATTCCCCTATCTAACACTAATTTTGAGCTTGAAAATTAGGGAAGAAATAGGACCTCCTCCAAAATTCTACCAAACATCAATTTCTTGTGCCCACACCTTCACAACAACAAAAGAAGATAAAGCCTCATCAAACTACCCTTTGAAATAGCCTCCACCGTAGCTCTAAATCAACACCTAAAATCGAGCATAGTTGAATTCAAACCTAGGCCTTACACCACAACAAGAGGCTCCATCCCTAGCCTCCTTGGACCCCAACAAACGTGCCAAGACCCTCTGATTGAAGCTTCACTTCTTAGAGCAAAGGTATAAAACTTCTCCTCCTCCTCCTTTCGAGCCTATTTTGACTAGCCATTTGCTTAGGTTTGATTTCATGATGCATTTAATGTATGGATGTATTCGTCTTACTTAGAAGAGCATTTAAAAAAAAATTCACTTAATTTTGTTGAGAAATGAGAGAGATCTTAAGCCTCAAAGGTGGACCGTTCTCGATCTAAGCTATCGGCGATGATGACCACGCACCGTCCGATCGTGTGTGTATCGAATGGACAGCCAAGATGAAGCCGGACATCCCTTCTTTACACAAACAGCAGGACTCGTGGCAGCTGGCGTGGAAGGCAGCATGAAATAAAAGTGCAACGCGTGGAGTTTCGGAGCCGCCGTAGGATGACGAGGCGTCGCGTGGATAAGTAGAAAAATGGGGCTTTTTCTACTTATTTATACTCCCTTAGCTTTAAAAATCCATAACATTATGTAGAAAAATCAGAAAAATAAAATAAAAATACCCTCTTGCTCAGTGAACAGAGGAAAACAATGTGGAAAAAATTTCAAGTCCATTTGATGCTTATTTTATTTTTAATTAATTAAACACTATTTTGAATCATTTGATTCTCCATGCATATTGACACATCACCTTGGCTTGAAATTTTGGCATGTTGCAGCCTCTGTTAAGAGAAACATCCTCTGATTTTTTCAAAGTCATAGGAGGTTTCTGGACAGAGATCCATATTTTTCAAGTTTTTTCAAATTATTTCCTTAAAATAATCTTGGAAATTAGCATGTTGATTAGAAAATTCCCAGAAAATTTTGGAAGGTCCAACATTACGAGAGAAACTTTTGGAAATAATTTCATAGGTCAAATCATTTAAAATGTACTTAATTTTCATGAACACTAAATCATGAAGATAATTAATTTTGAAAGATATAAACATTTAAATGACTTGATTTTTTACTTTTCACTGTTATCTATCATCCGGAGAAATCATAAAAATTTCAAAATATTTTGTGTACATTTGATAACTTAAATTGTTTTTTAAAGATAAACATCATTTTTGACATTTAAATGTCTTTCTAAAAATCAAAATATAACTAAAAAATTTATAAAAACTTTTTTTAAGTTCTTTGTGATTAGGGGTATTTTGTTAAAATCAAATGATATTTAAAATAAAAACTTCATTTTTAGCATATTTTCAATATTTAACTAATTAAAAAATCACAAAAATAATAAAATTCATGGAAATGTTCTAAATTTCTTCCTAATCACTTAGGAATACTTAGAATATGTTTCCTAGTTTTCATAAAAAAGATATTGAACTTCAAAGCTTAAAAATGATTTTTAAAACCTAAAAATGAGTTTTCATTAAAATAATTCCAATAAATAAAATAAAATTCAGAAAAATATAAAATGTTCTCCTCTAAGTTCTCTGACCTTAGGGAGACATCTCAAAAATAAATAAAAAAACTTGATCTTCTCCATTTAAAATATTTTATCTAAAGTAAATATCACACAACTTAAAATAACTCTTAAAATTCAAATAAAATTCAAAAAATCATGAAATTTGGCCCAAAAGCTTCTCTGGTTTGAGTCTACCTCCAATACAAATTTTAAGGGATTAGGAGTCATCTTGGTCAAGTTAGGAATTCTCTTTGTAAAATCTTATTTTTGCATGAAAAAAATTATATAAATTAAATAAAATTTTGAAAAATCACATTTTCTCCTCTCATGTCTTAATTGACACATGAATGAGATAGGATAAAAATTTCGAAGTCATTTAAATTGAATTTAACAAATTATGAAGTGATAGAGCCTTAGGGGCAAATGTGTAAATTTAAAAAATTAGGCTTAGTTAACATTTAGGCCTAATTTAAGGAAGGAAATTGGTAACCTCTGATCTTAATCAGTTTATTTCATGTTTGAAACACTAGGGGTTAATTTGTAGAAACCAATCTCACTTTCTTAATTGAAAAAGATAAGTTAATAAATTTCTAAATTATTAAAATTTGTAAGTTTATTAAACTAAAATGAATCTAGGACTTAGGGGTATGACTTTTGAAGTCAATAATTAATCAATTTAAAACCCGTATTTTGATGTTCAAATAAAATTCAAATCATGAATCATGAACACCTAAAGCTTGATCATTTCAAAGCTAATTAAGACACTCACCTAGGTCTTAAGGGCTTACTAGTGACTTAGGTTAAATCAAGTTTCCTTTAAATGAAGATTAGAAAAGTAAATATCGTTGAAAATTAACACATCTTTCAAACACTACAAGCCCAGTTAGGGTTAAAATTTGGCTAAGTGTTCAAACAACACTAACTTGCCTCTTTAAGGGTCTTCAACCACATAATTCTTAAATTGAATTACAAGTTATAATTAACTTATTCTTAGGGATAATTGAGACAACAATGTTCACTGAGCATTAAGGATATTTACAGGATGCATTATTAAGCAACATAATAAGTTTAAAAGAATTCGAAATTTTCCACCAGGCAGCGAGAGAGTAGAACAGACATGTTTCTTTCTCTAGATCTGTTGGATATCGTGAAGATCTACTAAACTTAATATGTTTTGCTTGACATAATTAAACTCCTGAGAGATATGACCTAGGTTTAGATAGGTCATAAAGATTTTACTTCCCTGTTTCATATAAACTTCCTTAACATGCATTTTAAGTTTCAGGTGGTGGAATGAGAAGACTCGCTAGGTATGCTTTTACAATTTTCAGCTTCGTTTTTCTTGTACTTTCATACTGTGCTTTTACACCTACAAACTTGCATGTCACCTTGCATGAAAACTAACACTATCAGGATAGCCACAAAACCAAAACAAAAACCAAAATTAAAATCAACCAAGATAAAATTCATCCCTACAACATTCAAAATATAAAATAACTCAAAATTTAATTGCAAACATCACACAAAACTTCTGTTCTTTCTCTCTTTCTAAAAAATGATCTCTCTTTGGTATTAGAGGTTAACATAAATATAGTTATCCAAAGTTAACCTCTATTACCAAAGGTCATATTAAATTTAAAATTTTGAAAATATAATTAAGTGAGGATAAATAAATTTAAGTTCTTTCTCACTTTCTAAAAATGATTTTTCTTCTTTTCCCCCCAAACTTAAAATTTTAAAATATTTTTACATGAACAGCTTTAAAAATGGAGGGTAAAAGAAAGCATTAAATACATAAAGAAAAATTATACCTGTTGGAGATTCTGATTTTTGAACATAAATTTTGAAAATACTGTAGGTGCTAAAATGAAAACTATAAGGCTAAAAGCATTAAATTACACAGAATACATATAAAATTTCTTGAGAAAGAGCTAATCACAAAATAGAACAAAGTGCTAAAAGTAACAACATAAATAAACTAAATTCTAAAAATAAAAATAGTCTTCCACAATACAGTTTCACATAACATAACAAACAAAGTCTAAACAACATCACAGCACAAACATTACAGTCACACTGTACAAACACAAACAAACAAACAAAAAGATCACTAGTCAATATCATCTTCATCTTCATCTACATCCAACTTCTATTGCTGATATGGAGTAAACATAGGGTGAATAGAGAATTGAACTGAATGTTCTCCCCTTAGGTATCTAACTAAAGCATCATCATAAGCAGCATCATACTCAAAGTTTTGTTGCTCATTAGTGTGAGCATTTTTTGCTTCCATATTATGCATCCTATAGTCCATCATCAAAATATCTCTTTATTGTATCATAATCTGATCCAAAAGTTCTCTGTTGTTGTGGTCACTAGAAGTAGGTCCATGAGAGGTAGAAGGAATATCCCTAGAAGTAGAAGGATTATCTTTAGCCTTACTGCCAGATCCTTAATCAACATAAGATTCATATGTCTTGATGTTAGCAGGCCCAATAGGTCTTTGAGGCTGAATCCTCTCCTCATCAGGTCTAAAATCAACTCGTCCCTGCTCACAAAGTGTGTAAATAAGAGCATGGTGTACCAATCCACCAGAAGTCTCTCCCAGAACAATAGATCGAGTGTTCATATAAATAATATAGCACACATTTATGTACATAACTTGCTGAATACAGTAGTTCAGTATGGCTTTATTTTTTGTCACCTCACTATGATGGTTCGTCGGAATCATTCTTCCAGAAATTAAATAATGTCCGGCCTTAGATACTACATTTAAACTAGTATGGGGAAAGTTAACTTTAAATCCATTTTTTTTTTCCAAGCCCCTTTCTCACTAGTTAGAAAAGAAATAACTTCATTTAAATATTGATCTATAACAGAAAAAGAATGATACTGGCATCAACACACATTTTCTTACAGATTAAAACTCATTTATTTTATTTGGAGTAAATTCTACCTTTTTTTCACGAACAAATACATAATCATCAAAAGCTTCAGGAAGGTTGACATAAATTCCATTAAAATCCTAGCTATCACATCAGCAATAAAATAGCAGAAGTTTTCCCATTATCAAGCAATAATAAAACGTTCAACTTCTCTTCCTAGATTTTAAAAGCCTCAGTCCTGAATTACTTTCTTATTTTCACAAATGCTATGAAATCGAGTACTGGCTCTAAAGCTAACAAATCTCTGCTCGTCATATTCTACTTTCCTTTTGCTCGATCTAGGTGTCATAGGAAGTCTAGAAAACTTTTTAAAAATCCAAAAAGAATTTTAATATTCCAAAAATCAAAATGTAAAACATTTTAAACTTCAAATCACTAAATAAGAGTTCATCACCAAAAATTTTCTAAAAAATTTCTCAAAATTTTTTTCATATTTTGGGATCCATGCAATGCGAGATAAATCCTTGGTGCAAATAAAAAATTTTTGGTTTAAACTGTAGCTCTTGCCTAGAGAAGATGAAATCCAAAGTCTTTTAGCCTCTAAATTGCCTCAATTCTGACCACAATCAAGCCCTAGCCGCCCAAACTGAAGGTTGAAGAGGACTTAAGCATAAAAATGATGGCCACAATAAAAATTGTGAATTTTTAGGGGTTAAAATCTGTTGTCGGGTCGACGGCATTGCCAGTGCTGATTCCAGCACCGTCGACATTAAAAGCCCGAAAATTTCATATTTAAATTTTTCTGAATTTTAAATATTCTATCGACTAACTTCAAAATTATTAGTATTTTCAACACAAATTTTATCTAATAAATTCACAAAAAAAAACATTTCACCAACACAAATTTTTACAAACAATACAAACTAACTTTTATATATGAAAGTACACATTTTACAGACACAATTTTTTTTAATTACACAATCACACATATTAAACAAACTAATTATAAATCATCGTCGAAATCAAGCCACAACACTAAATATTGTCACAAAACTATACACACAATCAAAGTTCAGAATTCTACAGCAAAAAAAAAAACAAACCAAATCAAATCAAATCCACACAATTACACTAGATATATATAATGTTCTAAAATTGATAGAAAATTTAAAGTCTTCAAATATTACGCTAATTCTTCAGTGCTTTCTCCTCTTCTGATATCTTTCATAGATTGGTAATGAACATATAAGTTGTAGAAGGATCAGTACGAGAGTTGATATGTCAATTTTTCTTCAATCCACCCATTTTCTTTAAGCATCCAAACTAATCCTGCTTCAAAAGTTCTAGTGTGATCAAAATTTTCTTTCATTTTCCAATCTAGGTAATAAAAAAGGTATTTAAGATCTCCTAATGCATTCATAATACTCTAAAGTTCCCTTTCAATTTTCTTCAATAAGCAACCTTCCAACTATTAGTGGTATTAATGGAGTTGAAGCATGTGAAGATTGATCTATGATGGCTTCTAATACTTCCTTTCCATTTCCACAAAAATTCTCATCTATAGGATTCATGGGCTCCCAAGGTAATAAAATCTTTTCCCAACTTTTGTATGGAACTTGGGCTTGACTGCAAATAAAAAAGATGGTAGATGGATGCCCAAATCCATAAATTGGTCCATTAGTGAGGATACCAATAATAGATTTAAACATAATAGACCATATATCAGTGGGTTTTTTCATTTGAATGCATTAATTTAACATAGCACATTCTTTGGTAACTATACTAATTTTCATAGTAGGGAGTAATTTTGCAGCAATAATGAAATGCCATTGCTTTAAAATTGGATTAAGTAATGAAGTGGAGAAACTAACATATCCTTCATCTCGTATCTCCCACATATCACTTTCATCTGTCAGAAGATTATACACGACTCGTATCAAATCTCATGTTGGAATGAAATTTGTATAATGAGAGATTGAAATGTAATCTATCATATACAATTCATTAATCCTTGCAGAAGTAAATGGTACAACCATACATCATACGAAGACAACACCTTGAGTAATTCCATCTAAGTTTCCACAAAACTCTTTCACCACAGGTACGACAACCGCAGATGAAGTGTAACATAGAACTTCCCAACGTCTATGCTAAATGATTGTATCAATCGAACCACTAGGATTAATCACTCCATGAATAACAAATCCTCTTTCCTTGATCAATCTCCTCTTCGTAATAACTTTATCATATAATTACTGTGCGTCAAAACTAATAAACTTTCTTTTATTGAAAACTTCATACCTCAAAGTATTTATGGAATTGGAAGCCATGGAATCAAAAAATAGGAAGTTACTAGGTGTTCAAGGATGTTTCTAGGCCTTTTTAAACTCGTCCTGGTGGTTATTATGAAGTGAAACGGCGCAAAAATACCCTCCAAAAGTCATCTAAAACCGTCCTACTGCACTCGGCACCATCAGCACTCCAGATTGGCACTGCCGGTGCTGATGTCCGTTATCTAGGGAGCCATCGGTGCCAATGGCCAAAATTGTTATTTTCATTTTTTTTATTTAATTTGATTCCAAATTTTCCTTTAATACCAATATTTTCTTAATTTATAATAAATGCAATTGTGTAGGATTATTATCTACTAATATATAAGACACTTAACAAACTAAATAGTAATACATATCAATATACATATGGGTTGCCTCCCACAAAGCGCTTGATTTAACATCGTGAGCCTGACATACTATTTGTTTAGTTGGGTTGACTTAACATTAAAACTTCTTTAAATTGAGGTATGTGCCCTTCATAATAATGTTTCAAACAATGCCCATTAACTTTGAATATCTTTTCAGTGTTAGGATCTTTAATAACAACAATTCCATAATGATAGACTTTAATCACTTTATGTGGTCCTAACCATCTAGATTTTAGTTTTCCTGGAAATAATCTTAATCTTGTATTATATAGTAGAACTTCTTATTTAGGTTCAAATTTCTTCTTTACAATCTTCTGATTATGCCATATTTTTATCTTCTCTTTATAGATTTTTGCATTATCATATGCTTCATTTATAATCTCCTCAAGTTCATTGGGTTGCAAAAATCTTTTCTCACCAGCATACTTTAAATTAAAATTAAATTTTTTAATAGCCAAAAATGCTTTATGTTCTAGTTCTACTAGTAAATGATATATTTTTCCAAAAATCAATCTATTTGGGGACAATCTTATAAGAGTTTTATAAGTAGTTCTATATGCCCATAATGCAGTATCTAGTCTAGCAGACCAAGCCAATTAATAAGGATTTACAATTTTTTTCTAAAATGCGTTTAATTTCACGATTCAATATTTCTGCTAGACCACTAGTTTGAGGATGATAAGTAGTAGAGAATCTATGCATTATATCATATTTCTTGATTAATTTTTTGATTCTCTTATTCCTGAAATGAGATCCTCCATCAGTAATGATTACTTTTGGCATTCCATATCTTGTAAAGATATTTTTAATTAAAAATTTAGAAACACTCCAAGCCTCAAATCTAGGCACAACAATAGCTTCAATCCACTTAGACATATAATCAACAACAAGTAATAAATATAAAATTTCAAATGAAGTCATAAATGGTCCCATGAAGTCTAATCCCCTCATATCAAAAATTTTAACTTCTAATGTGTAATTTAGAGGCATTTCGTCTCTTATGGAAATATTACTTACTGGTTGACATCTATTGCATATTTTAATATATTCATTAACATCTCTAAAAATAGTAGGCCAATAAAGTCCTGCTTATAAATATTTATATGCAGTTCTATTTATTCCAAAATGTCCTCTAAATTCAAAATCATGGCATCATTCAATTATCTGTTGGTTTCTTCATAAGGCACACATCTTCTAATAATTATATCCTTACATAGTTTAAATAAATATGGGTCATCCCAAAATTAGTCTTTCAAATCAAAGATAAATTTCCTTAGTTGTGGATTCTTGATATTAGGTGGTTGAATGTCAATTACAATATAGTTTACTTTATCAGCATACCATGGTACATCCAATTCATCAATACTATATAAATGTTCATCACGGAAATTTTTTAAAATTTCATTTACAAAATTAGTTAATATTTCTATTTGTATTCTAGACAAATGATCAGTTTTTTTATTATCATTTCCCTTTCTATCTACTACAGTAAAATCAAATTCTTACGGTAGAAGTATCCATCTAATTAATCTTGGTTTAACATCCTTTTTTGCATCAAGTATTTAATAGCAGAATGATCTGTATGCCATAAACATTTTGTTCCAATTAAATAAGATTTAAATTTATCAAAGGCATAAACAATAACTAATAACTCCCTTTCAGTAATAGTATAATTAATTTGAGCATTATTTAGAGTTTAGTAGCATAATATATAACTTTAAAAACTTTATCAAGCCTTTTTCCTGATACAACTCCAATAACATAATCACTAGCATCACACATTATTTCAAATGGTTTCTCCCAATCAGGTGGTAATATTATAGGTGCAATGATTAATTTTTTTTTTAATAATTCAAATGTTGCTGTTCATTACTCATTAAAATCAAATTTCGTATCTTTTTCTAAAAGTTAGCATAGGTGTTTAGTTCTTTTTGAAAATTTTTCATGTAGCGCCTGTAAAAGCCAGCATGTCCTAGAAAACTTCTCACCTCTTTAACAATATTAAGAGGTGGTAATTTTTCTATAACTTGGACTTTTGCAGGATTTACTTTCATGCCTTTTTCAGAAATTTTATGCCTAAGAACAATACCTCCTGCAACCATAAATTGACATTTTTCTTAATTTAAGACTAGGTTGATTTTTTCACATATCTCTGGAACTTTTTGTAAATTATTAAGACATAGCTCAAAAAAAGTCCCAAATACAGAAAAATCATCCATAAACACTTTCATTCCATGCTCTATAAAATTGCTAAAAATTGGCATCATGCATCTTTGAAATGTTGCAGGTGCATTGCTTAGTCCAAAAGGCATTGTACAAAAAGTAAATGTTCTATATGGGCTTGTAAACCTTGTTTTGTCTTGATCCTTTGAAGCAGTTGAAATTTGGTGATATCCAGTATATCCATTTGAAAAGAAATAGTATTTGTTCCCAGCCAATTTATTCAACATTTGATCTAGAAAGGGCAATAGAAAGTGATCTTTTCTGGTGGCTATATTTAGTTTTCTATAGTGAATACAAATTCGCCAACCAGTTACTTGTCTTATTGGTATTAATTCATTTTTCTCTTTTTCTTCAATAGTCACTCCTTCTTTCTTTGGAACTCCGTGAATTGGGCTTACTCAAGCACTATCTGAAATAAGTTATATAATTCCAACATCTAACCACTTTAAAATCTCTTTTTTTAACAACTTCTTTCTTTATTGAGTTTAATCTTCTCTAAGCATCCGCTTTAGGTTCATACTGTTCATCTAATAAAATTCTGTGCATACAAATTAAAGGAACAATTCCTTTAATATCTGTTAAAGTTCATCCAAAAGCCTTTTTATAAATTTTCAACATCTCTATCAACTTTTGTTCCTGAAATTCAGTTAACTTAGAAAATATAATAACAGGCAATGTAGATGACTCTCCTAAAAATACATATTTTAAATGGGCAGTAATATCTTTAAATCAAGTTTGGGTGGTTTAATACTTCAAGGAATATGATTTTTGCTATCCTTTTTCAGCAAGTGTAATGCTTCAAATTTACCCAAACTATAATCTAAATCTTCTTCTTTTACTTCATTTTTAGTATCCAAAATTTCTCCTTGCTTTAATTTATCTTTGAATTCATTCTTAAACTACTCATTACTTACATAATCAACTACTTCCACCCTGAAACATTCATTATCTTTTTCTATTGCAGGATATTTCATAGCTTTTGCTATATTAAATTTCACTTTTTGATCATTAACTCTCATCATTAATTCTCCTTATTGCACATCAATTGTAGCTCTCTGAGTTGCGAGAAATGGTCTCCTTAAAATAATGGGAATGTGTTTATCTTCCTTCATATCTAATACTATAAATTCTACAGGGAAAATAAATTTATCTACTTTTACTAGCACATCTTCTATAACTCCTTTTGGATACGTGATCAATCAGCTAATTAAGGAGTTACAAGAGTAGGGGAAATTTCTTCAAAATCTAAACATTTAAAAATTGATAAAGACATAAGATTGATACTCGCTCCTCAATCACATAAAGCATTTCCGTAAAAGTTTTCTCCACTTGCACAAGGTATAGTAAAACTAGCAGGATCTTTTAAATTTTCAAGAAGCTTTTTCTGAATAATAGCACTACACTCTTCACTAAGTGTAACAGTCTCATTATCTATAAACTTCCTTTTCTTGTTTAATACATGCTTCATAAATGTAACATAACTTGACATTCTTTTCTAAAGCTTCAACAAAAGGAATATTTATTGTTAACTTCTTAAGGATTTCCAAAAATTATGTAAATTGTTTATCATTATTCTTCTGTTTCAGTCTTTGAACAAATAGAGGTAATTGTTTTTCTACAGAGCTCTGCGTTATTTCATTTTCCTGTTGATCTTTTTTTATTTCTTCCTTTTCTTCATCAACTTTAGTTTCTCTTTAGTTTCAACTTCTTTTCCACTTTGTAATTAAATTGCTTTAATTTTTCTCTTTATTTTGATCTTTTGGATTAACTTCCACAGTACTTGGAAGAATTCTAGAAGGTTTATTATTAAGTGCAGTTGCAATATGTCCTAATTGATTTTCAATATTTCTAATAGCAGCCCCTTGATTCTGTATTTGATTACCCATATTCAACATTACTTCTTCCATCGTCAACTTCTTTTCCTTAACTTGTTTGTTAGGTTTGGAGATAATCCCGGATGGATTCACAGAATTATTATAATTATTCCAACTAAAATTAGGGTGATTTTTCCAACCAAGGTTAAAATAGTTAGAATAAGGATTGTTATTTTCATTATTTATAGCGTTTAAAGTTTCATAAGATGATTGAGTATCAATAATCTGTCCTAGTGAATTCTCCTCTAATACTAGGGGTACTTGAGAATAATTCATTCTCATTTAATCAATATTTTTAGAAATAACACTGCTATATAAGATGCCAAAATAGACAATGCATCAAAATCATGAATACTATCTACTCTTATAGGATTTACCCTTTCAGATGGCCATTGAAAATTATTAGTAGTCGTTTATTCAATTCAAGAATATGCTTCATCAAAAGGTTTTGACATTAATGAACCACCTGCAGCAGCATATATAATAGATCTTGGTGATCCTACTAATCCATTATCAAATGTTTGAGTTATTAATCAATCTGGTAAAGCATGATGTAGACATTTCCTAAGAAGATCTTTAAATCTTTCCCAGGCATCATATATCGATTCCCCTTCAAACTTCCAAAAAGATGTAATATCATTTCTAAGCTTAGCAGTTTTAGAGGGTGGAAAATATTTAGCCAAGAATTTTTGTGATGGTTCTCCCCAAGTTCAAATAGATCCAGGTGCTAACAAATTTAACCAAGCCTTGGCTTTTTACCTTAATGAAAGAGGAAAAAGTCTAAGCCTAACAATATCATTAGACACTTCGTCATATTTAAATGTAGCACAAATTTCAAGAAAACTAGAAAGATGTAAGTTAGGATCTTTAGTAGGTGATCTTTCAAATTGATTATTTTCTATCATTTGGATAATAGCAGGTTTAAGCTCAAATGAATTAGCAGCAACATCACGATTTTGATAGTCAAGTGAAGTTCATCTACTGTCGGATTCGCATAATCTTTTAAAGACCTTTTATCGATTTTCATTTATTGGATTATCTAAATTATTCTTCATTTCTTGTAAGTTTTTAGATTCTCTTTGTTGTTTTCAAAATTTTCAAATAGTACGTTCTAATTCTGAATCGTAAGGTACTAAACTTTTAGATCCAATATTTCGTATAAACAAATAAAACAAGCAAAGTAAAACACTAATAAAAATATTCCTTTTTGGATTTTAGATTTTTGAATTTTTTTATTTTTTTAATAATAACAATTTTTTATGGTATATATATTATCTCAAAATTTCCTAATTTATCAAAACTATTTAATTCAACTGTTACAATAAGGCTAATGTCACTGTCTCTAATTTAAATTGTTGAGATGTAATCAAAATTAAATTTCTAAACTATTATCATATCAAGTATGCAAAATTTAAAATAGTAAATACTAATCTAGTAACTATGTTTATATAACAGAGATTCTTATGTGAAAAAGCATCATCCCACTACAATGAGGCTATGGTAAAATGAGATGAGAAAAATGTTCATAATGTTTTGTGCCAAATAGGTGTAATTTTAATTCTCTACCCTGATACAGTGCATAGAAAATCGTTACAAAATTTCAATTTTTAGTCCATAAATCTATAACTAGTCTAGGAGGATATTGGCTCCCACTCCAAAGCTCGCACTTCCCATAACCTGAAGGCTAGCTCTCGCCTCAATTTTTAAACAGTAAGACTGAATTGAAGATTTTAGTTTGTCACCCTAAAGGTTCTCCAATTCTACACCCAACAAAGATTATTTCTCTATTTACTTGCACTTAATTACATAAAAGATGTTCTCCTTCATGGAATTGAATGTTATCCTTACTTTGTTGTAGAACTCATACTCTATTTCCCGGATCATATGTTTCACAACACATTTTAACAATTCAATTAGTCTGATCAAAAAGTAAATTAAGTTCGGAGTTGAAAAATCATCAAAATTTATTTTACAATTTAATATTGGCACATTCATATTATCTCTTCATTTCACCATATCTCATAGTAGGGAGAATGATAGAGGGAACTACTTGGACTTCATGAGAAAGAAATAACAAAACACAAATTTCATATACAAAAGAAAGTTCATACAACACTAATAAATAAACAATACTTATTTGAAAACACTTTCTCAAAGAAAATCCTTTGTAGCCTTTCCTTAGAAATGCAGGAAGAAGATATCTCTCACTTTTCTCCATCTCCAACACTCTTACAAAAAGTTTCATACTAAATCTCACCACAAAAACTCTAAACTATGAAAAAAAATCACTAATTGACTCTAATATGGAAATGGAATGCAATGATGTGGTGAGAAAAATGAAACTAGATGAGTGAAAAATGTAGAGGAGCCCTTTTTCTGATGAAATTTGGCCCCAAATAGAGCCCAAGGTCGGTTCTCCAAGTGGCGCCTCCAAAAAAATCTTTAAAAAATTGTTCAAATACATCGAACCTTTTAGAAATGAGGTCTGCACCGCCTTTAGCACCGTCGACACTGGTATAGCGCTGTCGGCGCTGAGCAAAAAATCTCCACGTTAATTTGTTCTGTGTCGCCGGCGCTACCAGCACTGAGCATTTCTTCAAAAACGTCAGTTTGGCTCAAAATTTCAAACTTTTTGCTTTCTTTTTGTTTTCAGCCCTAAAAATCAAAAACCTGCACAAAAACATCAAAATAATTTCCATTAAAGCGCAATATCATCAAAAATAGGTATAAAATATGGGTCTAAAAATGCATTTAATTTTGGTATATCATTAGTCAAACTTGAATATGCTTTGTAGACTTATAGGACTAGATATAGAACTTCTATAAGAATTTCCATATATATGCTAATATTTAGGAAAGCTTATCACTTACAAGTTGAACTTGAGCATAAAACATATTGGGCAATTAAAGACTTCAATTATAATTTGAAAGATGCTGGGGAGAAAAGATTATTACAATTAAATGGGATTGAAGATATAAGGAATGAATCTTATGAAAGTGCTAAGATTTATAAAGAAAAGATGAAAATGTGGCATAATCAAAGGATTTTTACTAAAAGTTTTTAGCAAGGGCAACAAGTTTTGCTATATAATGCAAGGTTAAAATTATTCCAAGGAAACTTAAATCTAGGTGGATGGGCCCATTTGTTGTGATGAAATTTTATCTTTATGGAGTTGTGGATATTAAAGATCCTAAGACTGATAAAGTGTTTAAAGTGAATGGTTATAGACTAAAACCTTATTTTATAGGGGATCAGCATAAATTTAATGAAGCAATGATGTTGGGTCAACCAGAATAAGCACTGGTTACGTCGGGTTGACCATGTAAAACTAAATGTTTTGTGGGATGCAACCCATAGTTATCAATGTGTTTTGCTTTGATTGTCATTTGTGAGAGATTAAGAAAAATTAGGGTAGTATTTTTGAGCTATTATGTGTTAGTATTGATATTAAGACTTTATTTAGTAACCTAGACATGTTAGAACGAGAATTTTGATGTTAAGTTGACTGGTGCAAAAATGTGCACTGATGCTTAAGCGCCAAGATTTGACGTTTAAGCGCGACAGTTAAAAACAGTGTGTGAAATTAAGATTCTAGAAGGTTTAACCACCAATTAGTTTGTAAGAACATGCAAAGTGAGTTCCTAGACGTGCCTAGAAGTTATTTGAAGGATTTAGACCTATAAATAGAAGGCGTTTTGTGATGGAATTTCACCCAAGATCAATTTCAGCCCTAAAATTCTAAAAGAGAGAGAGATTTAGAGAAAATGTTATCATGGGAGATGGATTTGAAGAATGAGGAAGACACCATGAGGATGAGATTCATTTGTAAAAGTGCACAGGAGATGTATAATGGTTTCTTAGCCGTTAGTATTTAAGGAATATCGGAAATGATCAACAAAATTGAGACTACTATGGTTTTACTTGAGGCCATGATAATTGAGATTCATTCCCATCTTGAGCATATTGGATGGCAATTGAAAATACAATTTAGTCACACTAGTTATATAGAGGAAGGAGATAAGGAGATGTTTCTTAAGCAAAAATGGATTGAAGAAGATAGTATCAGAGCTCATCACCATCGTCCATTTTACCAACTTTATATTTTGATTGCCTCAGGAGAGACTAATGAAAGACCGGAGTTTGTCTCATTAAATGAAGAATGGAATTAAGTTCAATGTTAAAATTTGTGTGATTGAAATCGTTATACTCATGTGTGATAGTGTTTAAGTTTTGTTTTCAGTGTTTATGGCTTTTATGTGTTAATTGTGAATGTTTGCTAGGTTTTAGTATTTAGAAAATTTTCTCATCCAAGACTATCTGGAGTGAGAATTATGTGTTACATGCATTTATAATATTTTGTGAATTAATATATGTGTTTGTTTGTGCGAAAATTAGTACTATTTTTAGCCTCAAATCAAATTGAGTTATATGGAGAACTTTGAGAAAAAGGAGAGTTGTAGGAGATGAAAATAGTCATTTAAGCATTATAGGACCATTTAGGGGTGGTATACTTAAGAAAATAGTGTATTTTACTTAAATTTAAAAATCTAAAAAATCTTGCACTGGCGCCTAAGCACCACATATCGTGCATAAGCGCGAGGTAACCCAAAAGGCAGGTGCCTAAGTGCCCCTTATCCACGCTTAAGTACTGGTTCACGAAAACAGATTTGCAAACGGTTAAAAGTGAAAAATTAACCCAAAAATTGTCATTTTTCACCGTTTCATCACCTTCAACCTCTTAAAATCACGATTTTGGAGAGCTGGGGCACACTATTAAGTGGAGATTTCTTGGTGGAATCAAGAAAAATTTGTTAGATCCGGTTTTCTTAAGGTAAGAGCTTTACATCTATGCAAAAATTTTGGATTTTCACCATGTATTTTGATTACATTTGGAAAAATTTGAAAATTCACTATTCATTGTAAAAAATGAGGAAAAATCTATGAAAATTGCATAGCAAGTGTAGTTTAAGTTTTTGGAAGTTTAGTTTAGTAATTTAGACTTGTTTTTTGAAGTTATTTTTGGAATTTTATAAATCTGTTGAATGACACCAAGAATGAAGCGGAGTAAAGGAAAGAGCCCTTTTGATTCAATCAAATCTGTTAGTTTGAAGGCTCGAGATAGGTATAGTGATGCACTGCAAGCACGAAAGCTTATTCAGGAGCGTTGTTTTGAGAATCCAAGTGGATCTGTGGAAGATCTGATCGTTCATCGACAGTGAGAATGATTCTATTGCTTTTTTGATGTTACAATTATATCTGTTGTTAAGGAGTTCTATGCAAACCTCTTGAAGCTGAAGATGAGAGAGTTATGGTTCAAGGAAAGTTGGTACCTTTTTCACCGCAGGTAATCAATTTGTTCTACCATTTGCCACGGGATACTTTATGTTTTTATGCAAATTATAATCCAACTGAGATGGAGCTAAATGAGATTATTTTTTATTTGACTTATGGAAGAGGAATCTAGAAGATCACTAATGAAAGGAGAGTCAACTTTCCCACGTCAAAGTTAAGTGCACCTTTGAAGCCATAACACTTTTATTTCTGTTTGTCTGCTACCAACAAATCATCTCAGCGAAGTTACCAGAGACAGAGTGACGTTAAATTATTGCTTCCTTGATCTTTTCTTTAAGTGAGCAAGCTGGAGTAAGATATGATAGCTGGGATGAGGTACTGTCGCCTCCAAAGTCTATTAGAAAAGTGAATGTGAAGACTTATTTTAAACATTCTATTTTTGGCTGGAGAGGAGAATTTTCTAAGAGTTATGGAATGGAGACGTCTATTGCTTAAACATCTACTAATTCTACATCTAGACTCTCTAACTCACTGTCGGCACTATTTTGGTTGGAGGAGTTGCCCGTAAGAAGTTGTCGGTCACCGGAATCGAAATCTCGTCGGCCGCTTTGGAAGGACATTTTAATTTACATATAGATTTAAGTTTAAAAAATATGAAATCAAACTGACCCCATATTTTTCATAGTTTAAGTAAAAGAGTGTTGTACCTCAAACCCTATATCAATCTCAAAGGATAAACACTAGACTTGAGGATGAGGCTCGATTAAATAAATTGAGAAATATATGACGTTCGTTTGGTCTACAAAGTTGTTTTATTTGCTGACAAGTTCTCCTATTTAATATGAAGAATTACATATGATTTATATTAATGTGGTTTTAGAAAAACTTCTTATAAGAACAAGCCCCTATTGTTAATTACATCTAAAATGACCAAAGCCACCTAAGAAAACTTTCAAAAAAAATTAAGAAATATTATCTTCAAATATTTCAAAGGATAGGACTATTCAACGAGATTGGACAGAGAGGTGTGAAATGGGATTGGCTCAAATTTGGAGCATTTTGTTTTTAGAATCCAAAGGAGGAAGATTTAGAGGAAAAATTGATGACTTCCCGATCTATCCTACGGTTTGGTTTCAATTTTGAGAAGAAATATTTTGGTGTTTCATTTTGCCAATTTTATTTTATTAGGGCGTACATTTGTATGAAATGATCACACAAATAGCCTGGAGGATGTGAGGGTTTAAGTCATGACAAATGACAAACTCGAAATCCTAAGATGAGTTTAGGACTTATATTGTACAACAGAGCTGTATAAAAGCCTAAAGACGAGGTGAGGATTTATGTTGCATAAGCAAACAACCTCAAAATCCTATGGCTTGGTTGTTTAATTCTAAAGAAGGAATGGTTTAGCTAAGGAAGCAGGTTTTACTGTTGAAGATGGTCATGCTGCCCACCATGCTAGTTCCAAGCTCCTTGTCAAGACAAATTTAAGTTTTCTAGGATGTCAAATTATGATGTCAAATCAGATGACCCTATGGTCTTAGTTCTTTAAATTTTATGGGGGATATTAAAGTTGATTAGAGAGACACCGGTTAGGATCCTACGGTTCTCTCATTCTGACACTACTATTTTCTATTGGATTCACTTAGTTCAAATGAATTTACTTAACTCAACTTATTGAGTTCCATAATTTAATTTAGAATGTGGGAAACCTTGTTATCAACCGTAGTTTACCTGCTTTGAGGGATGCCTAATCATCTGATGGAGAGATCTTAATTTAGTTACAATTATAGTTTCGTGTGATGTTTGTGATTAAATTTTGAGTTGTTTTATATTTTGAATGTTGTGGGGGTGCTTTTTATCATGATTGATTTTAGTTTTAGTTTTTGTTTTGATTTTGTGGCTATACTAATTATTTTAGTTTTCATGCACGATAACATCGTTGTTTAGCACGCAGGTTTGTGTTAACATAAAAAGTACAGTAAGAAAGTACAAGGAAGATGACGTTGTAAACTGTAAAAGCATACCTAGCGAGTCTTCTCGTTCCACCACCTGAAACTCAAAATGCTTGTCAGGGCACTTTATATGAAGGAGGAAGGTAAAATTTTGACGACCTACCTATATTGATTAAGGATGCTTTTTATTAATCAAAACATATTAAATTTAGTAGACCTCCGAGGTATCCAACAGGTGTAGAGGAAGAAGCGGGTCCATGCTTCACTCTTACTACCTGTTGAAAAGTGTCGAGCTCATTTAAACTTATTATGTTGCTTAATAACACATCCTATAAATACCATTAATGCTTAGTAAACAATGATATTTCAATTATTTCTAACAGTAGGGTAATTATCTTTTGTGATTTAATTTGTAAATTATGTGTTCGAAAACCCTTAAAGAGTCAAGTTAGTGTTATCAATAATATTTAGCCAATTTTAATTTGGGCTTGTAGTGTTACAAAGGTGTTTAATTTTAGCTATGTCCACTTTTTCTAATCTTTATTTAACCAAATTTGATTTAGCTTAGGTCATTACTATGCCCTTAAGATTTTGGTGGATGTCTTAGTTGTTTTTGAAAGAGAGTAAAATTTTAAATGATGATGATTCATTTTTTAAAGTCATTTGAACATCAAATAAGGGCATTAAATTGGTGAGTTATTAACACCCAAAACTATACCCCTAAGTCTAGGATCATTTAATTTAAGAGACTTCCAAGTTTTAATAATTTAAGGAATTACAAATTTATGCCTTAATTATGAAAAAGTGAGGTTGGTTTCTACCAATTAGTCCCTTTTTGATTCAATCATCCAAATATGTTAATTATGATCAAATGTTACCCCATCCCCTTCTCGAATTAAGCCTAAACGTTAATTAAAGCTAAATTTCCAAAATTACATTTTTTTCACTAAGGCGCTATTACTTCATAATTTATCAAATTTAATCCAAATGATTTTGGAATTTTCATCCCATCTCACTCATGTGTCAATTAAGACATCAAAGGAGAAAATATGATTTTTCAAAATTTAATAATTTACAAATTTAATTTATTGCGAAAATATGATTTTTCAAAAAAATTTCCATAACTTGACCAAGGTAAAGCCTAATCCCTTGAATTTTTTAATAGAGGTAGACTTAGACTAGAGAAGAATTGGGACACAACTTCATGATTTATTAAACTTTATTTTAATTTTAAGAATTATTTTAATTTCTAGATTTTTTTCTAATTATAAAATATTTTAAGTGTGGAAAATTAAGTTTTATATTTTTAAAAAATCTCCCTAAGGCCAGAAAACCCAGAGAAGCAAGTTTTACATTTTTTTGATTTTTATTTGAATTATTGGAATTATTTTAGTGAAAATCCATTTTTAGCCTTTTAAAAATTATTTTAAGCTTCAAAATTCAATATCTTTACTTAGGAAATTAGGAAAAATATTCCAATTATTCTTAAGTGCTTTGAAAACGATTTAGAACATTTCCATGAATTTTGTTATTTTTGTGATTTTTATCATTTTTTAATTATTTTAGTATGTAAAAATAGGCTAAAAATGAGGTTTCCATTTTAATCACCATTTTATTTTTAGAAATTCCCTCTGAACATAAAGAACTCCAAAAACCCATTTTCTATAATTTTTATTTTAATTGTTAAAAATCATTTTATATTAAAAATGATATTTAACTTAGAAAATTAATTTGAGTTATCAAATGAACTCCAAATGATTTGAAATTTTTATGGGGAGTTCTCTAAACTTTGAGTCTTAGTGGAGATTAAAAATCAAGTTGTTTAGATGATTGTGTTACCTAAAATTAATTTTCTTTTTGTTTTAGGGTTGGTGGAAATTAGGTGCATTCTTAATGACTTAACCCATGAAATATTTTCTAAAGGGTTCTCTAGTCATAACAAACCTTCTAAAATTTTCATAGAATTTTCTAAGCCATGATAATTATTATGATTAATTTATACAAATAATAGACATAATCTTGGAAAATATGGATCTCTGTCTAGATATCTCCTTTGACTTTAGAAAATCAGGGAATGTTCCCTAAGATAGAGGCAACAACATGTTAAAATTTCAAGTCATAATGAAATATCTACATGCATGTAGAATCTAAAGACTCAAAATAGTATTTAATTAATTAAAAACAAAACATGCAGGAAATGGACTTCAAATTATTTCCACATTGTTCTCCTCAGCTCACAGAGCAAGAAGGTATTTTTATTTTATTTTTAAGAATTTTTTACACTAAGATATGAGTTTTTGAAGTTTAGGAGCACTTTCTGAATTAATTAAATCCCTATTTATCTATTTAAACGTGCGACACCTTGTCAACCTATGGCAACTCCAAAGCTCCATGCAATTAAGATTTTAGAAAAAGTAATACTTTAATCACAATAATGAAGTTCAATTTGCTTATCTATCACTAATAGGCAATTAAAATAAATATGTAATTTTAATAACTATTAAATAACTAATGATACTAATAAAGGCTTAAATGTGATATTCAATATATAAGAAAGCAACCTTCTCCTTGTCAAGAAATTATAGTGAATGGATAAAGTGAATTGGTTCAAATTCCATTTTGCCAAATAAGAGCTTACCTATTCTTTACCCTTTGGTCCAGGCATAAAGAACATTGACTAATCTTACGCTTGTATACTAAATTGACGGCTAGGCTAGGAGGATACCGGCTCTCACTTCGGAGCTCCCATGTTCCCCTCGCCTGAGGGCTAACATCTACACTTCAGCACCCAAATGATAGGACCGAATTTGAGATTTTAGTCTTTCACTCTAAAATCTCTAATTCTACGCTCGATAAAATTATTTCTCTATTTATTTGCACCCAACTTTTAAGGGCTTTGACCTCCCTGAATCTTGGATGTAATCTTCACTTTAGTTGTAAAACTCAACATATTTTAACAAATCAATTGGCCAGATTGAAAGAAAATTAAAATTGAAGTGAAAAGATCATCACAATTTCTTAAACATTTTCATGGCTTACCAATTCAAATCACTATTTCAAAAATCTCGAGATAAGGAGAAAGACAGAGAAAACTACTTAGATCTCTTGGGGAAAACACAACAAAACTCGGAATTCATATATAAAATCAAAGTCATACAAACTACAACAAGTAAATAACTTATCTCTAATGTCTCCCCAAGAACACTCCTCGAAGTTCCTCTCAATCTCTACAATTCTTTACAGTACACATAATTCCTCTTTGAAGTAGCAAGGAGGAAGAAATCTCTCACTTTCCCTCCAATCTTACAATCTCTCATAGAATTCCTCACAATTTAGACTCTCTAGTAAATTCTCTATGCACTAATGGGACCTCTCTAACCTTCAGGACCTTTCTTACATCCAGGACCTCTCTAATTTTTTGCTAAAATAGTCTTTTAAAGTTGTGGATGAGCTTTCCCAAGAGTTGCCTAAGCCTCCCCTCAAAATTTGGCCTTATCCAAAGCCTGATTAAGCATAACCACCGACCTCGGGTGCGCCGTTAGCGGACCTTCATAATGAATTAATTCTGGAGTCTTGGGAAAATCTCATCGTCGGCAGGTTCGATGACGTTGTCAGTGCCCTAGTTCAATTCTGCACATTTTGGTCCTTTTAGCTCCAAATTCGCTCTTTTTTGCATCTTTTCTTTCCAATGACCTTAATTCATCATTGCTACAACAAAACATCAAAAATGCATTTCTTTAAAGTGCAATATCATCAAAAATAGTATAAAATAGGTTTGTAGATATTAATATGTTTTCCTTTGGTCAGGATTGAGCCTCTTGTTTAGGTGAAAGGTCTAGGTTTGAGTTCGACCAAGCTCGATATCAGATGTTTGACTAGAGCTATGCTAGGGTCTTTGGGGAAGGAGGATTTGATGGTTCTTCTCCTTCTTTCACTGTGGTGAATGTGTGGGTAAGTTTACTTTGAGTTTGGTGGATTGTGGAGGTGTATTGGGCTCCGTCCTCATTTTAAGCAGAAGTTTGAGCTCAAAATTGAGCTTCCACAGTGGGATACGGTGGGAGAAAGTGGTTGGCTTAAGCTGAGGACGTCCCAAAGAGTCTTTATGAGCAATTTGGAGGGCTCTCCTAGAGAAAATTTCAACTCTCCTTCCATGTTCGTGGAGGTAAGCTTTTATAAAAATTGGTTTAAGGGTCGTTGTCATGACCAATTAGAGGGTGCAATGTGATGCTTAGGTGGAGGGTAGAAAGGCTCTAATGTTTGATTTGGATGAGGTGGCCTCTAGGTCCAAAATGGGTTTGATTCCATGTGGTGGCTCACAGTTTTGGTATTTTTTGGCCACTAAGCCGGCTAGCCAGGCCAGAGGAGGTGGCTAGGTGGTCAGGTGAGCCAGGGGAATATGTCAAAGCAATTAAATGAATTGAGGATTAGTTTTGGAAAAAATATCCAAGGCTTAAGCAAATATGGAATCCAAATCCCTTGATTTAAGCGACCTTTGGTCCATGTTTTAGCTTAGGCAGTTTAATGGGATTTATGGGTCCAACTAATGATTGTGGAGTCATTAATTTGGTGATTTTGGGGTGGTTTGGCTAATTTCAATTCACCCATTTTATTGATGCATTTGATGTATATGATTGTAATGAACATTTTTTGCGAAGGATTGAAAGGATTTTGAGTTCAATTGGGGGACCAATTTGGAGATTTTTGGAGAGTTGGTCATTTTGGGCATGATAGGCTAGACTTGGGTCTACATTGGGCTAACCTTGGGCTAAATCCGAATGTATTATTGATCATGGTCAATAGAAATTCCATGAAGAGTTCTCGACATGAATTGGGTGCCAATTTTGAGGCTAAAGCATTCAATTTGGTAAAATTTGGAGGCATAGCCAATTTGGGGCAAATTTTGGGACTTTTGGACTTAAGTTAAAATTAAATGAAATTGTGGCTTCACCAACGCCAATTGAAGGTCAAGTTTAATTTATGGGAATTTTATGAAGAGTTTTAAACATAAATTATGGCAAATTGAGTGGGCTATGAGTTTAATTGGGTGAGATTAGGTCATGTGGCAAAAATTGGTGCTTTTTATTTGGATCAAAATTGGGCTCAAAGCATGGTCCAATTGAGCTTGGATTTGATTTATATTGGTCATATGAAAGGTAAATTTTAGTTTAGAATGGAAATTGGGGGAAATAGGGACCAATTTGATGGACAATTGAAGTGAATTTGGGGAAATTGGGCCTTTAAATGCAATTTTAGGGGTTTTGGTCAAAATATTCAAAATGGCCAAATTAGATCATGTGGTAGTTGAGAAAAGTGAAATTAGGAATATTTGGAGTATTTTGGCAATTTTTAGCAATTTTTAGAATTTTTTGGAATTTTTGGCAAAGGAGGGGTATTTTGGTAATTTGGAAAATTTTTTGGTAGTTTTGGGTAATTTGGGTATTTTAAAAAGGTTTGAAATGATTTTTGAATAAATTTAGGTATTTTGGGTAAATTTGGAATTTTGCCAAATTTAGGGTCCCAAGGGTATCTAGGTAATTTGGGAGAGTTTAGGGGCAAAATGTCAAGTTGGGTATCTGTGGTAGAATTTGGGAGCTAACTGATACACCTAAAATATATAGTAATGGAGGGTATTTTTGTATTTTTCTTTCAGATACAATTAAAAAGGAAAAAATGCCTAAATGAGAGAAAAAGGATCAAATTTGGAGCAAAAAGGTGAAAAATTATGCGAAAGAGTTTTGACGCTTAAGCGCTAGATCCGGCGCTTAAGCACCAGTTAAACAGAGAAAGACGTGCCTAAGCACTAAGACCCTGCTCTTAGGTGCCAGTGGAAGTTAATAGATGAGTAAACTCGTTTTTCATGAATTTTGAAGAGGTTTTTTAAGCACCCATTGGCTTAATAGGTGGTTGTAACCACCATGGATGAAAATTATCATGAAAGGATGTGTCTCTTGGGCAAATACATCAAATCAAGACACATTTTAAAGAGATCCCAAGGCACCTCTTAGAAAATTATAAGAGGACCTAGAAAAGAGTCCTGAAAATATTGGCAAGTTTTGAAAATTCTTCTCTAGGAGTTAGTTTAGAGAGATTTTCAGAAACCACTTTTATTTACTTTATCCTTTATTTTATTTTATTTTGAGTGATTGTAAAAGAGAAGATATTTAAAGGAAATTCAAGAGTATGAGAGATAAGTTTTTATCTTTTTGTTTTAGACTAACTTTAGTTTTAATCGAAACTTGTTGTTGGTTTGACAATGATTTCTTCTTTTAAACTAAAGTGTGGTTTTGTTTTCTCCATGGATTCTGAGTATTTTTCTTTATCTTTATTCTTAAAATGATAAGTAATCAAGTTTTATATGGAAGTTGTGGAGAGTGTTCATCTTTAATGTTGGAAGAAGTTGTGATGATTTAAATCCATGCACTTCATTTACTTCTTGATTTATCTAATCCAGATGTTAAAATTTGTTGTGATAACATGTAAAAACCGAGCATGTATTGTCTCAGTCAACAATTGTAAAGAAACACATGAGGTTGTATGAATGATAATGTAGTTCATATGATTGAGTGCAAATAAATAGGGAAACATTCATTGATGGGTGTAAAGTTAATGGACTTAAAAATGACAGGTTAAAGCCTCCAACTTTGTTTAATGTCTTTGGTTCTAATATGAGAATGTTAGCCCCTAGATGGAGGGAATCAAGAAAACTCTAGAGTGAGAGCTAGTATCTTCAGTGCCTAGCCGTTCTTCAGAACTACTCAGACTTTAAATTACCCAATGTTCTTTATAGCATCTCTAGTAAGGGTAAAGAATATTATTGCTCCTATTTGGCACAACACAATTTGCATACTTCCATGACAGAAAATCATATACTTATTATAGATTCATGATAAGAAGAAAGATAATTTCATATTAAGTACTTTTCTTCTACAAAAACTTTTGTTATCTTTTTAAGTTGTTACAGTTTCGTTAAAATATCAAAAACACCAAAAATATTTAAATTTAAAATTCCTGTAAAAATTGTTTTTAGCTTAATTATCTTTTTAAAAATAGAAAATCTTTCAAAAAAGTGCATATTGCATAATTTTCCTTGTGGGTTCGATATTCAGGTCTTAATCAAAAAGTCTTATATTACTCGATAACGATACGTACATTTGCATAGTATCTTAATATAAATATATATAAATTAAAAGTTAAATTCTTATTCTTCTTGAGGATCAAGTTTTTGGTTTTGTTGCAAACTAAGGAAATATAAGTGAAAAATACCATCAAAATTATTGTTCTACTATGCATAAGCATTAAGTCAGGATCAAGTTTTTGGCACTGTTGCTGAGGAAGAAAACATAGTAAATTTCTATTTTTAGAAAGTCTTATTTAAACTTTAAATATTGTATCTTATTTTGTATGTTTTATTTTATTTTATGTTAGTGTATGTATAGTTCACGTTCTGACGGACTACTGCCCTACGAATCTGAATTAAAAAGAAATAAAAGAAAAATCAGAAAAACCAAAAAAATTAAAAATCTTGAAAAATACAAAAAAAATACATAAATGACAAACCAAAATAACTAAAATGCTGAAATTCATCAAGAGTTTAGACCTTTAAGAGATTATGCCAACCCTACTGTAGATGAACTTTATTGTAGTATTCAAAAACTTACTATAGTGGCTAATTCATTTGAGCTTAAACTTGTTATTATCCAAATGTTATCAAATAATCAGCTTGGGGGATCACCAACTGACGATCCAAATTTACATCTTATCAATTTTCTAGAATTATATGTTACATTTAAATACGATGGTGTTTCAAATGATGCCATAAGACTTGGGTTACTTCCTTTCTCACTGAGGGATAAAGCTAAGATGTGGTTGAATTTGTTAGCACCTGAATCTATCAGAACTTGGGGTGATTTAGCACAAAAATTCCTTGCTAAATTTTTTCCACCATAAAAAACTGCGAAACTTAGGAATGATATTACATCTTTTAATCAGTTTGAAGGGGAATCTATTTATGAAGCATGGGAATGATTTAAAGAACTCATAAGAAAGTGACTACACCATGCTATACTAGATTGGTTAGTAATTCAAACCTTTTATAATGGATTAATTGGTTCTCTTCGATCTATTATCGATGTCGTTGCTCGTGGTTCATTGATGTCAAAATCATTTCATGACGCTTATGATTTAATTGAAGAGATGACTACAAATAATTTTTAATGGCTTTCTGAGAGGGTGAATCCAATGAAAGTACCCAATATACAAGAAACTGATGCATTTACTATATTAGCAAATCAAGTTACTACAATTTCAAGAAGTTAGACCAATTTGGAATGATTTTTTCTCAACTAATTTCCATGTTTGAAGAAAATTCATTAGGCCAAATGATAGATTCTCAAACATCATTAGAGACTTTAAATGCCATAAATAATAAGCAGAATAACTCATATTCCAAATATTATAACCAAGGTTGGAAGAACCATCCCAACTTTAATTGGAATAACAATTCGGGTGGTAAAAATCAGCAATGGGGGAACAACCAAGTAAACCCATTGGGAAATTAGAACAACCAAGGGAATAATAATTATAGATCTACTTATTCTCCAGGAATCAATAGTAATACACAATTTAAGTATAAGAAGTTTTCTATAGAAGAAGTGTTTTTACAAATGGGTAATCATTTACAAAGTCAAGGAGCTACAATTTTAAATATTGAGAATCAAATTGGGTAAATCGCAAGTTTATTAAGTAATAGATCCCAAAGAACACTTCCTAGTAACATTGAATCAAATCCAAAAGACCAGAATAAAGATCAAGTTAAAGTCGTTCAACTTAGAAGCGGAAAAGAGTTGGAAGGTACAGTTTAAAAAGAGATTGAAGTAGAGAGAGAAGAAATTGAAGAATCAAAAGAGGATGCTCCAAAAGATTATGAAAGACCTATTTCTCAACTGAAAATTGATTTAGAGAAACCACCACCTCCATTTTGTCAGAGACTTCAACAATAGAAGTTGGATAAGCAATTTTCAAAATTTTTGGATATATTCAAGAAGGTTATAATCAATATTCCATTTGGTGAAGCCTTAGAGCAAATGCCAAGCTATGTAAAGTTTATGAAGGATATTCTCAACAGAAAAATGAAGTTTGAATATAATGAGACTGTTGCATTTAGTGATGAGTGCAACGTTATAATTCAGAAGAATTTTCTCAGAAGATTAAAGATCTTGGCAGCTTTACAATTTCATGTGCAATAAGAGACAGATTTTATAGGAAAGCTTTATGTGATTTAGAGGAAAACATTAACCATATATCATTATTAATATTTAAAAGATTGCGATTAGGAGAAATAACCCCTACTACTACAACTCTACAGTTAGTAGATCATTCAATAACCTATCCTAAAGGATTTATAGAAGATATCCAAGTGAAAGTGGATCAATTTATCTTTCTTGTTGATTCCTATCATTTTGGAGAGACCTATCCTAGCCACGTGAAGAGGAATGATAATGTGCAGAAAACGGAATTAACAATGTGCATCATTAATCAAATTATTACTATTAACATTTCAAAATAAATGAAATACCCTACAAAAGGTAAATGTGATGAATACTATAGAATGGATTGTACAATATATCTAAGAGAATGCCATTTCAGGACTGCTTATGTAGAAAAATCTGAAGAAAATGCTTTGGAACTCGAGCAAGAAGAGGAATTAGATCAATGTCTAAACCTTTTTAAGGAAGATTCAAGTTATGTTCAAGAAAGTTTTGAAATTTTGGACACGATAGATAAAGATAAATCATTTTGTCCATTTATTAAAAAATATCTAGAACTTGAGTTGAAATTACTTTCTGAACATTTATAATATGCCTTTTTAGGAGATTCATCTACTTTACCTATTATAATTTTCTCAACGTTAACAAAGGAAGAAGAAGAAAAGCTGAAGAAAATTATGAAAAATTTTAAGAAAGCCTTCAGATGAGTAATTGCTGATATTAAAGGAATCAGTCCTTCATTTTGTATGCATAAAATTAATCTGGAAGAAAACCGCAAACCCAAGGCTGATCTACAAAGGAGATTAAATCCTGTTATGAAAGTGGTTATTAAGAAAGAAATTTTAGAGTTGTTGTATGTTGGAATTATCTACCACATATCAGATAGTGTATGGGTTAGTCAAATTCACTGTGTTCCTAAGAAAAGAGGAGTAACTGTAACTGTGAATGAGCATAATGAGTTAATACCTACTAGACAAGTTACTAGGTGGTGAATATGCATTAATTATAGAAAATTAAATCTTGCCACTAGGATAGGTCATATTACACTACCCTTTCTAGATCAAATGTTGGATAGACTAGCTGGGCATAAATACTCCTGAGGATCAAAAGAAAACAACATTTTCTGAATGGATATACCAGATATCACCAAAATCAAATATCTCCCGAGGATCAAGAGAAAACAACATTTACCATTCCTTATGGTACTTTTTTCTTTTAGAAGAATGCCCTTTGGTTTATGTAATGCCCTTGCTACATTTCAAAGATGTGTGATGACAATTTTTTGTGATTTAATTGAAAAGGGGATTGAAGTCTTTATGGATGACTTTTTAGTGTTTTGAATTTCATTTCACTCATTTTTAGAACATTTATCTAAAGTTCTTAAGCACTGTGAAGAAACAAATTTAGTTCTCAATTGGGAAAAATAATTATTTATGGTAGTAGGAAGAATTCTATTAGGTCATCAAATATCAGAAAATTGTATGAAAGTAGATCCTGCTAAAATTCAAGTGATCGCTAATTTACCTTCTCCAATAAATGTAAGGGAAATTAGGAGTTTTTTAGGACATGTTGGATTCTACAGGCTATATATTAAGGAATTTTCTTAGATTGTTAAGCCTTTATGACATTTACTAGAGAAAGATGCAATTTTCAATTTTGATGAGGAATGCCTAAAAGCTTTTAAATTATTAAAGGAAAAAATAATCACTTCACCAATAGTTTCATCAAATTGGGAAAAGCTTTTGAACTTATGTGTGATTCAAGTGATTATGCTATTAGAGCTGTTTTAGGACAAAGATATGTTAAAATTTTTAAAGTTATTTACTATGCTAATAAAACTCTTAATTAAACTCAAATTAATTATACAACAACCCAAAAAGAGTTATTAGCAATAGTATATGCCTTTGTTAAATTTAGATCATATTTGATTGGAACTCTTTGTACAATGCATACAAATAATTATGTTATTAAGTATTTAATGAAATAGAAGGATACTAAACCAAGACTTATAAGATGGATTCTTCTTTTACAAGAATTTGATTTTGAAATAGTAGATTAAAAGGGAACTGAAAATCAAATTACTGATCATTCGTTCAGGTTTGATATAGAAAAACCACTTTGTTTTGAAAAAGAAATTAATGAACATTTTTCATATTAAAAATTGTTCACTGTAAACGAGTGGCGTGTTCCGTGGTATGCCGACATTGTGAACTATATTGTTAGTGATCTTAAACCCTAAGGATCGACATACCAGCAAATGAAGAAGTTTATTTATAAAGCTAAGACTTATTTTTGGGATGACCCATATTTATATAAATAAAGAAAAGGGAGATATCCTTACTGATCCTTAGGGTATTGGCAATAGTGCGGTCCAAAATTTCACAAACTTATTCCAGCTTCAAGCTTTGATTTTGCTTGTTGATGGGGTTGTCTTCAATGAGCAAAGAGATTATGTCTCTTCTCTCTCTCTATCTGATGTTCCTACTAAAGATGAAATCCTTATTGCGCTTAAGAGTATTAATCTTAATAAGGCTCCTGGGCCTGATCATTTCACATCCACCTTTTATATTAAATGTTGGGATATCATTAAGAAAGAGGTGATGAATTTCATTCAATGCTCCTTTTTGGGGGAAAATTTGGGAAAATATTCACTTCCTCTTTAATTGTGCTTATCCCTAAAGGAAATGATAAAATTAGTTGGGATAACTTCCGCCCCATCTCTCTAACTTTTGTTCTCTCCAAAGTGATTAGTAAGATTATTGTTGCTCGGCTTCAACCTCATTTTTCCAAAAATATCTCCCCGCACCAGTCTGCTTTTGTTCAAGGTAGGAAGATATCAGATAATATCCTCCTTGCTCAAGAAATTATTGAGGATCTTGATAAAAAGTGTAGAGGTGGGAATGTGGTGATTAAGCTTGATATCAAGAAAGCTTTTGATACCATTAACTAGGAATTTATATTGAGTATTCTTCGGGCCCGCTGTTTCTCTACAAACTTTTGTTCTATCATCAAAAGATGGCTTGAACTAAATCATTAAAGTGTTCTAGTTAATGGGAAATCCATTGGTTTTTTCCATCCTTCAGGGTTATTAAATAAGGTGACCCTCTCTCACCTATGATTTACATCCTTTCTTTTGATTATCTCTCTCGCCTTATGAATCAAATGCAGCTTTTACACCCTCACACTCAATTTATGCATAAATCTAAGCTTATGGTTAGCCACCTTGCTTACGCTAACAACGTTATCCTCTTTTCCAATGTCAGTAAGACTGCTTTTAAAATTTTGATGCATACCTTAAATATCTTTCAAAATACTTATGGATTAACCTTTAACAAGGCTAAATGTCAGCTATATTTTAGCAAGTATGTTAGCACCACCCGCACCTCCTGGGCTGCTACCTTCACTGTATGTCAAGTGGCCTACCTTCCTCTAAAATATTTTGGAGTCAATTTTTTGCGGGGTAGAAAGAGACAAACTCAGATGGATGATGTTGTTGATAAAATTAATGCTAGGATTAATGACTGGAGAAATACCTTACTTTCTAATGGGGATAGACTCACTTTTCATAAGAGTGTCCTTTAAGCCCCCCTTCTTTATGCTCTTCATGTTCTACATCTGAAAAAATGCACTCAAATTTCTTTGGACAGGATTTTTAATAAATTCCTTTGGGCCGGTAGAGCTCAACGTAAGATTTGGACTACGTGGGATAAAGTTTGCAAACCCAACACTTCTAGTGGTCTGGGTTTTAGGAACCTTAATCACATTATGGAAATCAACATGTGTAAACTTTGGTTCAAATTTCATTCGGGCACTTCTCTCTGGGCTCATTTTCTTCACTACAAATATTGTACCCATTCGTACCCTATTAATGTTGTTTGGAAGGTTAGGGATACTAAACTTTGGAAATCACTGCTAAATGTTAGATTTATTGCTCAAAATTTCATATTTTGGGATGTTGGCATTGGTAACTTATCCTTCTAGTTTGATCAATGTGGCACGGTAGATCTCTCTACCTTCCTGCATAATTTGCAGGATAACACATTACTGGTTTCTGACTGTTGGAAAGATGGGGCTTAGGATGTTAATAAGCTTAGAAATTTGATTGGAGATAAATCTGATCACATTCGGAGAATTCACATAGATGCTACTAAATTGGATAAACCTTTATGAAAATTTACTTCAAATGTGTTCATCACTAAATTCTTATATCAAAAGCTTCATACTTTCACTCCTCAACGGTGGACTTTTAATCATTTGAATGCTTTCTTATCTCCATTTATATCATTCTTTCTTTGGAGATATTACTCAATGGTCTTGCCTTTTGATGATATACTTAAGTTATAAGGTTTGCATATGCCTTTGAGATGCTATGTTTGTAAATGCGATGAGGAGTTCGCCGCTCATCTTTTTTATGATTGCCAATTTGTTCTAGAAGTTTGGTGCTCGGTTGGGTTGTATTTTGGTATCAATTGGACTCCAAACTCTTATGATCATTGTGAATGGAGGAATTATTTCAAAGTTTAGAAGGCTGCACATTTTTATAAAGAAACTCTGAAACATTTTCCTTTTGTTATTCTTTGGTTTCTTTGGTATGCTAGGAACACTCATAAGTACGAGGCTCTCCCCCTTACAGCTACTTTTAGTACTTCATATAGAATTGCTTATTTTCTTAAATCTTATCGCCTCATTGCATTAAGCTCTAATTTACCTCAGAGGGGTAGGAAGGCCCTTCTGATGTGGTCGCAACCGCCCTCAGTTGGTTGCATTAAACTTAATGTAGATGGGAGCTGGACTTTATCTGCTGATGGGACGGGTGGAATTTTTTGTAATTCTTCGGGGAGATGCCTTTGTTACTTTTCGTCACCATTTTGTGCCTCGACACCTTTAAAGGCTGAGTTTTATTCTTTATGGAATGCTTTACACATTGTTGTGACCTTATATCGTCATGATTTAGTTATCGAGATTGATCTATGGCTATGTTTAATATTCTGAATAAGAACACCTTCCCTACCTGGGATGTCATTTGTCTGTTTAACATGATTCAGGGGTTCATTAAAAGGCATAATTTGGTTTTGTAATTTAATTTCATCTATAGGGAATGTAAAACTGCTGGTTATTGGTTGGCCAAACAAGTTCTCCAACAAATTATTGTCGGTGTGGTGCCCCCTTCTCAACTTGAAATACTTTTAAATGGGGATTTACTTAATATGCCTTATAATAGAAGATAGAGGGATTTTATAATTCTCTGCTATTTCTTCTCCGTATTTATTGGTTCCTTTTATTGTTTAACAATTTGATTCTTCATGTTTTATTTTGAGTTGCATTTTGGTAGCCTTTTTCACCCCCATTTTGTCTTTGAATTTGGACCGTGAGGCCGGTTTTCATGTTTTATCTTTCTTGGAATACTCTTTTTCGATGCCTGGGATCTCATTTATGGGTATTGGAGTTGGTAACTTTACCTTGAGATTTATGGAGCTGCTGCCTTTCAATTTCGGACATCTAGGAACTGCTTGGAGTGGCAGGCATGGTGTATGCAGAAGTTTTGTGGATTTCCTCACTACTTGCAAGTTTTGGCTTTTATCGTTGTGGTCTTCAGTGGATCTATAAGCCATCAGTTTGACCCTACTCCTCGACACCACTGTTACTATGGGATTTTATGCATACTGTTATTTTGGGACTTTATGTATGTGTAAATTTTTCGGTATACTTTTTCTTTTGGTATACGTTTTGGATAATTACATGTACCATAGGTTTGTTTCTTTGCATTGTGTTGTACTACTGAGAGTGGAACCCTTAGGGGTTTGTTGTATTTTTTTTGTTTTTAGATGTGGATCCACATTCCCTCCCTAACTATGTAATTTCCATTTAATTAATGCGTAAGGAGCCACGAGCTGCACTTTAATTTAAAAAAATATAAATAAAGAAAGGATCTGATCATTCAAAGATGTGTACCATTAGAAGAAACTTATGAAATTATCCAAAAATGTCTTAATTCTGATTTTTGGGGACATTTTGGTGTTAATAAAAAAACATACAAAATTCAACAATCTAGATTTTATTAGCCTACAATTTTTAGAGATGTTAAAGCTTATATCGAAACTTGTGACAGATGTCAAAGAGTAGGCAATATTTCTAGAATAAATGAAATGCCCCTCAATTATATGCTAGAAGTTGAACAATTTAATGTTTGGGGATTATATTTCATGGGACCATTTATACCATCTTTCGAAAATTTATATATTTTGTTAGCAGTGGACTATGTATCCAAATTGATAGAAGTTATTGTTTTATCTCAATGTGATGCTCAAAGTGTTGCAAATTTTTTTAAAACGAACAAATTTTGTAGATTTGGGATGCCAAGAGTTATCATTACTGTTGGGGAAAGTCATTTCAGAAATGTCATAATGGAGAAGTTATTAAAAAAATATCATATAAATCATAGAATTGTTACTGCTTACCATCCTCAGACAAGTGGTTTGACTAAATTATCCAATTCAGAAATTAAAAGAATTATGGAAAAATTTGTGAATCCAACAAAAATTCATTGGTCAATCAAACTTGTTTATGTTTTGTGGGCTTATAGGACTGCATATAGAACTCTTATAGGAATGTCCCCATATGAGTGAATATTTTGGAAAGCTTGTCACTTACCAGTTGAACTTGAGCATAAATCATATTGGGCTATTAAAGAGTTCAATTACAATTTAAAATATGCTGGTGAGAAAATATTTTTACAATTAAATGAGCTTGAAGAGATAAGGAATGAATCTTATGAGAGTGCTAAGATTTATAAAGAAAGATGAAAATGTGGCATGATCAAAAAATTCTTACTAAAAAAATTTAGCTAGGGTAATAAATTTTTCTATATAATGTAAGGTTAAGAATATTTCTAGGCAAACTTAAGTTAAGGTGGATGGGCCCATTTGTTGTGATAAAAGTTTATC